>CM043315.1:227500-690000 GCA_023736055.1 Quercus glauca
CACTATTATCAAATCAAGCGGTTACAAATAAGGAATCCCAAGTACCTTACCAACCTACAGTTGAACCCTTACCCCAATACCCAATTGGACTTGATCTGTAGCGACAGTTCCCCCTTTTGATGCACGGCTCCCAAGTACGTGACTAACCAGATGCGCGGATCCCAGTACGCGACTTCAATCACCAACTTTAGAATGAGAGGTTGGCTGCAGAGTTCTTCAGATCATCCTATGCATGAAGATCAGGAAGATGCTTGGTCACAAAACCCTAAGGTGCACAATACACAGCAACTTCTTGAAGAAGATGATCTAGATTAAGAACTTCGTCTTAGAGCACAATTTGCTTGAACAAGGATTGCTCAATGCTTATGCCACTTGTGTCTATGTTGACGGCTCTTAAAACACTCCTTAAATATGTTTAGGGTTAGAAGAAAAGAAGGCCCAAAAACACATTCACGGATCCCAAGAAAATCATATTGGAATTCTGACTTTTTAAGTCTCGACAGCTAGCAGGTGTCGAGGTAGGTGTCGAGCAGGTGTCGAGATTTAAAATTCTGCACTTCAACTTGCTTTTTCTTGGACAGACTTGATGACTTCAACACTTGATCTTGAAACATAGTTTCTTGAAGTATTAAAAACACCTAGAACTACCCAATTACAAGTAGAGTGCGTTTTGTCAAAGGATTAGCCAATTTACATAAAATATGACATATGTTCCTAACATGTAAACACATATGTCCTAACAATCTCCCCCTTTGGAAATCCGTGACAAAACCACAACAAACAAATGAACATATGAGAGAAGTCATAAATCACTCAACTCATTTTCACTTGTCACCAACTTTAGAATGAGAGGTTGGCTGCAGAGTTCTTCAGATCATCCTATGCATGAAGATCAGGAAGATGCTTGGTCACAAAACCCTAAGGTGCACAATACACAGCAACTTCTTGAAGAAGATGATCTAGGTTAAGAACTTCGTCTTAGAGCACAATTTGCTTGAACAAGGATTGCTCAATGCTTATGCAACTTGTGTCTATGTTGACGGCTCTTAAAACACTCCTTAAATATGTTTAGGGTTAGAAGAAAAGAAGGCCCAAAAACACATTCACGGATCCCAGGAAAATCAGATTGGAATTCTGACTTTTTAAGTCTCGACAGCTAGCAGGTGTCGAGGTAGGTGTCGAGCAGATGTCGAGATTTAAAATTCTGCACTTCAACTTGCTTTTTCTTGGACAGACTTGATGACTTCAACACTTGATCTTGAAACATAGTTTCTTGAAGTATTAAAAACACCTAGAACTACCCAATTACAAGTAGAGTGCGTTTTGTCAAAGGATTAGCCAATTTACATAAAATATGACATATGTTCCTAACATGTAAACACATATGTCCTAACAATCTCCCCCTTTGGCAATCCGTGACAAAACCACAACAAACAAATGAACATATGAGAGAAGTCATAAATCACTCAACTCATTTTCACTTGTTACATACAATAAAATCTATCCTAACACAAACTCTTGAAGAACTTTGCAAAAAGAGAGTTTATGGCAAGTAGACTTTGACAACCTGTATTTCTGAAACACTTATAAACAAAACTCATCAAGGCATCTTGTGTGAAACAGAAATAATTAGATTGCATACAATTATAAAGAACATGTGTATAAAGAGAGAAAAGAAACAACACATGAAGAGATAGGTGAATAAGAAACATACATCCACATATATAGAAGATAAGTACAATGTATGTAAACTGATATACAAGACCAATGTATCTAATAAGACTAGAAAAGAAAAAGATACATCATAAAGCCTCACTACATCCCTCAAAAAGCATGAACACTCCCCCTATCAAAATGTTTCCTATACTAACTCTCCACCTAAGATGACTACTCTCATAATCCCAAAACTACTCCCCCTTTTTGTCACGAGTGACAAAGGGTAGAGTGTCATGTAGATATCTCATCAGTAGAGCCAGCATCTCCATCATCATCATCAGAAGCATCATCGTCATCACCATCATCATCATCATCCTCAGCATCAGAATCTGAAGCAGATGGAGGAGGTGGTGGAGGAGAAGCCTCAGATGCAAAACCACCCATGGTCGCCTGCCGTCGTGCAATACGACCAACACGAACGTTCACCTGATACAACTCAGTGGTGAGTGTATCAAGGCGAGCATCCATGCGCTGCAGCTGCGCCATAATATCTCCAAGGGATACATCGCTGGAGGATGGAAAAGGAGTCGATGTAGATGGAGCAGATCTGGATGGAGCCGAACGGGAGGGCGGAGTGGAATCCGGCTGTCTCGCCCTGAACTGTGCCTGACTACGTTTTACGGTAGCGGCATCTATGGCAGAGATGTGTGTGAAGTGGTCGGAGACAGGGAAAGGGATGGAAAAATGGCGTAGAATCCTCGTGATAGCGGAAGGAAAGATGAGCTTATCACGGGACGCCGCATCTAAATGAACATCTATGATAGAGAAAATGAAGTGGGAAGGAAAATCTATCGTGAGATGCTCAAGTAGAGAAAGCAAGAAACGAGCACGAGGCTCTGTGATAGAGTTATAATGGGAGAGAGGATGAAGTACAAAAGTCATCACCATGTTAAGGAATCTAGGACCTTTAGCAAAAGGTCTACATGATGTGTACATATGCTCACCCCACTCAGAAGGGCGCTCACAGAAAGCAGAAATGAGCTCATCCCTGGACACAGTCCTCAAACGCTCATAAGTAGGATAGTCAGGAAACTCTATCCTAGGGACATGAAGCACATCCGCAACCAACTGCGGTGTGACAGAAATGCGTGTACCTCGAACGCGAGTATGAAAGAGAGGTACTGAACGATCAATCTCGTACATGTTGGAGTAAAACTCCTGAATAAGTACGAGAGGACAAGTGACCGGGACGTCACACAGTGACTCCCATCCCCTTCTGTGAATGACAGAGGGAAGGTCAGTGTCGGCGAAGTCCGCCAGAACAACGTGGCGTTCCGAATGAACACCTCGTTTAGAAAAGTTCTCAGAAAATGCCTTGTAGGCATCTCCATTACGAAACCGAAGTTTATGAGGAGCAGTATCAGAAGATGAAGAGGCTCCAGAATGCAGAGGGTTCCGGGCCGGAGTGGATTTACGTTTAGGTGCCATAGATGCAACTAACGTAAAAGAAAGAAAAGAGAGAAAGAGAGGGGTAGACAATCAGAAAAATCCCAAACAGTTCAAATATGACAATATATTGAACAAAATGGACGTATGCATGGGCATGCATGATCATGTTACATGCAAACATAAAAAGCATCATGGGCTCAGCCTAATCCAATCCTAGCAGCACACATTCAAGAATCACACAACTAAATGCATGAAAATATCATTCTGATGCACATGGAATGCAATGTATGACATTCTAAACACTTTTCATTGAAAAACCAACCCAAAATTTCACCAATAACTCAAAGATTTTGAAAAACCCAAAGTTTTCAAAAAAAATCCCAAAACCTAAGTTTCAAATCATGAAATGCATGAAAAGAAATGGAAAAGAAGATCATACCACTTGATTTGAAGCAAGAAAGGCTGAAAAATCACATGGGATCGAGATTGGATTGAAGAAAAGAGCTCTGAAAGTTGAACCGCCTCGGACAGATCGAAGAGAGATCGAGAAATGAGAGAAAAATCGCGACAGAAGTATATATAGGATCTCCAGTAAATCTCGACAGCAGAGGTGTCGAGAGGTATCGAGATGCTGTCGAGAAAGGTGTCGAGAGAATATGCCTTCGACAGCTAAGGTATCGAGGAGGTATCGAGGTACCAAACAGCTCAACCAACATAAGAAGCTCAATCGATCGACGTGGTGTCGAGAAGGTATCGAGCAGACAGAGAGAATCTCGATCGATCCACCAGGTGTCGAGGAAGTGTCGAGATTGCGATAAGAAAAATGCTTTAGAGGCTCGACAGCTGACCAGGTATCGAGGAGGTATCGAGAAGGTGTCGAGCCAGCTATGAAATGCAGTTTTTCAAGAAGGGAAAAACACAAACATGAATGCAATCAAGACATGCACCTCAAACATGATCCAACCAACATATAAATCTCTCAAAAATCATCTCTCAATGAAAATTTAAGCACATGGATCTCCCGAGAACACACACACACACTAAACAAGTCTAACAAATTTTATATTTCAAAAATAAGTCATGACAGTTTAGTGAGTATACAAAAGCACATGTAAACCTTTGTGATGGCCAAATCACATTGTACCTGCACATGTATCAAAAGTAGCAAAGAATATTGCGTGTTGTGTGTGAAAAACATCGCAAGATTGCATATGTGTATACATGTTATGACGATCTGAGATATGAGAAAATAACTTTAACTCACACACAATCATAACTGTATGATGGGGACTATCACCTTTGAGGTACATCCTATAACTCCCACATCTCCTAGAATACACGCTTGCAACCATTTTTAAAGCATTTTTAATCTTTTTGCTTTATATTTCTTTGCATATTTTCTTTTTGAACATATCATGCATGGGCTTATGAGAAAGAAAAGAAATACCCATTGATATTTGACATTTCAATTTTGCTATGCCTAAGCACACAAATGTCATTGACATCACACTTTTGCTATGCCTAAGCATACAGATGTCATTTATGATTGGCGGGCAACAGTGGTGAGATGGTTATTTATGCCTTTCTCTTAGGATTTTCTAGTCCTACCCGTCAAAAAGAGTGATATGAGTGTTAATTCTAAGAAATAACTTAATCTTACTCATCACAAACACGAGCCACAAAGCTCACTTGCTTAGTTGTGCATAAAGATGCTCATCTAAGCTACAAGAGATACAAAGTTTAGAAAACTTTGTTTCATTGGCCATCTAAGGTACACAAGTACCAAAGTACACAAAACACACACTGTTTTTGTATTTTTCAATTTTTCAATTTTTTTTTTTTATTTTTTATATCAAAAACAAAATAAACAAAACTGAAAGTAAACACACAAAAACATGTTAACAAAGCAAAACAATGCATAAAACTAGACTGACTCAAATAAAAATGCAGAACACACATGCAATGCAAAGAATAAGAAAAACAAGAAGGGAAAAGAAAGTGATGAAATCACTTAGAGTCCTTTTTCTTCCACACTTTGGAAGAGCCTTTCCTTTGATTGAAACCTTGAACCGGCGGTGAGGGGGAAGTATTGAAACCGTTCAAGTTCAAAAGGAACATGATGGCTTTCAGAAGATCTCCAAGAGGAGCAAGAGAGGATTGAAGCTGATTTTGGCTTCCAGATGCTGTCATACTATTGCTCTGTTAGGTGGCTAGCCACTTGTAGCAATTAGGTCGAGTATGACCAGCAGCTCCACAATGATAACAGAGATGCTGCTTCTTTTGTTTAGGCTTTTGAGAGTTAGCCTTCTTATTCCTAGGGAGTTTAGCATCTTTCTTTTCTAACTTAGGGGGTGCTCCTAAGATGGATTTACCCTTGTCTATGTTCTCACTAGCTAATTCAGTTTTAACATCAATGTTCTCAATTTTAACATTATTGGCAGGAGGAACAAAAACAGAAGAACTAGTAGAAGCAGAGTTAGAGATAGAAAGACCATACCCTAAACCTGTTCGATCTGAAGCAGATTTCTGGTTGCTGAGCATCTCATCAAGTTTTGCACTTGAAGTCCTCTCTAGTTGAGCTCTAACTTGAAACAGCTCTGCTTCAAGCTTCTTGGTCTTCTCAGCCAGGAAGTTGTTCTCAAATCTCAGTGCACCAATAGTTTGATTCGCCTCATCAAACTTTGTGGACAATTCTTCTCTATCGAGTTCCACATCACTGAGCTTCTTGGTGGCCAGCCTGTATAGCTTCTCATGCTTTTCAGAGAGCTTGTAAAGCTTCTCATAGGCTGAATGGATATCATCTTTGTCATCCATCTTTTCACATTCAGTGTCCACCAATCCTTCTTCTTCTTCTTCAACAATCCCATCAGTAGAATTGACTGAAGCAGTGAAGGCATTTAGGATTCCGTCATCCTCATCATCGGAATCATCTTCAGGCTCAGTGTCACTAAGGGTTGCAGCTAGAGCCTTGCTCTTCCCAATGCTCTTCAGATAAGTAGGACACTCATTCTTCATGTGTCCAAACCCGTGACACCCAAAACACTTTGGTCCTGCAGGAACAGTGTATTGACCGCCATCCTTAGCATCCTTTCTTCCTTTGTCTTGGCTCTTGAACTGAGAAGAACTGGATTGCCTTCGGTCCTTGTCGAAGCTCCTCCCATTGGCATTCTTCATAAACTTCTTGAACTGCCTTGTAATGTAGGACTTCATCTTTGAATCTTCATCATCGGAAGACTCATCAGTATCACTGCTCTTCACTTTCAGGGCCATGCTCTTGCCCTTGCTTGACTTGCCTATCCTTGTTAACCCTAGCTCATAGGTCTGCAAGTTCCCAACCAGCTCAGTCAAAGGAATTTTATCAATGTCCTTTGATTCTTCAATTGCCGTAATCTTGGCATGAAATCTCTCAGGTAGAGATCTGAGCACCTTCCTTACAACCTTGGGTTCAGGGATGGTTTCCCCAAGATTGAAGGCTGAGTTCACTATGTCTTTCAGCTTGGCATAGAACTCATCGAACGACTCATCCTCCTCCATCTTAATTTCTTCAAAGCTAGTAGTGAGCCTCTGTAGCTTTGAATCCTTGACAGCCTTTGTTCCTTCATAGGTTGTCTGGAGGATGGTCCACACCTCCTTGGCAGTTTCTGTTGAGGATATCTTCTTGAACTCCTCATTGGTGACAGCGCTAAATAGAGCATTCAGTGCTCTGCTGTTGAAGTTCGCCGCCTTGATCTTGGCTTCATCCCAATCAGCCGGCGCTTCTTTTGGCTTTGTCCAGCCAATCTCCACAGCTTGCCACACCTTCTCATCTAAGGACTACAAAAAAGCTCTCATGCGTACTTTCCAGTAGGCATAGTTAGTCCCATCAAATAAAGGAGGTATAATAAGAGATTGTCCTCTATCCATGACAAACAGGGGTCAATGGATCAATCACAGCAAAGATTAATAACTAATCAGAGTGTGCCCGCTCTGATACCACTTGATAGGCCACAAACTGAATGACCCCTTGTGATTTAAACTAATTAATTAATTTAGCCAAGTTATTAATTAATCAATTTAACATGCAAATACGTGGCAGCACAAACAAATCACCGAATAACAAAATATGCAGCGGAAAATAAAAGACACGGTGATTTGTTCACGAATGGGGAAAAACCCTAACGGCAAAAACCCCACCGGGTGATTTTCAGGTCACCACACCCGAAACTCCACTATTATCAAATCAAGCGGTTACAAATAAGGAATCCCAAGTACCTTACCAACCTACAGTTGAAACCATACCCCAATACCCAATTGGACTTGATCTGTAGCGACAGTTCCCCCTTTTGATGCACGGCTCCCAAGTACGTGACTAACCAGATGCGCGGATCCCAGTACGCGACTTCAATCACCAACTTTAGAATGAGAGGTTGGCTGCAGAGTTCGTCAGATCATCCTATGCATGAAGATCAGGAAGATGCTTGGTCACAAAACCCTAAGGTGCACAATACACAGCAACTTCTTGAAGAAGATGATCTAGATTAAGAACTTCGTCTTAGAGCACAATTTGCTTGAACAAGGATTGCTCAATGCTTATGCCACTTGTGTCTATGTTGACGGCTCTTAAAACACTCCTTAAATATGTTTAGGGTTAGAAGAAAAGAAGGCCCAAAAACACATTCACGGATCCCAAGAAAATCATATTGGAATTCTGACTTTTTAAGTCTCGACAGCTAGCAGGTGTCGAGGTAGGTGTCGAGCAGGTGTCGAGATTTAAAATTCTGCACTTCAACTTGCTTTTTCTTGGACAGACTTGATGACTTCAACACTTGATCTTGAAACATAGTTTCTTGAAGTATTAAAAACACCTAGAACTACCCAATTACAAGTAGAGTGCGTTTTGTCAAAGGATTAGCCAATTTACATAAAATATGACATATGTTCCTAACATGTAAACACATATGTCCTAACAGGAAAGATGAGCTTATCACGGGACGCCGCATCTAGATGAACATCTATGATAGATAGAATGAAGTGAGAAGGAAAATCTATCGTGAGATGCTCAAGAAGAGAAAGCAAGAAACGAGCACGAGGCTCTGTGATAGAGTTATAATGGGAGAGAGGATGAAGTACAAAAGTCATCACCATGTTAAGGAATCTAGGACCTTTAGCAAAAGGTCTACATGATGTGTACATATGCTCACCCCACTCAGAAGGGCGCTCACAGAAAGCAGAAATGAGCTCATCCCTGGACACAGTCCTCAGTCGCTCACAAGTAGGATAGTCAGGAAACTCTATCCTAGGGACATGAAGCACATCCGCAACCAGCTGCGGTGTGACAGAAATGCGCGTACCTCGAACGCGAGTATGAAAGAGAGGTACTGAACGATCAATCTCGTACATGTTGGAGTAAAACTCCTGAATGAGTACGAGAGGACAAGTGACCGGGACGTCACACAGTGACTCCCATCCCCTTCTGTGAATGACAGAGGGAAGGTCAGTGTCGGCGAAGTCCGCCAGAACAACGTGGCGTTCCGAATGAACACCTCGTTTAGAAAAGTTCTCAGAAAATGCCTTGTAGGCATCTCCATTACGAAACCGAAGTTTATGAGGAGCAGTATCAGAAGATGAAGAGGCTCCAGAACGCAGAGGGTTCCGGGCCGGAGTGGATTTACGTTTAGGTGCCATAGATGCAACTAACGTAAAAGAAAAAGAAAAAAGATAGAGAGGGAGACAATCAGAAAAGTCCCAAACAGTTCAAATATGACAATATCTTGAACAAAAATGGACGTATGCATGGGAATGCATGATCATGTTACATGCAAACATAAAAAGCATCATGGGCTCAGCCCAATCCAATCCTAGCAGCACACATTCAAGAATCACACAACTAAATGCATGAAAATATCATTCTAATGCACATGGAATGCAATGTATGACATTCTAAACACTTTTCATTGAAAAACCAACCCAAAATTTCACCAATAACTCAAAGATTTTGAAAAACCCAAAGTTTTCAAAAAAAATCCCAAAACCTAAGTTTCAAATCATGAAATGCATGAAAAGAAATGGAAAAGAAGATCATACCACTTGATTTGAAGCAAGAAAGGCTGAAAAATCACTTGGGATCGAGATTGGATTGAAGAAAAGAGCTCTGAAAGTTGAACCGCCTCGGACAGATCGAAGAGAGATCGAGAAATGAGAGAAAAATCACGACAGAAGTATATATAGGATCTCTAGTAAATCTCGACAGCAGAGGTGTCGAGAGGTATCGAGATGCTGTCGAGAAAGGTGTCGAGAGAATATGCCTTCGACAGCTAAGGTATCGAGGAGGTATCGAGGTACCAAACAGCTCAACCAACATAAGAAGCTCGATCGATGGACGTGGTGTCGAGAAGGTATCGAGCAAACAGAGAGAATCTCGATCGATCCACCAGGTGTCGAGGAAGTGTCGAGATTGCGATAAGAAAATTGCTTTAGAGGCTCGACAGCTGACCAGGTATCGAGAAGGTGTCGAGCCAGCTATGAAATGCAGTTTTTCGAGAAGTGAAAAACACAAACATGAATGCAATCAAGACATGCACCTCAACCATGATCCAACCAACATATAAATCTCTCAAAAATCATCTCTCAATGAAAATTTAAGCACATGGATCTCCCAAGAACACACACACACACTAAACAAGTCTAACAAATTTTATATTTCAAAAATAAGTCATGACAGTTTAGTGAGCATACAAAAGCACATGTAAACCTTTGTGATGGCCAAATCACATTGTACCTGCACATGTATCAAAAGTAGCAAAGAATATTGCGTGTTGTGTGTGAAAAACATCGTAAGATTGCATATGTGTATACATGTTATGACGATCTGAGATATGAGAAAATAACTTTTAACTCACACACAATCATAACTGTTTGATGGGGACTATCACCTTTGAGGTACATCCTATAACTCCCACATCTCCTAGAATACACGCTTGCAACCATTTTAAAGCATTTTTAATCTTTTTGCTTTTATTTCTTTGCATATTTTCTTTTTGAACATATCATACATGGGCTTATGAGAAAGAAAAGAAATACCCATTGATATTTTGACATTTCAATTTTGCTATGCCTAAGCACACAAATGTCATTGACATCACACTTTTGCTACGCCGAAGCATACAGATGTCATTTATGATTGGCGGGCAACAGTGGTGAGATGGTTATTTATGCCTTTCTCTTAGGATTTTCTAGTCCTACCCGTCAAAAAGAGTGATATGAGTGTTAAGTCTAAGAAATAACCTAATCTTACTCATCACAAACATGAGCCACAAAGCTCACTTGCTTAGTTGTGCATAGGGATGCTCATCTAAGCTACAAGAGATACAAAGTTTAGAAAACTTTGTTTCATTGGCCATCTAAGGTACACATGTACCAAAGTACACAAAACACACACTGTTTTTGTATTTTTCAATTTTTCAATTTTTTTTTTAATTTTTATATCAAAATCAAAATAAACAAAACTGAAAGTAAACACACAAAAACATGTTAACTAAGCAAAACAATGCATAAAACTAGATGCAAATGCATGAGGAAGAGAGGAAGAGTGGGAAATCAATCCATGGAGATAACACCAATGTTTTGACGAAGGAATTCAAAACGTTTACTGTCAAGAGGTTTGGTAAACAAATCAGCCTTCTGATCATCGGTGTTAATAAACTCAAGAGTGAGAGTACCATCTTCGACAAGCTCCCTAATGAAGTGATGTCGAATCTCTATGTGTTTGGTTCGAGAATGTTGAACCGGATTCTTAGAGATATTTATGGCACTGGTATTGTCACAATAGATAGTAAGATGATCTTGACAAATACCATAATCATGAAGGAGTTTTTGCATCCAGAGGAGTTGTGTGCAACAGCTACCAGCAGCAATGTACTCAGCTTCAGCAGTTGATAAAGAGATGGAGTTCTGCTTTTTGCTCATCCAGGAGACAAGATTGTTGCCTACATAAAAACAACCCCCAGAGGTACTCTTCCTATCATCAGCATTCCCAGCCCAATCCGCATCGGAATATCCAGCTAAGACATTATTAGTGTCCTTGCTGTACCACACACCAAACTCGGCGGTAGTTTTGACATACTTTATAATTCTTTTTAAAGCAGTCATATGTGATTCTTTGGGATTAGCTTGATATCTAGCACACACTCCAACACTATAGCTAATGTCAGGCCTACTAGCAGTAAGGTAAAGAAGACTACCTATCATGCTTCTATAAAGAGAGGGATCAACACTCTTGCCTAACACATTTACAGTGAGTTTAACATTAGGGCTCATAGGGGTACGAACAGAACTAGCAGAATCCAAACCAAATTTGTTCACAAGATTCTTAGCATACTTAGATTGAGATAGAAATATACCTGAATCTTGCTGACGAATCTGCAATCCAAGGAAGTGAGTCAGCTCTCCAATCATGCTCATCTCGAACTCGGCTTGCATGAGCTTTGAGAAGTCATGAGCAAGTTCATCCTTAGTTGATCCAAAGATGATGTCATCGACATACACTTGTGCAACTATCAACTCGCCATCTTCCTTTTTGATGAAGAGGGTTTGGTCAGCTTTTCCTCTTGTGAACCCATGTGACACCAGATATTGTGTGAGTCTGTCATACCAAGCTCTAGGGGCTTGCTTCAAACCATAAAGCGCCTTTTTGAGATATAACACATGATCAGGAAAGTGTGGATCAACGAATCCTTTTGGTTGAGCCACATACACATCCTCTTTAAGTAGCCCATTCAAAAAGGCGGTCTTCACATCCATCTGATAAAGCTTGAAGTTCAGTTGGCATGCTAAGGCAAGCAGAATTCTAATGGACTCCATACGAGCAACCGGGGCAAATGTTTCATCATAGTCTACTCCTTCCATTTGAGAGTATCCTTGAGCCACAAGTCGAGCCTTGTTTCGAATCACATTGCCTTCTTCATCGGTCTTGTTGCGGAAAATCCACTTTGTACCAATGATATGCTCGCCCTCTGGTCTAGGTACAAGAGTCCAAACATCATTCCTCTGAAACTGGAGCAGTTCATCATGCATTGCTTCAACCCAACTTTCATCTTGTAGTGCTTCCTCCACTTTCTTGGGTTCAACCTGTGACAAGTAGCAAGAATAAGACACAAAGTTAGCAACACATTTATCTACTGTTCGTTTCCTTAATGTGAGTTCATTCAAATTTCCCACAATAACTTCTGGAGGATGATTCAGTTTAATTCTGGAGGAAGGTCCTTTTTCCTGAAGAGATTCAGACTCAGGTGAAGTCGGGATTTCTGCAGACTCTTCCACAACACTGGGAGTACCAGGAGCAATAGGAGATGCGGGTTCTCGGTCAACAATGTCTTGAACTTCCGTAGGTTCAGGGGGAAGAATTTCCTTGGGAAGTTCATTACTACCTTTCTCAGAATTTGACTCTGAAGACTCATCAATGACTACATTTACAGTCTCCATAACCTTCATAGTCCTTTTGTTGTATACCCGATAGGCCTTGCTGGTAGAAGAGTAGCCCAGAAATATGCCTTCATCACTCCTAGAGTCAAACTTTCCCACATTCTCTCTATCCTTGAGGATGAAGCAAGTACTTCCAAAGATTCTGAAATACTTTACATTTGGCTTTCTTCCTTTCCACAACTCATAGGGAGTCCTTTTGGTACCGGGTCTAAAGTACACCCTATTCACTGTATGACATGCAGTGTTTATGGCTTCTCCCCATAGGTTTCGAGCCACATATTTGTTATGCAACATGGCTCTGGCCATCTCTTGAATAACTCTATTCTTTCTTTCTACCACACCATTCTGTTGAGGTGTAATAGGTGCAGAGAATTCTTGAGATATACCTGATTTCAAGCAGAAGGATTCCATGTATGAGTTCTCAAATTCTTTACCATGATCACTTCGAATTCGATCAATCTTCAAACTCTTTTCATTCTGCAGTCTTGTGCACAAGGCCTCAATGTGCTCGGGAGCATCAGACTTGGATCTAAGTAGGATGACCCAAGTGTATCTGGTGAAATCATCTACCACTACCATGATATATCTCTTACCACCAAGAGACTCAGTTCTGGTTGGACCCATAAGATCTAAATGTAACAATTCCAATGGTCTGGAGGTAGCGGATGCCTGAGTGCTTGGATGCTTAGCTTTTGTCTGTTTCCCAAGTTGACATGGTCCACATACCACATTGCTCATTCTACTAAGTTTTGGTATCCCCAAGACAGATTCATGCTTAGAGACAATGGATAGATGCTTATAACTAGCATGTCCCATTCGTTGATGCCATAGATCTTCGTTTGGTAGACGAATGCTATTACACACTATATCAGCATCAGGAACCAATCCATAACAATTGTCCAAAGTATGGACCCCACTGATGAGCTTCTTTCCGGACTCATCCATGACAAGACACTTTCCTTTTGAGAACAGCACCATGAAGTCTTGATCACATATCTGACTTATGCTTAGTAGGTTCACCCTTAGTCCTTCTACATAGAGAACATTTGCAATGTCCGGCAGTCCTGGCAGAGATATGATTCCTTTCCCTTTAATCTGTGACTTGCTTCCATCACCAAAGGTCACATTACCACCTTTCTTAGGCTCAAAGATCTTGAAGAGAGATCGATCTCCGGTCATGTGTCTTGAGCAACCACTGTCAAGATACCAAAGGCATGTATCCATCACTTTGAATGCAGACTTCATCATGAAACACACTTCATGCTTGGATGACAAATCAGAGGGAATGGTTCTTTCTCTCAACTGCCTTCTACTAGCTAAACCTTTAACTTTTACTCTTCTCAGACGAACTCCTCTGCACATTTTCATTCTGAGACAGTCTAGTTTCTTCTTAGCCAAACTGAGATCTTTTACCATAGTCATTACATGTGAATTCAAATAACTTTTAGACTTGTGTTTTCTGAGACACTCAAACAAATAGTGATTAGAAAAACAAGATGTATTTGAAAACATAGATCTCTTGAAGCTAGTCATGTCCATGACAAACAGGGGTCAATGGATCAATCACAGCAAAGATTAATAACTAATCAGAGTGTGCCCGCTCTGATACCACTTGATAGGCCACAAACTGAATGACCCCTTGTGATTTAAACTAATTAATTAATTTAGCCAAGTTATTAATTAATCAATTTAACATGCAAATACGTGGCAGCACAAACAAATCACCGAATAACAAAATATGCAGCGGAAAATAAAAGACACGGTGATTTGTTCACGAATGGGGAAAAACCCTAACGGCAAAAACCCCACCGGGTGATTTTCAGGTCACCACTCCCGAAACTCCACTATTATCAAATCAAGCGGTTACAAATAAGGAATCCCAAGTACCTTACCAACCTACAGTTGAACCCTTACCCCAATACCCAATTGGACTTGATCTGTAGCGACAGTTCCCCCTTTTGATGCACAGCTCCCAAGTACGTGACTAACCAGATGCGCGGATCCCAGTACGCGACTTCAATCACCAACTTTAGAATGAGAGGTTGGCTGCAGAGTTCTTCAGATCATCCTATGCATGAAGATCAGGAAGATGCTTGGTTACAAAACCCTAAGGTGCACAATACACAGCAACTTCTTGAAGAAGATGATCTAGGTTAAGAACTTCGTCTTAGAGCACAATTTGCTTGAACAAGGATTGCTCAATGCTTATGCAACTTGTGTCTATGTTGACGGCTCTTAAAACACTCCTTAAATATGTTTAGGGTTAGAAGAAAAGAAGGCCCAAAAACACATTCACGGATCCCAAGAAAATCATATCAGAATTCTGACTTTTTAATTCTCGACAGCTAGCAGGTGTCGAGGTAGGTGTCGAGCAGGTGTCGAGCTTTAAAATTCTGCACTTCAACTTGCTTTTTCTTGGACAGACTTGATGACTTCAACACTTGATCTTGAAACATAGTTTCTTGAAGTATTAAAAACACCTAGAACTACCCAATTACAAGTAGAGTGCGTCTTGTCAAAGGATTAGCCAATTTACATAAAATATGACATATGTTCCTAACATGTAAACACATATGTCCTAACAATAATAATATATAACTGACAATCACACACACAACATTACCACTTTGTGATATCTTCATCTTCAACAAAAGTAAAATAAGGGAAGTCGTCGCGGATGCTCATAATATTTTTTATATTCATCCTCTATATGGTGAAGCATAATGGCATCACTCGATAAAGTTGACATGTACTTCGAATTCACTGACGAGAAACAATTTTTTTATCGTGGGTTCCTAGGCTGTGAAATCATGCTGCCCACATCTTAGCAAAATGGCGTTTATCTTGTAATTTTTTTGGCTCTTTTGGTTGTGGTTTTTGCCCGGACTGTCTCTCTTCTGTTGTTGTGAGAGAGTCCAGTAGAGTGTTGTAGTTTGTTTCTTCTTCTTTAATAAAGTGTTCGGTTCATCCAAAAAAAAGAAACTAACTTTTTTGAATTAAATATAACAGCATCTGGTACTGCCTGTATAAAAATAAACCAAATCATTATTTTGAATACAAGTCAAATAAATAATTTTATAACCAGCCATTTTAACTAAAAAAATTAAATAATAGTAAAACTCTATTAACTTACCAACTTTTGAAGTGTACTAGTATGACATTTTACGCACCTATCCTACAATATCGTTTATATCACACTCACCACACATTTTGCAAAACGTGTATTTGTTTCATATGTGAGTTTTGTATCTGTTTTAAACTATGAAAAATCATGTATGCAAAACAGAGGAAGACATGATAACAAACATATCAAGAAAAACAGACAACAATGAGAAGGTGACATCAACAGAGTAGAAAGTAAAGTGATGACTAACCATCGGCATCGTCTCCCATTCGCGTTAGTCATTCGGTCTAATTGTCCATAATTTCCAATTGATACAAGCTATATCCGCAATTTTTATAAATTCGTACCATGTCTATCAATATTTTTTTAATTCCAACAAGATCTTTTACCCCAATCGACGTAAAAGATATCTGGGTGGAATTACACCAGAATTTCTCTCTGTTTCTCTGTTTCTATATCTCCTTGTGGTTCTGTGTTCTTTCAGACAAAATATGAGACGTTTACAAAGAATACCCTAGATAGTGCAAGAACAAATAATGACAAAGAGATACAAAAACAGATGAACGAAGAGAAATTCTGGTGGAAAATGGCTATGTGGACTTGACTTTATATTCAATCTTTCCCACGTGCAAGAGCTTAGATAATTAGTAAACGTGAATTAAAAACATAATAAATAAAATTAAAATCATATTTTATTAGTAATACTTGAAAAGGAAAAAGGATGGTTTAGAGCATTTACCAAGTGAAATTAAAAATTTAGCTTTTTAACATCATAAAAAATTATTTTATCTGTAGGGTCCAAATTTCGTGACCTAAGCCCAAAAGATCAGGACTGTGAGTCCAACGAACCCAGAACAATGAATTTGTAGAGAGTGGGTGAAAAAGCTAGGCTGGTTGTGAATCTAGCAACAGTCAATTGACATAAGAACAAACTTTAGTAATAAACTCAAGTCCGAAAAGGATTGTTATTCATTGAAAAGTGGATACCATGCTTAGATCTCTTTTACAAATTTTTCTCTCCCCTCTTTGTTGTTCCCCCCGCTCTTCAGAGGCCTATTACATTTATATATTCTCATTCTACTTCATCATCACCGTCCACTTGTTCCTCATCTAAGCCTTCACTTGAGTACATGTCATATCAGATATCTGTTTTAGTTCTCTGTGAGTGGTGGTAGCTGAGATTGCACTGTTCAGGGGTCTTCTCCACATAAATGCGGCCAGGAGAGTTGCTGCAGTGCATTAAATGCGATGGTAGCAGCTTTTCCTTTTAGATATTTCTCTGTTCTTATCATCTCTAGGCACGCCCAAAGCTTGCCCTTGTCGTGGAGGTAGTTGGGAAGATCATTCAGACCTTCAGTATATTTGCTTGATCAAGTTCCTTTGGGATCCGAGGAGAATAACCTCTTCAGACCAATAGGGTTCTCTTCGGACTACTCCTTTCACTCATTTCCAAGTACATTTCTTCCACCAGGACTCCTTCCTAACCCCTTTCTTCTCTTCGGACGCATAGTGGTATTCGGATCGGGCCCTAGGCCCAACACGTGACGTTGGGCTTTTACACCTATAATAGCCCCTCAAAATTTTAACTTTTCCCTCGTAGCCGAGGAGAAAAAATGGAATTTTAATTTGCTGCGAAATAAAAGTTTAAAAATCCCCAAATATCTGAGTCCACACATGTATGTGCATAGATTTAGGCGTTTCATCATTGCCGTCGTCATTTCAGCATTTCCAAGGTGCTATTAATTACTCCAGGCGGCGTCTTGTCTTTGGCATCTAACGGCGGGCTATTGATCCAACGAACGTGGTTTTTCCTCCAAATTTGGGCGGGATAACTCCCATCATTTCACTTGTCCCCATATAAAGCCTCAGAGGGGGCTATTTTTCCTTTACTTCACAAATTTTCAGATTTTCGATGAACTCAAGCGCTCACGCCCACTAAGCTCGTCCAGTCATCAACTCATACTTTCCCTAGAATCTGTGATAATCTCTCAACCAGTTTGAAGATCATTCTTCGATTCAGTGTTGCGTAAGTTCTCTTTCACTCGAGTGTTCCATCTTCTCTTCAGCCCTCAAATAGTCACTCCCCCTTCTCTGTTTTAATTCAAATGGGTAGATTTCGATTATTATTATTGTTACTTTTTTTTTTTTTTTTTTTTACTTGTATCAGCTAGCCCTTTATGGGACTGTAAGCTATTTCCTTTTCATCAATGAAATCGTTTCTCTTTTACCTTTAATGCCTTCGCAGTATGTATTATGATGCATTATTACTACAAATAACAATAACATGTAGACTTTGTTAGGTTCTAAAGGTTTAGGAATTTATGTATTTAGAACTCTAATTTGTAATGTTGGCAAACCATGATCAAAATAATGTACTTAGTCTTATTTAGGCTTGCTCAAAGTTGATAAAATATTGTAAAGTTGGAATCGAGTGACTGCAGATGCATTGGGGCATTTCGGCCTAGCTCGATCGATCGAAGGTTAGACTCGATCGATCGAAAATCGGCCCAGATGCGTTTTCTGCAGAATTTCCAACTCAGCCCTAAATCTTTAAACGTTTAGGATTTTATGTTTTTGCCCTAGGTATATAAGGCAAACCCTAGCCACGTTTTTAAGAGTTGCACAAGTTGTATTGTTGCTCATACATTGCGGTTTTGTGTAAATCTCTTGTGAGATCTAGAGGAGCTTTCCTTTACACAAAGCTTAGGGTTTTCAAGATTGAGATTACTTCAACATCTTGATGATCAACTTGGTTGCTGCCTTTGAAGCTTAAAGAATATCAAGCGTGGGTGCTTGTAGCTGATCGAGGGATTCAAAGAAAGAAGTAGTACATGGACTCGGAGCCTACGCGTGGTCGTGTCAGGAAGTTTTACTGGTGGGTAGCATTAGGAAGTCAAGCGGGGAGCTTGTAAGTCCTTTTGTAAGAACTTCAATTCTTTCTTAGTGGATTCCGTTTTGCCTTGAGGATCGGTGGGTAAAATCCTCCCCAGGTTTTTCCGTGTGGTTTCCTGGGTGATCATATCTTGTGTTCTTTATTATTTCCGCTGCTTTATATATTTTATATGCATGATATGATTTTGTGATTGTTTTAACCTAGAATTGTTTAATTTGACTAAGTAACAACTTGGCTAATTAATCTAGGCTACGCAATCTGGTTGTTTGTAAGGGGTCTAAAACCGTTCAAGTGGTATTAGAGCGGGTTGCTCTTCTGTTTGAGATTTTTATCTCTGAGCTGATCCTTGACCCCGGTTGTCATGGAGTATGGACACTCTCTATTTGTTCCTCCTCACTTTGATGGGAACAACTATGCCTACTAGAAAGTAAGGATGAAAGCATTCCTGAAATCCATAGATGAGAGGGTTTGGAATTCCGTTGAATACGGATGGGAGAAGCCCACTACTCCTGTGAGTGAGTGGCAAACTTCTGAAAAAGAAGTAGCAGGCTTCAATAGCAAAGTTATGAATGCCATCTTCAATGCTATTTCAATGGAGGAATTTAAGAGGATCTCTAATGTTGAGGTTGCTCATACTGCTTGGAAAATCCTCCAAACTGTGCATGAAGGCACAAAGGCTGTTAAGATAAACAAACTGCAGCAATTAACTTCTAGGTTTGAAAGCATTAGAATGTCTGATGATGAAACCTTTGATGAGTTTTATGCTAAACTTAATGATATTGTAAATTCTGCTTATAATTTGGGTGAAGTCTATGATCAACCTAAAATTGTTAGGAAGATACTTAGATCCTTAACTGAAAACTTTAGACCCAAAGTAACAGCCATTACTGAGAGTAAGGATGTTAACTCCATCCCTATGGATGAGCTTGTAGGATCTCTTCAGTCCTATGAG
The DNA here is from genome assembly GCA_023736055.1 of Quercus glauca. NCBI lineage: Eukaryota > Viridiplantae > Streptophyta > Magnoliopsida > Fagales > Fagaceae > Quercus > Quercus glauca. Next base: position 247,034 of record CM043315.1, read on the forward strand.
TCTGACCTACCCAAGACTATCAAATCCAAATCAATGGCTCTTAAGTCTGTTGATGATGTTGAGACTGGTGGATTTGATGATGAGCTCTCTCCTACTGAGATAGCTTACCTTGCCAAGAACTTTAGAAATTTCCTTAGAAACACTAATAGGAAGGCGAGGAATACCAACACTGTTGAACCTAGAAACTTTAGGAAGAATGATCCCACTAAGGTTAATAATTTTGAAAAACCTAGAGAACAAGTAGGTCAATCTTCAAATAATTTGGGTCCTCAGTGTTTTGGTTGTCAAGGGTATGGTCATGTCAAATCTGAATGTCCTACTTTCTTGAGAAATAAGGGTAAAGCTATGGCTGTAACCCTTAGTGATAATGAGGTTTCTGATGATGAGTCCGGTTGTGACGATGATGGAAACTTCATTGCTTTCACTGCTACTGCTGTAGTCAATGAAAGCATATCTGCTGAGGAGAACCCTGCTGATGGGGAACTCTCTGAAGATGCAGATCTTCAAGAGGCCTACAACAAACTTTGCAAAATTGCTGCAAAGGATGCTATGAAAGTTGATCTAGGCCTGAAGAAAATTGATGCTCTTGAGCTTGAAAAGAAGAATTTGCTTGTAAACCTGTTTGATGCTAATGATCTTTTGAACAATGTTAAATCTGAGAACATGCTTTTGCTTGATAAAGTTAGAACTTTGGAACATGATTTATCTGTTGCTAAATCTGCTAGTTCTAAACTTGATCACATGCTGAATGTTCAAAAGTATCCTTCTGATAAAGCTGGATTAGGATATGTTGAAAGCATCTTTGATTCTGGACCCCATTCCACTGTCTTTGTTCCTTCTTCTTCTTCTATACCTTCCGTGAGTGAGGTTGTGAGTGATACTATTAAACCCCTTGTGAGTGAGGTAGTTAAGCCTGTAGAAGTTTCACCACCTAAGAAGATTAGGGTAGACTTAAGAGAAGCTAAACCTAAGGAGCCTACCAAATCTAAGGACAAGATGCATGGTAAACCTGCTTGGGTTTGTCATTATTGTGGTAAGTCTGGACATATCCGTCCTAACTGTTACAAGCTTCAAGCTGATAAGAGAGCAAACAAACCAAAAGTGCCTGTGCCTCAAGCACAAGATCCTATGGCACTAATTGGTGAATTGGTAAAGGCGTTAAACCTTTATTCCAATTCTGGAGTTGGGAATCACTCTAATGTAAATAAGAACTACAATGCTCGGGGTGCATCTAAAAAGTTTTGGATGCAAAAGACTCGAACTAACTGAGTCTTTCTGACATGGTCCTTGTGCTTCATTGCTCTATTCTGTTGTGACCATTGTTCTTTGGTTTTTGTGTTTTTTTTTGTTCTAGGACTTGCATTGCATTACATACATGCATTTCATTCTAGGATTTATTTGTTTTCTCTTTTAATAATTAAAAAAAAAAAAAAAGGAAAAGGAGAAAGCAAAATCTATGTTGGACACTATTTTTTTGATTTTTGAAAACAAGGTTGGTCAATCTTTTTACACATGTCATGTCTTGTGTACCTTGTTTAACTTTGATGAGCTTATTTACTGCACTTGACTAATTAAAACTTTGTAGTGCATGTTGTGTGGGAAAGATGTGTGTAGTTGTTATTCACTTTGCCTTAATCATGAAGTCACTTGTTCTTTGACTGTCGGACTTGATCCTTTTGAGAAAGGCATAAATAACCATCTCATCACTGTTCACTAGCCAATCATGAACACCTTAGTGCATATCATAAGATTTTGTGCTCGAGAAAGTGTAGCACATGCACAAAAAGAATATAAGGTGTAGCCTCAAAATTAAATTAAAACTGGTGTGTACTATTAGGCTTGATGCCAATTCACTTAATTCAAACCGGTGTGTACTATTACGCTGAATGCCAATTCATATATAAATAAGAGACAAAAATGCAAGAAACTTACATGATTGCAAGCGTTTGATCTAAGAGATGTGGGAGTTATAGGATGTAACTCTTTAGGTGATAGTCTCTTTTAAATTCTATGTAATGAATTGTGTAGACTTTGTGTTTAATTGTTATTCACATATCACCTCACATGTATCTCAAGTTTTTGCTAGTTTCACACACTACACAAGTTACTCTCTGTTAAACTCTGTACATGCTAGTGTGTGTGTTTTTGGTCTGACCAACTAAGTTTGAAAATATCTTGAGATTTGTGCACAACATATTTGTTGCTTGAGAAAATTGAATGGGAGGATGATTGAAACTTGTGTTTGAGAAAATTTGGGTTTAAAAATTTAGGTTTTTGAAAACGCATTCCATCTCATACTCATGCATTTTGATTTCATTGTTCAAATGCTTTGAGGAGTTGTTTTCAAAATTGGGTTTGCATTTTTCAAACAGTGATTTTTCTCAAAATTTTAGTGAGCCTCTGCCCATTTCGATCGATCCAGTGTGATTTTCGATCGATCGAAAAAGTGCTCTAGATTGTTCTAAAATGACTGGAACATTCGATCGATCGAATGTATTTTTCGATCGATCGAAGATCGTGGAAAAGCTTTTTAAAAGTTAAAATCTGACTTTTTCAAAGAACTATTCAAACTTTTTCAAAACTTTTTCTTTCTCTCTCCGACAAGGCAAGCTCAATAGTTCAATTTTTTTGTCGTTTTCCTCCGGATTTTTTGCAAGAAATCTCTTTCCTCAAGCCGGTAAGACCTTTTTGCCCTTCCTTTTCAACTTATTTTCATGTTTTCATGCATTTTTTCATGCATTTAAGGGAGATTTTTGAAACTTTTCTTTTTGGGATTATTGATGATTCAGACCAAAATTTGTGAAATTGATCAATGGGTTTTTGTGGGGACACATCATACACTAGTTCCTTGATGGTTAATTTGATCAATTTTGAGTTTTGTGAACAATTGAAAATTCTAGGGTTTATGTTTGGTCCGAATTGGGGCTTTTATGAAATTGAGTTAAATTTGATGAAATTGGCTTTGTGCATTGATGTAATCAGGCTTTATAATCATTGTATTGTGTGTTGTAATGCTTAATTCATCAATTTGGTACAAAATTTTTCAAGTGGTTTTCAAATTTTTAGGGTTTTTGTTAAGAAACTCTATATTCAAGCCAATTTTGTGAAATTGAACTTAATTTGACCTTGGTTACTTCATTAGTTCATGCATCATAACATTGTTATTGTTCATGCATCATATAGATTTTTATTCTATTTTTTTTGTGCTAACTTGCAGTCTGCCCTTGGTTTTGTTTTTGTTCTTTTTGGTTTTCTCTTTGTGTCTCTGTCCTTTCCTTAGCATCATGCCTAGGAAGACTAGAGCCCGTAGAACTATTCCCTCTCCTTCTCCTCCCCCACCTTCCTTTGATAGTGAGAGGTTCCCAAGTGAGAAAAACCAAGAGATTTATGAGACTCTAAACCTTAAGAGAAAAGTTTGGGCTGAGCGTTCTGTTATTCTAGATGAGCTTGATCCTGCCATTAGGGTAAACTTTCAGCGTAGGGGATGGTTGCCTTTGTTAGCTGTGTCTGACCCTCCTCCTCCGGCTACCTTGATTAGAGAGTTCTTCTCAAACATCTCGATCCGTATCTATGATTCCAACACTCTAGTTAAGAGTTGGATACGAGGCGTTGAGTATGTCATTACTCCTAATGTAGTGGCTGATGCTCTTTGGGTACCATTGGTTCGGCATCCTGTCTATCCCTATGATGAGTCACCTGAGTTGAGTGATGTCATGTCTTACATCACTGGGTCTTCTATCCAGTGGGGTTCTGATCCTAGGATCACCACCGCTGAGCTTCCTGAGACTATCTATCTTATCTTTAGGATAGCTTGTCACTCTCTCTAGCCCATTTCTCATCTGCACACCATTCCTCTTGAGAGGTATGTATTTTTGTACGCCCTTGTGACTGATGCTCCTATTAGTTTTCCTCATCTTTTTCTTCGTTCTTTGAACGAAGTTTATAGGAGTTCATCTACAGCTCATGCTCTTGTTCATCCTATCTTCATTCATAGGATTTTACTTCATCTTGGTTTAGATGATTTCCCTGCTTCTGAGCCTGTTCATGTGATAGCTCCTATAGGTGCGTCTTTTCTTAGACAGAGGGCCGCTCATCTTCAAGCTGGTTCTAAACATGCTAGGTCTGAACCTTCTAGTTCTGCACCACCTTCTTCTTCTACAGGTCCTGCTGGTGAGGCTATTCCTGATCCTGATGTGGCTGCTGCTGCTGTTCCTCCACCTCCTTCGGATGACTTCGATGTTCGTCGTACCCTGGAGACTGTCATGACCGTTCAGGCGGCTCATGGTCAGATTTTGGTGGATTTGCTTGATGAGATGCGAGCTCTGCGAGCCGACTTTGCGCGTCTTCATTCACCCTCACCACCTCCTTTTGATGGCGACTTATGATTGCCCTTTAGCATTCCGTCACAAAAAGGGGGAGTAGAGTTTTGACTTGTAGAGGAGATTTTGCAGTTAGGGGGAGATTTTGTGTTAACATGAGTTTGTTTTTTTGTTTGATTGTGGAGTTTATTAGATTGTATCTAGGTGCTTCACTTTGTATATCATTTTTGGGGATATTCATGTTAGGGGGAGTAACATTGATTGATATATTGATATACATGTTTTTTAGTTGATACTTGTTGTCTTATGATTCACTGCTTATTGATTTATATTTATGAGTTGATTCATTGATATATATCTTTATTTTGTGTTGTGTGAATCTTACAAGAATGTTATACCTGTTTATATACTATTTCCTGTCACACATGCGTTTATATGTTTGTTGAGTATTTCAGGAATATACAGGTTGATTCAACAAAGCTGCTGTCTACACTTGCAACCAATGGATAGTAGTTAGGGTTGAATTTGAGTTTATGAGCATTATTTTGTAAAGGGCTTTTTACTTGTAAACTTTGAGCTTTTTATTTGTGTTTTGTCACGGATTGCCAAAGGGGGAGTTTGTTAGGTTCTAAAGGTTTAGGAATTTATGTATTTAGAACTCTAATTTGTAATGTTGGCAAACCATGATCAAAACAATGTACTTAGTCTTATTTAGGCTTGCTCAAAGTTGATAAAATATTGTAAAGTTGGAATCGAGTGACTGCAGATGCATTGGGGCATTTCGGCCTGGCTCGATCGATCGAAGGTTAGACTCGATCGATCGAAAATCGGCCCAGATGCATTTTCTGCAGAATTTCCAACTCAGCCCTAACTCTTTAAACGTTTAGGGTTTTATGTTTTTGCCCTAGGTATATAAGGCAAACCCTAGCCACGTTTTTAAGAGTTGCACAAGTTGTATTGTTGCTCATACATTGCGGTTTTGTGTAAATCTCTTGTGAGATCTAGAGGAGCTTTCCTTTACACAAAGCTTAGGGTTTTCAAGATTGAGATTACTTCAACATCTTGATGATCAACTTGGTTGCTACCTTTGAAGCTTAAAGAATATCAAGCGTGGGTGCTTGTAGCTGATCGAGGGATTCAAAGAAAGAAGTAGTCCGTGGACTCGGAGCCTGCGCGTGGTCGTGTCAGGAAGTTTTACTTGTGGGTAGCATTAGGAAGTCAAGCGGGGAGCTTGTAAGTCCTTTTGTAAGAACTTCAATTCTTTCTTAGTGGATTCCGTTTTGCCTTGAGGATCGGTGGGTAAAATCCTCCCCAGGTTTTTCCGTGTGGTTTCCTGGGTGATCATATCTTGTGTTCTTTATTATTTCCGCTGCTTTATATATTTTATATGCATGATATGATTTTGTGATTGTTTTAACCTAGAATTGTTTAATTTGACTAAGTAACAACTTGGCTAATTAATCCAGGCTACGCAATCTGGTTGTTTGTAAAGGGTCTAAAACCGTTCAGACTTAACCACCATATTATGCTAATGACGTAGATAATCTAAATTAATACTTGAGGAAGTTGTTTGTATGAGAATTGCTAACAAATGATGAATGGCATGGAAATTTTACAGGTCTTACCAATCGCGCATAAGGAATGTTACTATCCAAATCTTTTGATTGAAATATGACTAGGGTAGCCTTGAGATAATAACAACTGCATTGGAGTGTTAACCAGCTCAAACAAACTGGTCCAAGGACTTCGGGCATGGTTGAATTCAAGTTTAAACACTTAATAATTGTGATGGAGTGTTAACTAACCCAAATCATCTGGTCCGAGAACTACAGGCATGATTGAATTTAAGTTTAAACGTGTTAACTAACCCAAATCATCTGGTCCGAGGACTACAGGCATGATTGAATTTAAGTTTAAACACTTATGAATTGTAAACATGTTAACTAACCCAAATCATCTGGTCCGAGGACTACAGGCATGATTGAATTTAAGTTTAAACACTTAAGAATTGTAAACGTGTTAACTAACCCAAATCATCTGGTCCGAGGACTACAGGCATGATTGAATTTAAGTTTAAACAATTATGAGAACTGTGAATATAACAAAATGGCATATTAATTGAAGAAAAGACTCAGTTAATAATAGTACCTTTTGAGATTATTTACATTCTAAGGCCGTGGTATTACATGATTATCTAGATCTTCTAAGAAATACGCCCCAATACCAGCCCTAGAAGTAATACGATATGGTCCTTCCCAGTTTGGTCCTAGCTTTCCCCAAGCTAGGTTTTTTGCAGTGCCCACTACTTTCCTCAGCACCAAATCGCCAGGTTCTAGGGGCCTTAGCTTTACGTTGGCATCGTAGCCTTGTTTGAGCTTTTGTTGATAATGTGCCAGTTGGACCATTGCACTTTCCCTTCTTTCCTCAATCAGGTCTAAACTCTTCTCTAGTTGCTCATTGTTGCCAGTCGAACTGAACGAACTAGTTCTCAAAGTTGGGAACCCAGTCTCCAAAGGTATGACAGCTTCAGCCCCATAGGTCATTGAAAAGAAGGTTTCTCCTGTAGACCTACGAGGCGTAGTTCTGTATGCCCAAATTACATGTGGTAATTCTTCCACCCATCTACCCTTCGCATCGTCTAGCCTTTTCTTTAGTTCATTAACTATGACTTTGTTAACTGCTTCTGCCTGCCCATTTCCCTGGGGATAAGTAGGGGTGGAGTATTTGTTTGTGATTCCCAGTTCGCTACAATAACTCCTGAATGCTTTGTTATCAAATTGAAGACCGTTGTTCGAGATAAGGGTATGAGGGATCCCAAACCGAGTGACAATGCTTTTCCAAATAAATTTCTTTACATCTACGTCCCTGATGTTTGCTAGAGTTTCAGCCTCGACCCATTTGGTGAAGTAGTCTGTGCCGACCAGGAGGTACTTCTTATTTCCCGCGGCCTTAAGGAATGGACCCACGATATCCAATCCCCACTGAGCGAAAGGCCACGGGCTGGATAGTGGATTAAGGGTTCCACTCGGTTGGTGTATGTTCGACGCAAACCGTTGGCATTGGTCGCACTTTTTAACATATTCATGGGCCTCTTTTTGCATATTCGGCTACCAGTAACCTTAAGTAATTGCTCAGTGAGCTAAGGATCTACCTCCAGTATGGCTCCCACAGATCCCTTCATACAACTCTTCTAGTAGTAACTCAGCCGCCTCAGAATGCATGCACAATAAGTACGGACTTGAATAGGAGCGTTTATACAGTTTCTGGCCTTCGGATAACCAGAATCTAGTTGCCTTCCTCCGAATTTTGTCAGCTTCCCCTTTTTCTTCGGGCAAGATATCATCCTTCAGGAATTTGATTATAGGATCCATCTAGCTGAGTTCGGCCCTGACTTGATGGACTTGGACTATCTCTTTTGCCTCCATAGGCCTATGCAAATCTTCAATGAGGATAACCCTCGGCAACTCTTGCGCCGAGGAGGTAGCGAGCGTGGCCAAAGAATCAGCATGTGTGTTACCGCTTTTGGGGATGTGCAGCAGATTGAAAGACTCAAACTCTGACTATAGGGATTTAATTCGACTCAAGTACCCCTGCATCCTTTCATCTTTCGCCTCAAACTCACCCTGCACTTGACCAACAACTAAGCTTAAGTCCGAGAACACCTCAACTGACTTTCCTCCCAATCTTCGTACCATAGTTATTCCCATTAATAGAGCTTCATACTCTGCCTCATTATTCGTTGCCGAGAAGTCCAGCCTTAAATTCTTTTCAATGATGATTCTCTCAGGGGATATCAGCACTAGCCCCACTTCGGAACCTCTCTAATTCGATGCGCCATCCACGTACACTTCCCAGGGTAAGGGACCTTGTTGGGAGATCATACCAACCGATTTCTCATCCATGTTGGACGTTGGCGTTCCTTCTTCTAACTGGGGCTCCGTGAACTTGGCCACCAAATCTGCAAGGATCTGGCCCTTAACTGATGTGCGAGGCATGTATTTGATATCAAAAGCCCCTAAAATCGTGCCCCATTTAGCAATTATTCTAGTATAGTCAGCGCTTCGGAGTATAGCTTTAAGTGGGAGCTGGGTGAGAACAATAATCGTATGGGCTTGGAAATAGTGAGGCAGCTTCCGTGTACCAAGCACCACAGCCAGAATAGCATTCTCCAATGGCAAATAGCGGATCTCGGCTTCATGCAGCGATTTACTTACATAATAAACCGGCCTTTGCACGCCACAATCTGCTCGTATTAACACCAAGCTTACAGCATTAGGAGCTACAGCAATGTAAGCAAACAAGACTTCATTTGGCTCAGGGCTGGACATGATTGGAGGCCGAGCTAGGTAGTCTTTGAGTTGCTGGAAAGCCACAGCACATTGCTCAGTCCACTCAAATCCCTTCCACCTGTTGATCAATGAGAAGAAAGGTCTGCACCAATCTGCTGATCGGGAGATGAACCTGTTCAAGGCAGCAGTCATTCCAGTCAGTTTCTGAACCACCTTGGGGTTCCGGGGAGCTCGTAGGTTGCTGATAGCTTTTATCTGATTGGGGTTAACTTCGATTCCCTTGTGAGTCACCATGTACCCCAAAAACTTGCTTGACCTCACACCAAATGAACACTTGGATGCGTTTAAACGCAATTTGTGTTCCCTGAGGATTTCGAAAATTTTCCTGAGATCCCCAATGTGCCTAGCTATGATCTTACTTTTCACCACCATGTCGTCGATATAAACTTCCATATTTTTGCCCAACTGCGATTCAAACATTCTAGTCATCATCCTTTGGTAAATGGCTCCCGCATTCTTCAGGTCGAATGGCATTACCTTGTAGTGGTAGTTCCCAGTAGGGGTGACAAAAATGTCTTTTCCTGATCATCCACAGCCAATGGTATTTGATGATACCCTTGAAAAGCGTTCAGGAAACTCATCTGAGGATGACCAACAGTAGCATCAACCAGTTGATCGATCTTCGGCATGGGAAACAGATCCTTTAGACAAGCTCAATTCAGGTCTGTAAAATCCACACATACTCGCCATTTTTCGCTCTTCTTCTTCACCACTACTGTGTTAGCCAACCACTTATGATAAAATATCGCCTTAATCGCTCCAGCTCGCTTGAGTTTTATTACCTCTTCCCTGACAGCATCTGCATACTCTCTTGATGAACGTCGGAGCGGTTGTTTTTTAGGGACGATGGCTGGGTTAACATTCAGATGATGGCAAATGAACTCTAGGCTTACTCCTGGGGCCTTTGTGGAGTCCCACGCAAATACGTCAATGTTGGTCCTGAGAAACCCTATCAGTTCGTCCTTCTCTTGAGGAGGGAGCATAGATCCGACTTGAAAGAACTTCCCTGGGTCATCATCGATGACTACCTTCGTCAGGCTTTCACATTCCACTGCCTCGGCTGAGGCATCGGTGTCTAGCACCGGGGATTTTAACTGCTACAAGTCCCCTTCGTTAGGGGCCAAGGACTCAACTTCAGGCTTGTGCTGGATTGCTACCACCAAACACTGTCTGGCCGTAGACTGATCTCCTAAGATCTCCTTGACCTGTCCCTCGAACAGGTATTTGATCTTCTGATGAAGGGTGGAGGATACAGCCCTCAGTGTATGAAGCCAAGGCCTGGTTACGATCGCTGTGTAGGGTGAGTAAGCGTCCACTACTATAAAATCTACTTCCACCGTTTCAGAGCCAGTTTGCACGGGCAGCCTGATTTGGCCTCTCAAAATGACCACTTTGCCATCGAAACTCACCAAGAGGGAACTATAGGGCATTAAGTCTTCAGGCATCAAGTTCAACCCCTTATAAAGGACTGGGTACATTATTTCTGCGCCGCTGCCCTGATCCACCATCACTCTTTTCACATCGTACCCCCTATCCTAAGAGTGATTACTAAAGCATCGTCGTAAGGTTGGATAGTTCCAATCTTGCCTGCGTCCGAGAATCCCAGAATCGGCTGAATCTCCATCCTTGCCCTCTTCAGCTCCCTGTTAACATTTTCCGAGGGCAGCCGAGCAACTGATAGTACTCTGGATGGACAAGACCCCGTTCTTCCTGGTGCAGTGAAGATAACGTTTATTATGCCAAAGGGGGGTTTTGAAGATTCATCCCTTCGAGGTCTTGCGTTTGCCTGGTTACCTTGACCAAAAGAATGGTGTAAGAGCTGCTTTAACTTGCCTTCACTGACAAGTTGATCCAGATGATCCCATAGACTCCTACAATCCTCCGTAGTATGTCCATGATTCTGATGATATTGGCAGTAGAGGTTATGGTTGTGCCTTTCAGGGTTTCCAACCATCTTGTTCGGTCTCTTGAAGAAAGGCTCATCTTGATCCTCTCAAGGACTTGGTGCACTGGCTCTCGGAACATAGCATTAACTATCTGAAGGTTTGCTGAACCTTGTTTCCACTCTAGACCTTGCCGATCCGACCTGAAATCCCTCATGTCCTAAGGGATAACCTTGTCCTTTCCCTTGCCCTGCTGCTGGTCTTCCTCGACTCTTTTATACTTGTCAATCCTGTCCATCAGCTGGCGCACACTGGTAACAGGTTTGCCCGTTAGAGACGTCCTCAAGGCGTGTTCAGTGGGGAAGCAGAGCTTAAAGGAGCTGATGGCCACCAGGTCACAATCTTCTTCCATCTCGTTGTACACTTCCCAGAATCTATCCGAATATGACTTCAAAGTTTCGCCTTCTCGCATGCTTACGAATAATAAAGAGGCCAGAGACTTCGGAACCCTGCGACATATGACAAAACGAGATCCGAATGCCTGAGTAAGCTCTTGAAAAGAGCTTATAGAGTCTGCTTTCAGGCTATCAAACCATCTCATGGCGATCGGTCCCAAACTGGATGGAAAAACTTTGCACATTAGGGCCTCATTTCTGGAATGAACGACCATCCTCTGGTTGAAATGACTCACGTGTTCCACAGGGTCTGTCTGACCGTTATAAGTGGTAAATGTTGGTTGGTGAAAACGCCGAGGGAGTCTCGCATCCTCAATGTTACGAGTAAATGGGGACCTGGAAATTTGATTCAGGGCCTTGCTCATAGCATCGTTCCCTACGCCCCCATGTGGTGGGCTTCGGGGCTGCCTCTCACGGCGATGCGCTTCCTCATAGGAAAAAGACTCACTGATTGGTGTCCGAGATTTCTGCTTGTAAGTAACGTCTTATTCGTCGTTAGAATCTTCATCAAAATATGAAGAAACCCATTTCCTCTTTGTATGGCGCAATTCCCTCTTCAGCTTTTCAATTTCTAGCCGCATGCTCTAGTTTTTCTCTGCATGAGACATATGACTTCCTCCATGTGACTGACTTCGATCATCACGTGCGGTGTGTACACTACCCCCACAATCCTGTCTCTGTTCCAAGTTGAGGAAAGGATCAACATGCTGAGATGCCCTGGACTCTGCTGGTTGTTGCCCTGGTTCAGCCATTATGGGATGTTGCCTCCACCTTAGTTCAAGCTTCCCCACAGACGGCGCCAATTTTAGGGTCCAAATTTCGTGGCCTAAGCCCAAAAGATCAGGATTGTGAGCCCAACGAACCCAGAACAATGAATTTGTAGAGAGTGGGTGAAAAAGCTAGGCTGGTTGTGAATCTAGCAACAGTCAATTGGCATAAGAACAAACTTTAGTAATAAACTCAAGTCCGAAGAGGATTGTTCTTCATTGAAAAGTGGATACCATGCTTAGATCTCTTTTACAAAGTTTTCTCTCCCCTCTTTGTTGTTCCCCCCGCTCTTCAGAGGCCTATTACATTTATATATTCTCCTTCTACTTCATCATCACCGTCCACTTGTTCCTCATCTAAGCCTTCACTTGAGTACATGTCATATCAGATATCTGCTTTAGTTCTCTGTGAGTGGTAGTAGCTGAGATTGCACTGTTCAGGGGTCTTCTCTACATAAATGCGGCCAGGAGAGTTGCTGCAGTGCATTAAATGCGGTGGTAGCAGCTTTTCCTTTTAGATATTTCTCTGTTCTTATCATCTCTAGGCACGCCCAAAGCTTGCCCTTGTCGTGGAGGTAGTTGGGAAGATCATTCAGACCTTCAGTATATTTGCTTAATCAAGTTCCTTTGGGATCCGAGGAGAATAACCTCTTCGAACCAAGAGGGTTCTCTTCGGACTGCTCCTCTCGCTCATTTCCAAGTACATTTCTTCCACCAGGACTCCTTCCTAACCCCTTTCTTCTCTTCAGACGCATAGTGGTATTCGGATCGGGCCCTAGGCCCAACACATAACATTGGGCTTTTACACCCACATTATCTATTTTACTTACATACATACTGTAGTAAATTTATTTTAGCTTTTAATACAATAAAATAATATAAACATCACAATAAAATAAGATATTTACTAAAATAAAATAATATATCCACTACACACAATCATCACAGCCCCACACACACAGAGGGAATAAAAAAAATTTAGCTCTAACCTACAATACACTGTAGCAATAAAGTTTTTTAAAAAATAGTTTTAGCTCCACTACTGTATAGTTATTTTTGTGTCACTAAGTGGTCTTGTCTAATAACTCTAGTGTCTTGCCACTTGCATTTTTAAAAAAATGCCTTATGAGTTACAATATTATCACTTGCATTTTTTGGAAAAATAAAAATTAAAAAAGATGTCATACGGGTTAGTCGCTGTGTCTTGCCGTCTTTGAAGTGTTTATGTCACTTACATAACCTAATAAAACTCATAAAAAATTGGTAAAGTTGATAACAATACGAAACTCTATATAAAGTTGGGCAAAAATTTGAATGATTTAATATAAAGGTTATTTGATGTGATTTGTTGAGAAGGGCAAAAGTGATTGGACTCGTTATTAAGTTTAGTCACAAATGAATCAAGATCTGGACCGTTAGACCCACCACCAACGCAAGATTTTCCACTACCAAAACCCACAAACACATCATGCTCAAAGCTGTAGTGATAATAATAATAGTATTATGTCCGAGTTTATATTTTTAAATTGAGATAATCTTTGATGATCTTTTTTTAGAGACAATATCATCTTTAATTAAATAATATTATATTATTGATCGTCGGCATCTTTTAATCATTATGGACCCATGGTTGCATCTTTAAGGTCCTGTTTGGTAGCCCGTTTCAAGCAATTTTTTTAGCATTTTAAATACACTTATACATATTTCTATACGCTTTTTCACCTACACGTATATCAAAAATACCCAAACAATATTATTTAAACTTCTCTACCAAACACCCCCTAAATTATATATGGGTCGTCGGCATCTTTTAATCATTGTGGACTCATGGTTGCATTTGAATTATTGTTTCACATTTAAGTGGGATTTCAGGTTAAGGGGAGTGTTTAGGAATTAAGGGAAATTAAGGTTTTGTTTGGTAGCCCATTTCAAGTAACTTTTTGAGCATTTTAAATACACTTATACATATTTTTATACACTTTTTCACCCACACGTATATCAAAAATACCCAAACAACATTATTTAAACTTCTCTACCAAACATCCCTTAAATTATATAGTGGTACAAGTTATTGTACCAATAACAATTTGCCATATAAGCAAAGTTGTGGCATTTGTTGTACCATTTTATGTGGCACAAGACTTATTCTTTCTTTTGAGGCTTCTGTCCCTTCCTTTCCACTAATCGAGAAAGACGAATAGATTTTAGAGTATCTTCACCGAATTCAGTCGTTTACCGATTTCAAGGGGTCATTTCTAGCCTCCTAAAAGGAGTCTCTCTTTTTCCTAATCAAGTGTGTGTGTGTGTGTGTGTTTTTTTTTTTTGGTATGTGAGTCTCTATATTATTATTATTATTTTCTTATTTTGAACATGAGTCTCTTTTTTTTTTTTTTTTTTTTTAAGTCCTATCATATTTTTTGTTTTTATATAGATTATCAACTTTTGAGTTTAAGTTGGACTTGTTAGAGAGATAGAGTTTCACTCATTGTTAAATTTGAACTAAAAAAAATAATTTATAATTTTATTTAAATAAAATGATAATGACGAGTTTGAGTTTAAATTAGACTTGTTAGAGAGATAGAGTTGTTTTAAAAAAATAATAATGATGAGTTTGAGTTTAAGTTGGATTTGTTAGAAAGATAGAGTTTTACTCTTTGTTAAATTTGAACTAAATAAAAATAATTTTATTAATTATTATTTTTCATATATTCAACGTGAGTCTCTCTTTTTTTTTTTTTTTTTTTATTGACTCCTATCATAATTTTGTTTTTATATAGATTACCAACTTTTGAGTTTGAGTTTAAGTTGGACTGGTTAGAGAGATAGAATTTCACTCATTGTTAAATTTGACTAAAAAAAATAATTTATAATTTCATTTAAATAAAATGATAATTGTAAGGACACGCTTTGAAACCTAAGCCCAAAATGTAAATGGATCTAGTCCTAATAAGCCCAATACAATGAATTTATAGAGAGTAGGTTGTAAAACTAAGCCCTAATGTGTTGGATAACAGTTAGAATGGATTTAAAAGACAACCAAGCAAAAGTAGGAAGGATTTGTTTAAGTAAATTCGTCATTGGCACAGTCCGAGGAGGTCAGTTCTTCTATAAATCAATTGAAAAAGGTTACAGATACAATTTTGATTGCTAGAGTGCTTTCTCTCTAAATTCTCCGATCTCTTTCTCTTAGGGTCTTCACTCTAATTTATACTATCTCTTCTTTCTCATCTTTACCCTACACGTGGACAGTAGATTGCTTATGTTGATCCTTATCCTATCAGCACCCCCCTGAAGTCTTTGGGAGTAGCTGTAAGGCTGAAAAATACTGTTCAGAGATCACTTCCTCATTAATGCGTTCAAAAAGTTAGTTATAGAGCATTCAATATGGTGGTAGCAGCTTTCTTTTAGATATTTCTGAGCTCCCATCCCTCTTGTACGTTTGCAATGCACAACTTTATCAGTGGAACTTCCTGGAAGGTCACCTTAAATGGTAGGTGTACGGTTACAATTTGGAGCCCAGTCCCAATGAGGAGTTGGGTCCAGATCCAAAGAGCCCGATCCAATAAATTTATAGAGAATGGGTCGAAGAGCGGGGGTTAGACAAGATTACTAACGACTAAAATGATTTATTACTCAAATATCCGAGTACACTGCACATGAAAGCCGACCATTCTTTAAATCGAGCAGGGCCTTTTCTACAGAATATCCTCTCTCTCTCTCTCTCTCTCTCTCATTTTTTCTCCCCTTTTGCAGGGGGGGTTGTTTACATTTTATATCTACACTTAGGCCATCTTGGTCGTCCACCTGTCAGCCATCGGGGTGCTACTTTAGTACTCGTCCCATCAGCCACCTTCTCTAGCCCTCTGTGAGTTGCTGTTACCAATGCAACACTGTTCAGGGGTCTCTTCCACATAAATGCGGCCAGAAAAGTGGTTGGTGAGCATTTAATGTGGAGGCAATAGTCTTTCGATTGGACGTTTCTGAGCTTATCTTTTCCGCGATTGTAGGTCTTTCTTGTCAAAGAAAAGCCTTTCGACTGGTCATCTGTACTGCGAGGAATAGTGCCGACTGGTGTCTAATAGTATCCGAGGGTGAGTTACCCTTGGACCATAATTAAGCCGACCCAACTTGGGCATGGAATCCCCCCTCGGACGTCCCATGATTAAGATAGGGCCCAAGGCCCAGCAAGCATTATGGGCTTCCACCCCTCACAATAGCCCCACAAAATTTCTGACTTTTTTTCTCGCATCCGAGGGGAAAAGGAGAGATTTTGATTTTTTTGTAATTGACCAATGGGAGAGTCGTGGGCCTTTGAACTTACACGTGGAAGGCGTGGTTCTGTGCGTGTCGTAATCGCAATTAATCGTTTCGGAATTCGCAAGGCTTCATTAATTGCTCCAAGCGGCACTATGTCTCTTACATCTGTTGGTGTGGCACTGATCCAACGGCTAATGTTTTCCCTTAAGTTTGGGCGGGATAACTCCCCCTAACTTTTCGCCTCCTATATAAAGCGCCAGAGGGATTCATTTTCTTTTTTTCTTATCTTAGAAACTCCCAGACTTTTGAGCGATAACTAGCGCCTCAAATTCTTCGATTGAACAAATCGCCACACGCCTTGCTACCTCCATCTTAGGAATCTTTAGAATTCCTTTTTACAGGATCTCGTGGATCCCCTTTCACCTTAGCCTACGTAAGTCGAAAGTTCTTCTGATTTACTGTTTCCCTATCGCCAAGTCCACTCAGATCGTGATTCCCCCTTTTTTAGTTTGCCAAGAAAATGGGTAGATTCGAGAGCTTAGTGAACTCTCGTGCGAAAATAGAGGCCTTCAAGAGAAGATATCACATACCCCAGGGGGTCAACCTACGCTACTGTTCAACGAAACAAATAGAGTCCAACCGAAAAGTGGGGGAGGTGATCATCCCCATGATTGCCTTTATAGAGGGAGGGATGACCCTCCCCATGGGCTCAGTAACTAGGGATTACCTATTTAATCATAGACTGTGCCCTCACCAGTGCGCGCCCAACTTATTCAGAGTTTTGGGTAGCGTTGATGCTCTCAACGAGCATCTGGGTCTGCGGCTAACCTGGCACGACGTGGTACATATGTACGAGTGCCATTCCCAAAAATCCGCTAGATATTACCTAAGGTCCCACTCGGATGTAGTAAGGATGATATCGTGTTTGCCCAAGTCAAATAAGGGGTATGAAGGATGATTTCCTCATAGCTTCAAGAGCGTGGCACGATGGCGTTCATTGTCCAGTCTGAGCAGGGGAACCAGGTGGGACGCTTTAGGCCTTTAAGCGATAGATTTGAGCTACCCATTCCTGACCTTGTGCCGTTCCCCACCCCATGAAGGATAATAATATATCTTTTTTTTGTGGTGTCTAACCTTTTTCCCTTGCTCGGCGGTTTTTGCAGATAGAACGCACGTAGCTCCTCGGTTCAGCTTGACTAACGTTCAAGCTCTCAACTATCTGCTGCGATCCGAGATCTTCGTGAGCGAGGACGGACAACTACGGGCTGTCCACCAGATCTTGGACTTCAAGCCCATATCGGATGCGTTCTTGGACGTCGGTAACACCATAAGGGCGAAGGACCGCCGCATCCATCGATAGACGTATCTCGGCCAAACTTTTAGCCGACCACGACCTTCCCCCGGTAGCGCATCCTATCCCCCTAGGTGCACCTTTAGCTGTCCAGCCGACCTACTACATTCCCCCTGAAGCTCCTGCAGTCGGAAAGGGGACTGCCTCTTTAAACCGTTCGCTTGACGAGGAGATCGACAAGTTCGAATTCGAAGAGGAGGGCCGAGGGAAGAAAGTGATTTCATTATCGGATACTGAGGACGAGCCAGACCAGCATTCCAGTGTCCAAACTCCCTTTCTGGTAATTTCACGCCTAAAGGACTCCGAGGACTAAAAAGAAGAGATGTCGCCGAACAAGGGTGGCACTGCTCTGCGGGTGCTGATGGCATCGAGGGCAAAGGCGGCTCCTCGAAGGACGCCCCTAAGACTTAAACCACCAAGTTCCCTCCTCCACCTCCACCTCCGACGACCTCGACCAACCAGTAGACGATCGCCGATATAAAAAAGAAACGGAAGGAAACAGAGGTGCGAGAGGTGGAGGAGGGTGAAGTGATCCCGCCAAGGGAGGCCAAGAAGCCCCAACAAGCCAGGGACAAGCGGGCATCCACTGTGGATAGCAGAGAGGGTTCTCAAGGCGCCGATGTGCGTCGGCCACCCCTGATTTAGGCCCCCACCCTGGAAGTGGATGGCGCTCCCATCCTCCAGGACGCCTCGATCCGAAGTTATCAGGGGGGGCAGGCAGGCTATATTGCCGAAGCCCTAGAGCAACCCCTCCTCTTGCCGACGGATATGGAGGCGTATAGGCGCTTTAGGCAGCCGGACCTCTTCTTATCCCTAAAGAGGGACTTAGCTATGGTAAGCCTTTTAAGGTCAAGTATACATTCAATTCTTAGTTGATCCGTTTACCAAAAATACTTGTTTGTTATCTTCTTGGCTTTGACTCGGATCCCTCGGATTCATTTGTGCAGATTACCCAGCAGGTTTTCGTAGCTGAGGAGTGGGTCAAAACCAAAAGCAATCAAGCTCGCGCAGCGTCTGAATCTCGTGACGAGATTGAGAAGGCTTTGGGCGCGCTCAAAGAGGAGCATGCTGAGCTCAATAAAAAGTTCATTATTTCGGAGAGGGAGCAGAACAACACCGTGGCCGGTTTGAAAAGCGCTGTAGCACAAGCCGAGGAGCAGCGCAAGAAATTGCACATTACTGAAATAGACCTGGCCACTGAAAAGCAACAGGTGCTGGACCTCAAGGCCAAACTGAAGAAAGCGCACGAGGCTGCGCAGCTGGCGAAAGAGGCTTTAGAGGCTGAGAAAAAGGCTTCCTATGCGCTTGGTGTAGAGGAGACGCAAGCAAGGCTGACAGAAGAGTTTGCTGAGTTGTGCAGGGATTATTGAGCAATATCATGGGGTAAGGCCCTTGATATGGCAGGCGTCCCTGCGGATTCAGCTTGAAGGCAACCTAGGAGTATTTACTACGACCCTGAGATCCGAGAAACCCCAGAGAATGCCCTTTCTGCCGTTGATCCTGCCCCAGACGACGAGCAACCCTCGGAGTCCAAGAGGCTGAGAAGAACAAGGAAGCCGAGGGGGAACCAGCTGAAAAAATTGCTAAGGCCAAGGACAGTGTTACCTCTCAGCCGAGCCAGAGCGCAGATCCTCTAAAGGCGAAAATCTAATTTATTGTTGCTGTCATGCCCATTTTTTTTTTTTATGGCGCTGTAACCCGTTTTCTGATCAATGAATGAATCTTTTTTTTCTTTCGTCTTGTTTCTTTCCTATGCGCATGTACACGCCTTGTCGCTTACCTGGATCTTATAAAAACTAGGGAAAATTTTGCTAACAATAATGACTTTGTTTAAACACTAGGGATAATTTAAGAAATCAGCGTTAACTTCCCCATATCAGCTGGTCCGAGGACTACAGGCCTAATGGGGGGTCAATTTAAACACTTAGGATAGTTAAGAAATCAGCGTTAACTTCTCCATATCAGTTGGTCCGAGGACTACAGGCATGATGGGAAGTCAGTTTAAACACTTAGGATAATTAAGAAATCAGCGTTAACTTCTCCATATTAGCTGGTCCGAGGACTACAGGCCTGATGGGGAGTCAGTTTAAACACTTAGGATAATTAAGAAATCAGCGTTAACTTTCCCATATCAGCTGGTCTGAGGACTACAGGCCTGATGGGGAGTCGGTTTAAACACTTAGGATAATTAAGAAATTAGCGTTAACTTCTCCATATCAGCTGGTCCGAGGACTACAGGCCTGATGGGGAGTCGGTTTAAACACTTAAGATAATTAAGAAATCAGCGTTAACTTCTCCATATCAGCTGGTCCAAGGACTACAGGCCTGATGGGGAGTCAGTTTAAACACTTAGGATAATTAAGAAATCAGCGTTAACTTCTCCATATCAGCTGGTCCGAGGACTACAGGCCTGATGGGGAGTCAGTTTAAACACTTAGGATAATTAAGAAATCAGCATTAACTTCCCCATATCAGCTGGTCCGAGGACTACAGGCCTGATGGGGAGTCGGTTTAAACACTTGGGATAATTAAGAAATACTGTTAACCAGGAAACACACAAACAAAAAATTCATTAATAATAATATCTTTTCAAGTTATTTACATTCCACGGCCGTGGTATTACATGCTCGTCTAGATCCGCCAAGAAGTACGCCCCAGTGCCGGCCACTGAGGTGATACGATATGGCCCCTCCCAATTGGGTCCCAACTTGCCCCAAGCTGGGTTCTTCGCGGCGCCAATAACCTTTCTCAACACCAAGTCCCCAGGAGCTAGAGGCCTCGCTTTAACATTAGCATCATATCCCCTCTTAAGCTTGTGCTGATAGTATGCCAGTTGGACCATCGCGTTTTCCCTCTTCTCTTCGATCAGGTCTAGATTTTTCTCTAACAAGCCGTCGTTCGCGTCCGGGCAGAATGAACTGGTTCTCAACGTCGGAAGACCGGTTTCTAAGGGGATGACAGCTTCGGCTCCATATGTCATTGAGAATGGGGTCTCCCTAGTGGACCTACGAGGGGTGGTATGGTATGTCCAAAGGACATGCAGCAGCTCTTCCACCCATTTGCCTTTCGCATCATCTAACCTCTTCTTTAGTCCATTTACTATGACCTTGTTAACAGCCTCCGCCTGTCCATTGCCCTGGGGGTAGGCGGGAGTAGAGTATCGGTTCGTAATTCCCAACTCGCCGCAGTATCTTCTAAATTCTCTGCTGTCGAACTGTAAGCCATTGTCCGAGATTAGGGTCCAAGGGACCCCGAACCGAGTCACGATGTTTTTCCAGACAAATCTCTTGGCGTCTACGTCTCGGATGTTTGCCAAGGGTTCAGCTTCCACCCATTTGGTGAAATAGTCTGTGCTAACCAGTAGATACCTTCTGTTTTCGGCTGCCCTGGGGAATGGACCCACAATATCTAATCCCCATTGGGCGAATGGCCAAGGGCTGGAAAGTGGGTTGAGGACAGGTTGATGTTTGTTTGGGTCGAACTGTTGGCATTGATCACATTTCTTCACATATTCCTGGGCCTCCCTTTGCATATTCGGCCACCAATATCCTTGAGTGATAGCACGGTGCGCCAGGGATCTTCCACCTGTATGACTTCCGTAAATTCCCTCATGGAGCTCTTCAAGGAATGATTCGGTTGCTTCGGGACGTACGCATAGTAAATATGGCCCCGAGAATGACCGTTATATGTTTAGGGTTGTCCATGGGTCAGGTCGAGCCGGGTCGGATTTTTGTCCAACCTAGACTTGACCTAAATGCATTAGGTGGGGGGAAAAGTTTAACCCGCAATCGACCCGGTTCTAGTTTCAGGTCTACCGGTTCAAGTCGTATTGGTTTCGAGTCCATATCAGTCGGTTTTGGGTTCATTAGAGTGGAGCAAAATCTGGCTGAATTTTGGCTAAAATATTGTCGAATTTCGTCAGATCTGGTCCGATCTAATGAGATGTAGCCGATATTTCCCCATATCTATAAATATCAGGCCGAGATCTTGATGGATCTGGCCGAAATCTGCCTATCCGACGGACATAAAGGTTTGGACTGATCGATTTTTGGCCGACTTTGTGATTTCCGATGAGGGAAGAACTGCTCATTGGGAGGGTCGGGTTCGTCGGTTTCTTAGACAGCTAACCTGCAACTCGAACCGATGGTCTCAGGTCCTTGCGCCGGCAACCCGCGTCTGACCGTGAACAAGCTTTGATCCGTTGGTTTCGGGTGAAGATGATCGGGTTTCGGGCAGTTTGGTCGGGCCGAGCGGGTCATGGACAGCCCTAATATTATGTTCATCAATTTTTACAATATTATATAAAAAGTTATTATTTCAATAATTTTATCAATTTTTAAGTCCATCCATATTTTACAATAATTTTATAAAAAAAATGGTAACAAGTTATCACTTTTGCAAAAAGAGATATCTAATTTTTTTTTTGAGTAAAAGGCAAAAATTAAAGTTAATTGTGTGGTGAGATTGCTGTAAAAATATTATTTAATGACAATAACAAAAAAAAAAATCAAATGGTATCACGTATTATGACTAGAAGGAAACTAGAGTAGCTTTGCTTTTTCGCTTTTGCTTTTGCTTTTGCTTTTAAAGACAACTTTAATATCTAGCCCACCACGTGTTGGACTTGGACGACACTATAATCTCAAATCTGTAAATAAAATTTCTTGCACAGTGAAAAATCTCAGCCACTATGCACAGTTGATATTAAGGGTTTGTTTAACTTTCCTATATGTATTTAAATGCATATTTTTAATTTTTAAATAATATTACAAATATTTTTATACATTTTTTATTTTTATGTATTTTTAAAAAATAAAAACATTGTTATTAGAACAACTTTACTAAATGAGCTCTAAAAAATTGAAAAATATTATTCTTTTAAACACCACTGATACGATCCGCAGAATCACTTTTCGAATTAGGCTGCGTTTGTTTTGGGTGAAAACTACTTCCGAAAATGTTTTTCTGTAAATGCGGGTGTTTGGTTGCGCATTAAAAATAGCATTTCCGAAAATTAATTTCAGTTGACCGTGAGTCAAGGGTGAAATTCTTTTCCCCTTTTATTTTCACTTCAAAAGCCATTTTTCGAAAAACAGAGAGAGAGAGAGAGAGAGAGAGAGAGACCGCCGCTCCAAGCCCGGAGCAACCGCCAGCGACCTTCGACCCACGAACCGACGAACCCAGAGCCTTCGACCTTCGACCCAGACCCAAACGCATCGCCTTCTCAATCTCACCGATCCACGAACCTCGATCTCGTCGTCAACCCAGATCCAGACCCATCGCCTTTGACCCAGACCCATTGCCTCCTCGATCTCGCCTTTCCACAAACCTCGATCTCGTCGTCGACCCAGACCCATCGCTCTTTCTTCCTCGATCTCTCAATTTTGTTTTTTTAAAGTTTGATTGTTGCTGTTGTTGTGGTGGTGTGGTGGTGATGTTTTGGTGTTTGTGGCTTTTGATTGCCGAAATTTGCTGCCGGAATTTGTTGTTGAATTGGCTGTGATTTTGAAATTTTTTGTAATAAAATTTGTTTAGATGCTGAGAAAATGTGAAAAATGTGTAGGAAAATAGTATTTTCAGAATAAAACCAAATACATGAAAATATTTTCTACAATAATTTTCATTATATAACCAAACACTTGAAAATATTTTCCTTTTCTGAAAATAGTATTTCTAAAAAATAGACCATTTTCCAAAAAATATTTTACGGAACCAAAAGAGTATCAAAATTTCACATAATATCATCTTACTTGGTCCAAGAGAAATGACAAGTGGCAAAAATAAAGCACCGTCAAACAACCAATAATGACATCCTAGACACATCAAAAAAAAAAAAATGACATCCTAGAAATTGCACATATATTAACGACAAAAAACGTACTGTACTTTGGGAGATATTTCAGAACCGGATTGGAATCCGGGATGCAATTACACTGTGTAATTTACCTTTTTATTTTTATATATTTTTTCTATTAAATCTCAACCATTCATAAGTAGATATTGCTTCAGAAACAATATCTAATTATGAACTAAAACACGTAAAAAATAATTTTTAATCTCAATTGTTTAAATAACAGTTTTTATTTTTAAAAAATATATATATAGGTGAAAAAATGTATAAAACACGTGTAATATTATTTAAAAATTAAAAATATATGTTTAAATGCATATACAAAAAGAGTCTAAAAAGTTGAAAAGAAAAAAAAAATTATGAAAGATTTGGGCGAATTGGTTAAGATAAATATTTTATGATTTTATAAAGCATAATTAGAAGGATTATTCAAAAAGTAAAAAATAAAGATGACATCAAAATTTGCTTACAAAACACAATAGTGGATCATATACCTATCAGAGTCATGTGACCCAAGGTCTGTCCTAGCCCTATAGGGGCAGATTCCTATACTAACATATAGATAGTGACATGACCCTTCGGTGGGAGCCAGTTAATTTCCCATCATAGTAACTTTCCATTTCTTTTATTTTTACTATTCAATAGTACATCCAACCAAAAATTAAAAATTTAAAAAAAAAAATCTCTACTTATCAAAAAAAAAAAAAATCTCTAACAAAACAGTATTATTAGTTTGAATAAAATATAAAACTAACCATTTAAATTTTTTCAAATTTTATTTAAGTCCTCTCATTTTACTTTTATTCATTTCAGTTTTTTAACTTTTAAATTTATTCAATTAAAATTTTTTTTTATCAACTTTTGTTATATGTTGTTGTTAATTTTTTAATTTTATAAATTTTTCTTCAAATTTTTTAAATTAAAAAAACTCAATTAATGATTAAAAAATATTTTTCAGATTTTTTTTTCAAAAAATTTTAACAATAATTAACGAAAAATGCCTTAATTAAATAAATCTGAAACTTAGATGACTGAATGAACAAAAATAAAGTTAGAGAACTGAAATCAGAGGAAAGTTAATGTGCCATTTTTATATTGGGTCCGGTTAATATGTGCCATAAAGACATACATTAAGTTATTCATTTTTGAAAATATTTTCTTGAGAATTGAGAAATCTATCAATGCTTTTTTAATTTCAAAAAAAAAATTATTGTATACACATTAACCAAATCCTTTTACATTTTAACCCAGTAATTTTGTTTCCTCTGTAATTTTGTTTCCTCTCTCTCTCTCTCTCCTTTATAGCATGATAGGCCTTTTCATTCCAAAGCCGATTTTACTGGAAATTCTAGCCTTTTGCCCTTAATTTTTTTTTTTTTTTTTAGCAATTTGCCCTTATTTCGAAACTATATAGGGATATGCCTTTGTTTCGATACTCTGCCTTCCACTTGTTGATCATCTGAGCCTGTGTTTGAGGGCTTGTCCCATCAGCCGCCTTTCTAGACTTTCTGTTAGTTGAAGTAACCAAGGCATCACTGTTCAATGGTCAATTCTCCATTAATGCGGCCAGAGTGTCAGCAGCGCACATTTAATGTGTGGGTGGCAACTTCCTCTCTTCAATGTCGGCCGGCCGAGGACATGGTCGTCCTCGGCGATTCTCCTTGGCAGTTTGGGCCTTCCCCGCTCATCCTCGGATATTGCCTTGTCCTTAGCATGGGCCTTGGGCCTGATATGGAGTGGGCCGGGGTTGCCAAATCTTTGGGCCCCACAATTATGACTTAGATTGAAAGGTAAAAATCTCTTTAAATTGATAAATTACAACCTTTGATAAAAATTAAATTAAATTATTTATATATATATATATATATATATCATTTTGGACTTGAATTTGATCTTTGTTTTCAGTTGCACTGGACCCATCCGGATGACATATAACATCATCCCAATGGGTCTAGTGCAATTATCTTAGCTTCTCAGCATTTTCCTCTCACAATTGTCATCTAAATTCGTTTCAAACAAATATTTTCAGAATTCAAAACTACCCTCTTTTTTAAGGTTCACTACATTTATTTATTTTTTTAAAAATACAATTTTGAAATCAGTCAAATTCAGCAAAAAAAAAAAAAAACTTTTATAAATATAATATAAAATTTTTATTTTTATCTTTGTATTTTTTATTTTTAATTTCGTGTGACTGTGTATGTACCCGACGCAGAGGTTGGCCTCATTCTTAGCATCATTTCGGGTCTCCTTGACCCATTCCTCGACCACAAAAACCTCCTGGGTAACTTGCACAAAAATGATAAAGCAACCCCATGTAAAAAAAAGGAGAAGGCATATTAATACTTAATTAAAAGATGTGGTTATAAACTTACCATGGCACAGTCCCTTTTTAGGGACAAGATGGGCTGGAAGTCCAGAATAAGGAGCACTGCCCTTAGCTGCCTATCCTCACTCACAAAGATCTCAAACCTTAGTAAAAGGTTGAGAGTTCCAACGTTGGTAAGAATGAGCCTGGGCGCTACGTGCCTTTTGTCTGTAAAAACAGCCGAGGAGCAAAATATGGTCAGACCATTAAAACCCATCATCGAAGGAGAACAAAAAAAAATAGTAAGGATTAAAAGATCTAAATCTCATGCTAAGGAACCTAATCCTAAGGTATCCCACCTGGTTCTCCCTCTCATGTTGGGCAGTGAAGACCATTGTGCCATGTCAGCGAGTGAATGGCACTCATACATATGAACGACGTCATGCTAAGTGAGTTTCAGGTCCATCAGCTCATTGAGAGCATTGACGCTACTTAGGATTCTAAACAGATTGGGTGTGCATTGATGGGGACACAGCCTATGATTGATTAGGTAGTCTTGAGTCGCCCTACCCATAAGAAGCATCATTCCTCCCTCTATGAAAGCAATCATAGGAATGATGACCTCCCCTTCTTCTCTGTGTGTTAGTATTTGGTCTGGAGCATAATACCGCAGGGCAACTCCTTGTGGTATGTGATATCTAGCCTTAAAGGCCTCCATATTGGCTGGGGAATCTACGAGATGCTTAAATTTACTCATCTAAGCAAATTGAAGGAAAGTAAGGGAAATACTATTGAAAAGGAACGGAAGATTAGAAGGTCGAGAAGAGAAAAGTCTTAAGAAAGTAGAGACTGAAGAAAATAAAAACAAATAACTCTTCAGGAGCTTCTTGAGAGTAGGGAGATTTAGGAAATCTTGAGGGCTTGTCAGTTTGAAAGATTTTGAGAGTTTGTGAATTTGTAAAGTAAAGAGGAAAGTAAGCCATCCAGGCGCTTTATATAGAAGGTGAAGTTGAGTGAGAATTTTCCCGCTCAAAATTCAAGAATAAACGCCTACCGTTGGATCTCCATCTCACCATAAGATGCGGGGGACAAAGTGCTGCCTGGAGCAGTTAATGACGCATCGCGAGCTCGGAAGCGTCAGGAATAGTTATGAAGTGTGCAAAACGGTACTCTCACGTGAGTAAAATCAAAGAAATAAATGGTTTTAACCCTCAAAAATCAAAACCCCGCTTTTTCTCCTCGTATAAGAAGGAAAAAACTGAATTTTTGAGGGGCTATTGTGGGGATAAAGGCCTAAAGTTATATATCGAGTCTTGAGCCTTGGCCGAGGACAAGAAAAAATGAGTAAGGATGTGAGCCTCGAAGTCTCGTGAATAGATAAAAAAATGAAAAGATTGGGGAAGGCAGGCCGAGGAGGAATGTCTTCTCGGATAAACAAAGCACAAATCAAACGTATACCCTACTGTGAGGGGTCGAAGCCTATAATGCTTGCTGGGCCTTGGGCCCTATCTTAATCATGGGACGTTCGAGGGGGGATTCCATGCCCAAGTTGGGTCGGCTTAATTATGGTCCGAGGGTAACTCACCCTCGGATACTATTAGACACCAGTTGGCACTATTCCTCGCAGTACAGATGACCAGTCAGAAGGCTTTTCTTTGACAAGAAAGACCTACAATCGCGAAAAAGATAAGCTCAGAAACGTCCAATCGAAAGACTACTGCCTCCACATTAAATGCTCTCCAACCACTTTTCTGGCCGCATTTATGTGGAAGAGACCCCTAAACAGTGTTGCATTGGCAACAGTAACTCACAGAGGGCCAGAGAAGGTGGCTGATGGGACGAGTACTAAAGTAGCACCCCGATGGCCGACAGGTGGACGACCAAGATGGTCTAAGTGTAGATATAAAATGTAAACAACCCCCCCTGCAAAAGGGGAGAGAGAGAGAGAGAGAGAGAGAGAGGATATTCTTTAGAAAAGGCCTGCTCGGTTTAAAGAAGGGTCGGCTTTCATGTGCAGTGTACTCGGATGTTTGAGTAATAAATCATTTAGTTCGTTAGTAATCTTGTCTAACCCTCGCTCTTCGACCCACTCTCTATAAATTTATTGGATCGGGCTCTTTGGATCTGGACCCAACTCCTCATTAGGCCTGGGCTCCAAATTGTAACCATACAATTGGCGCCGTCTGTGGGAAAGAGCTCGGGTGGTAGTCAGAACAACAACTAACCATGGCAGATCGAGATCCCCAACCAGCAGAATCAAGGGGCTTTGACCGTGGTGACCCTTTCCTCAACCTCGAACGGAGAGGTGACCGTGAGGGAAATGCCCACACCGCACGCCCTAACAAGAATCACCCCGAAGAAGAAAACCATGCCTCCCATGCAAACGACAAGAAGGACATGCAACTAGAAATCGACCGATTAAAAAGGGAGTTACGCCACGCGAAGAGAAAGCGGGTTTCTCCGGATTCAGGATCTTCCTCTGATAGAGAGAAAGACATCAATTATAAGTGGAGGTTTAGAACCCCGCCCAGTGAATCTTTCTCTTATCAAAAGGAGAGCCATCATCGACGTTGGAGTCGAAGCCCATCACATCGTGGTGTGGGAAGCGACGCCATGAGCAAGGCCTTGAGCCAAATCTTCAAATCGCCTTTCACGAGCCCAGACGTTTCAATCAACCAATGTTCACCATCTACCATGGCAGAACAGACCCTGTAGAACACGTCAGTCATTTTAATCAAAGACTGGCCATCCATGCCAGGGATAAAGCTTTGATGTGCAAAATCTTCCCGTCTAGCTTGGGGCTAGTCGCGATGAGATGGTTTGACAGCTTGGAGGCAGACTCTCTGAGTTCTTTCCACGATCTCACCCAAGCATTCTATTCCCGCTTTGTTACATGCCGCAGAACTCCTCAGTCTTTGGCTTTTTTATTGTCCTTGAGCATGCGAGAGGGTGAGACTCTGAAGGCCCATTCGGATAAGTATTGGGAAACGTTCAATGAAATAGAGGGCAACTCCGACAAGGTGGCCATTAGCTCTTTTAAGCTCGACCTTCCAATTGATCATAGCTTGAGAAAATCTCTGATCGGTAAACTAGCCACAAGCATGCGTCAGTTGATGGACAGAATCGACAAGTACATAAGAGTTGAGGAAGATCAGCAACAGGAAAAGGGAAAGGATAAGGTTATCCCCCAAGAGAGGAGGGATTTCAGGTCGGACCGTTACAGCAATAGTAGACCCCGTAAGGAGCTGACCGAGCAATCAGAGTCGGCGGACATTCAGGCAGTTCATGCTGTGTTCCGAGAACTAGCGCAATGGGTCCTGGAGATGATAAAAAATGAACCCTTCTTCAAACGCCCGAATAAGATGGTGGGAAACCCTGAGAGGCGCAACCACAATCTCTACTGTCAATACCATCAGGACCATGGGCACACCACCGAGGACTGCAGAAGTCTGTGTGATCATCTGGACCAACTTGTCCATGAGGGCAAGCTGAAACAATTGGTTTTTCGCTACACCAAGAAGAACATGGTTTTGCCTAGCCAGGGTAATGTTTGCTGCGCGACTGCCACCTAACGACTATGGCCGGGAGCCGAAAAGGGCTAAGAACGAGATGCAGCCAGTGTTGGGCTTCTCGGACGAAGATAAAATTGGAACCATTCAACCCCATGACGATGCCTTGGTGATCACCCTCAGGATCGGAGGGTATGATGTATGAAGGGTAATGGTATACCAAGGCAGCGGTGCCGAAATAATGTACCCTGACCTCTACAGGGGGCTGAACCTGTCGCCCGAGGATCTGATGCCCTACAGCTCCCCCTTGGTGAGCTTTGATGGAAAATTGGTTACTCCAAAAGGCCAAATTAGGTTGCCCGTGCAAACTGGCCAGGAAGTGGTGGAAATGGATTTTATTGTGGTGGACTCATACTCACCCTACATCGCCATCGTGGCCAGACCTTGACTTCATACACTGGGGGCTGTTTCCTCCACCCTTTACCAGAAGATCAAGTATCCGTCCAAGGGTAAGGTTAAGGAAATTTTGGGAGACCAATCGGTGGCCAGGCAATGCTTGGTGGCCACGGTCCAACATACACCTGGAGCAAAGCCTCAGGCTCCTAAAGAAGGGAGTTTATAGCAGTTAAAATCCTCGGTGCCAAGTATCGAGGACCCAGCCAAGGAGGCAGAATGCGAAAGCTTGACAAGAATCGTTATTGGCGATGAACCAAAGAAGTTTTTTTAAGTCGGATCCCAGCTGCCTCCCCGAGAGAAGGAAGAACTGACGGAATTCCTCAGATCAAACATTGACGTGTTTACGTGGGACCCTACAGAGGCCCCCGGGGTGAGCCCAGAGTTCATTTGCTATCGCCTAAACGTTAACCCAGCCGTCACCCTTAAGAAGTAGCCGCTCTGACGCCCGTCTAAGGAGCATGCAAAGGCAGTCAGAGAGGAGGTGGCGAAGCTCAAGCGATCCGGAGCAATCAAAGAGGTTTTTTACCCCGAGTGGTTGGCCAATACTGTGGTAGTAAAGAAAAAGACCAGGAAATGGCGAGTTTGCGTGGATTTCACCGATCTGAATAAGGCTTACCCAAAGGATCCATTTCCCATGCCAAAAATTGACCAGTTGGTAGATGCAACAGTCGGCCACCCTTGGATGAGCTTCCTAGATGCCTTTCAGGGGTACCACCAGATACCACTAGCCCAGGGTGATCAGGAGAAAACCGCTTTCGTCACGCCAATTGGAAACTACCACTATAAAGTAATGCCATTCGGATTAAAGAATGCCGATGCAACCTACCAAAGGATGATGACGAGGATGTTTGAGTCTCAGTTGGGTAAGAGCGTGGAAGTTTACATTGACGATATGGTGGTGAAGAGCAAGATCACGTCTGAGCATATTGGGGACCTCGGAAGCGTTTTTGAAATCCTTAGAGAGCATAATCTGCGTTTGAATGCCTCTAAGTGCACGTTTGGGGTGGGATCAAGCAAGTTTTTGGGCTACATGGTCACTCACAGAGGAATTGAGGTGAACCCCAATCAAATCAAAGCAATTAGTGACTTGAAGCCCCCTCGGAATCCCAAGGAAGACGAGGCCGAGTATGAAGCTCTGTTGACGGGCATGGTTATGGTTAGGAAAATGGGGGGAAAAAGGATAGAGTTGTTCTCGGATTCTAGATTGGTGGTCAGCCAGGTAAAGGGGGAATTCGAGGCGAGAGATGAAAGAATGTGAGAGTACTTGAGGCAGGTCAGGCGCCTGCAATCGGAGTTCGAATCTTTCAGTCTACTACACATCTCCAGAAGCAGCAATTCCCATGCTGATTCCCTTGCCACCCTGGCAACCGCCTCGGCCTAACGCCTTCCTCAGGTTATCCTGGTCGAATATTTGAACAGGCCCACTGAGCCTCTAGGAGAAGCAGTCTAGGTTCATTAAGTGAGAGCGGAGCCCAATTGGATGGACCAAGTGGCACTATTCTTGAAAGAAGACAAACTACCGGAAGAAAAGTCCGAAGCTGACAAAGTACGGAGGAAGGCAACGCGATTCTGGTTGTCCGAGGACTAGAAATTGTATAAACGATCCTTCTCGGGGCCATATTTACTATGCGTACATCCCGAAGCAACCGAATCACTCCTTAAAGAGCTCCATGAGGGAATTTGCGAAAGTTATACAGGCGGAAGATCCCTGGCGCACCGGCATTGACGATAGAGGAGCTTCAGTAAATCTCGACAGATAGAGGTATCGAGAGGTGTCGAGGAATCTGTTGAGGACTCGAGGAGGTGTCGAGAAGAATGGTCTTCGACAGATACAAGTGTCGAGGAGGTATCGAGGAATAAACACCAGAACCCAGAACAGATGCTCGATCGATCGGCCAAGTATCGAGAAGCTGTTGAGGAGACAGAAGATTTCTTGATCGATCCGCCATGTGTCGAGGATGCGTCAAGATTGCGACTCTCTTGTGAGATCTAGAGGAGCTTTCCTTTACACAAAACTTAGGGTTTTCAAGGAGAAGATTCTATCTATACCTTGATGATCAGCTCAGTTGCTACCATTGGAACTTAAAGAATAACAAGCGTGGGTGCTTGTAGCTGATTGGAGAATCCAAGAAAGAAGGAGTCCGTGGATTCGGAGTTTGCACGTGGTCATGTCAGTAAGTTCTACTGGTGGGTAATATTAGGAAGTCAAGCGGGGAGTTTGTAAGTCCTTTTGTATAAACTTCGATTCTTTCATATAGTGGATTCAAGTGCTGGAAATATTGTATAATGGGATTGTATAATTAATAAAGTAACTTTTTGGGATGGTAAAATAGAATAGAGTAGTATACTCTAATAATAAATAACTGACAATCACATATACAATGACACTTTAACAACATTACCACTGTATGATATCTCTTTCTTCAACCAAATTAGGTAAAGGGCAAGGCAAGGTAATAGCAGAACTATCATCATGTAGGTAATTTGTTGGGTTAGTATAACAATATAAATGTCAACTTACATCAATATTTATAAAAAAAAAAAAAAAAAAAAAAAAAAAAAAAAAAAAAAACTCACGAGACAAAAGCACTGTTGCAGCTACAATGTTTTATAGTGCCAAGAACAATTTTATTTAACTAAAATTTTAAAAGAAATATAGCTTGCAGCACTAATAATAAGATTATCATTTAATGATTCTAAAATAAGAAAATTCGTAAAGGAAAATTGTAAGACCTTATGCATTTGCGCATGTGTGTCAAAGATAGTGGAGAAAAAAAAAACATATGGGCATGCATGACTATCTCTAGATGGTGAGATATGGATTGGAGAATAAATGGATTAAAGATTGTTATAGGGATAAGCTTAGTTTCTCTTTATTCAATTTATTTTGTTTATTGTATAAAAGTACATCCACTGTGTAAATGACAAATTCAACTTTACCTAGAAAGATATCTCTTCCTGGGCAGACTAAACAGGATTGACTCATCCACTGTGTAACCAAACCTAAAAAGAGATCAATTCCAATCTCTCTTTAAAGGAATGTAAATGATCTTATTTCGTTCATTTTAGTTAGTGCATAATATTTTTTATATTCATCCTCTACATATTGAAGCTTCATGGCATCACTTGGATAAAGATGGTATAAACTTCACCAGCGAAAAACAACTTTTTTGATTTAATATAACAGCATATGGTACTGCCTGCATAAAAATAACTCAAATCATTATTTTGAAAACAAGTCAAATAAATAATTTTATATCTAGCTATTTTAACTAAAAAAATTAAATAATAGTAAAAATTTAAAGGCCAGGTGTACCAATATGACATTTTACCCACCTATACTACAATACCGTTTATATCACACTCACCACACATTTTGCAAAATGTGTATTTGTTTCATATGTGAGTTTTGTATCTGTTTTAAACTTTCCAAAAAAACGCAAGTGGCAATACTGTAACCATAAGGCATCTTTTTTTTTTTTTTTTTTTTTTTCAAAAAATGCAAGTAGCAAGAGATTAGAGTTACTAGAGAAAAGACCACTCAATGACGAAACTATTTCTCCTGGTATACGTTTTCTACGTGATCCCTGAAGATCATAGGCTAATTTGGTTAAGGTAAATATTTTATGATTTTATAAAATATAATTAGAAGGATAATTTAAAAAGTAAAAAATAAAGCTGACCTCAAAATTTGCTAACAAAACCAATATTGGATCAGATTCTCAAAAAGCCCTAACTTACATTTCGGCTGGTATCAAAGTCATGTGACCCAAGGCCTGTCTTAGCCCTATAAGGTCCGGTTAATGTGTGCCACACATGCCTTGTGCTTCGGTTATTGGGTAAGGGAGGAAATCAATCTGAACATCCTTTTTGGCATAAGTTTCCAATTTCAAATCCAACCGTTAAACCAAATCAAGATTCAAATTTGCGGTTATAATTATATTCTACAACCTCCTTTGAGTCGAGTCATATCAGTAGACTCTAGCACAGTAGTACAGAGAAACATCGTATCAATGATTCAGAGCAAAGGTCCCAAATTACGAATCAATAACCAATACGGCATAATAGGGCAAATTAATGAATACAGTGATGTCAGAAAAACATTAATTTTAGTTGAACGTAAATAAACTTTTAATCCTTATATTTTGACGTTTTTTCATTTTAATCTTTATATTATAATTTTATCATTTTTAGTCTCTAATTTAATTATCGCGTTCCATTTTAGTCCTTTCCGATAAGCTACCAACGAAAATTACTTGTGACAAACTGATGCTGACGTGGTCAATTAAAAAAGAGAGATGCTACGTTTATAACAATTTTACAATATTTTTATAACAAATCACAGGTGGTTAGTTGTTATTAATTCAAATTGGAAACTAACAGTAAAATTACTTTTTTGGCTCAACAATAATAACCAGTAACAACCTGCCACTTAGGATTTGTTGTAAAAATGTTATAAAGATGTTGTTGACATATCATTTCTCATTAAAAAAAAATTAATTAGCATTTAAAAAATACCACGTCAGCTTTTAAATATAAAAAAAAAAATTATTAATGAATTTTAACAAAATTAAAAAACAAAAAACAAAATTAAAATCAATAAAATACATCAATTCAAATCTAATTTATTTTGAACAAGAACACAATCATAAATTTAAACATCAACACAAGAACATGAAGCTCAAACCCAGAACAAAACACAAAAACAAGATCACCACCCAGAAACATAAACAAAAACACAAAGAACACAATTAAAAAAAAAAAAAAACATAAACTCCTGAGACCCATAAAACAAGATCACCACCTAAAACTCACCATCATAACACCATCCACAACCCACAATCCAAAATCAACCAAATACCCACAACCCAGAAACTCAAATCGATGAGGGGCGAGACCAGTGGCGAGTTGGCGACATGTAAGGTCGGCGGCGGTGAGATTGGCAACTTGTAAGGCAGCGGTGGTGAATGTATTCAACCTCAGATTCAATTCCAAAACTCAACCCAAAATTAAAGTTGAGCAGCACCCAAAACTCCCCCAGCAACCGAAACTCAAACAAACCCCCAATAACAACCACTGAAACTTAAAGAAACCAATCCAGCATCCACCAAAACTTAAAGCAGCCGGTCGATTTAAACCCATAACCACCCAGCAATCACAAGCAAAACCCAGTCAATCCATTATCGTCCCTAATCACTCTCGACGATAACCGTCGAATCCTCGTCTCTTGTCGCCGCTCGACTATTGTCTTCGCCGGGAATTTGGTCCTTTGTAGCTTCGTTCTCGTTTTCACGTTTAGGGTTTTGGGGAAATTAGGGTTATGGCTTATTCGCGGCCGGTCCAAGTTCGGGGATTCTGGGCCGGTCGTGGTGCGGAGGGACCGGAGTCTTGGGGGAAGAGAGGTTGTTGTTGCTGTTGGCGTTGGGAGGAAGGTCAAAGAGAAGGACAATTTGAAGAGGGATTCTAGGGTTTCGAGCAATACGTTGTCGCCATCGGTGGCAGCTTCGGCAACCAATGTGGGAGTGTGGGAAAGGGTTTTAGGGACACGGGTTTGGCCCCGGGAGAAGAAGTTGCTGAAATGGTGGCCGGTTTCTATGCTGCAGCCGGGGTTGGTGCTGAATGCGGAGCAGTATCAGAGGGAAGCCAACTGGTTGATTCCAGGTCAGTGCTTAGTGGTGATTTTGGGTTTATGGGTTTAATTGTGTTCATTGTGTTTATGATCTTGCGTTAATGTTTGTGTTTTTTGTGTTTTGTTCTGGGTTTGTGCTTGATCTTCTTGTGTTTGTGATGATATTTAAATTTGTGATTGTGTTCTTGATCAAACTGAATTAGATCTTAATTTATGTATTTTATTGTTTTTAATTTTGTTTTTTCTTTTTTAATTTTGTTAAAATTCATTAATAAATTTTTTTTATATTTAAAAGCTGACGTGGCATTTTTTAAATGCTAATTAAAATTTTTTATTATTTTTTAATTGGCCACGTCAGCATCAGTTTGCCACCTAAGTAATTTCTGTTGGTGGCTTACCGGAAAGGACTAAAATGGAACGCGTTAATTGAATTAGACACTAAAAGTGATAAAATTAAAATGTAGAGACCAAAATAAAAAAATGCTAAAATGTAAAGATTAAAAGTACATTTACGCCTATCAGTTATAAATGCTTGGTTCGCTTGAAACTTTGAAATTTGAATAGTCTAATAACACCATTTTTGTAAATTGTAAGATTTTAAGGTGTTTGCACGTATTTAAAAGCTGAAAATTTATATTTAAAAATATATGTAAGTAAAAAAATATATAAAAATACGTAAAATATTATTTCTTTCGTTTCATTTTGTTTGTTCAATTTGAAAAATTAAAATTTTTAAGAAAATATTATTTATTATCTTATTTACTTTTTAAAAATAAATAAAATTTTAAAATTACCCTTAAATAAATTTACCAACTCTACCATTCAACACGGTACAGACAAACCATTTCTTCATTTTAGAGATATATCTGCCTTCATTTTTTTTTTTTTTTTTTAATTTCTTGGGTTTTGTTTTTTTTACTCCCATCTTTCATAGCATGATGGGAATAGAATTATTAATAAGTACGAAGGTTTGGATTTTGTAGGATTTGATGTGGGTTCATACTTCACACAATCTGTCAGTCTCACAGATATCATGAATTAATTAATAAATAGTCGATGGGATGGTATTGTATTACAGCGCGGATCTTGTTCTCACCAGCTCTCTCTGGGTGACGCACATTCCTCGGGCCCTGCAAATGAGAGACCCAACCCCACCTACCACATATCACCCCAAGCTCCCCACTCAATAACACCCGCGATATCTTTCACCAAAAGGTCATGTCACTATCTTTATGTTAATATAGGGTTCTGCCTCTATAGGGCTAGGACAGGCCTTAAGTCACATGATGGGAATAAAATAAGCAAATATTCTCAATTTTTCTCTAATGTTTAGAGAAAGATTCTGTTTAGTAGAAACTGAAATAAACAAATATATAGGATTAGGTTAATATGTGCCACACATTAAGTTATTTATTTTTGAAAATATTTTCTCAAAAATTAAAAAAACTGTCAATACCTGATAAAAATAAATAAATGCCAATACTTAAGACACACATTAACAAAATTCATATATATAAGTAATGTACCAAATGCGAGTCCTCCACTCACATCATGTGAGTCCCATGCCTTGTGCTTCGGTTATTGGGTAAGGGAGGAAATCAATCTAAACATCCTTTTTGGCACAAGTTTCCAATTTCAAATCCAACCATTAAACCAAATCAAGATTCAAATTTACGGTTACAATTATATTGTACAAACTCCTTTAAGCCGAGTCATATCTAGTACAGTAGTACAGAGATACATCGTATCAATGATTCAGAGCAAAGGTACCAAATTACAAATCAATCGTTAAAATCAAATCTAATAACACAGTCCAACAGTCACAATCTCAGACGTTCTCTCTCTCTCTCTCTCTCTCTCTAATTTCCAGTCTTCACCGAATCAACGGCCTCAGTCTCTCTTCAGTCTTCACAATCACCGAATCACCGAACTTTCAAAGATTCATTCACCATACCAATACGGCATAATAGGGTAAATTAATGAGTACAGGGATGTCAGAAAAACATCAATTTTAGTTATAAACACTTAGGTCGCATTACTGCAAGGCAACCATAAAGAAAAAATACACAAAAAGTGTTTAGTGTTGAGGTGCATGTTTTGATTGCATTCATGTCTATATTTTTCACTTCTTGAAAAATTATTTTTAAAAGCTAGCTCGACATCTCGTCAACACCTCCTCGATACCTAACTATCTGTTGAGCTTCTCAAATTTTTTCTTATCGCAATCTCGACACATCCTCGACACCTGGTGGATCGATCGAGAAATCTTCTGTCTCCCCGACAGCTTCTCGATACCTGGCCGATCGATCGAGCATCTGTTCTGGGTTCTGGTGTTTATTCCTCGATACCTCCTCGACACTTGTATCTGTCGAAGACCATTCTTCTCGACACCTCTTTGACAGATTCCTCGACACCTCCTTGACAGATTCCTCGACACCTCTCGATACCTCTATCTGTCGAGATTTACTGAAACTCCTATATAAGCTTCTGTCACGATCCGGTTCTCATTTTCTCGATCTCTCTCGATCTATCCGTTGCTATTCATCTCCCAAACTCCTTTTTCTCACTCAAAACCTTCAATCCACGTGATTTTAGGCCCTTCCTTGCTTCAAATCACTTGGTATGATCTCTTTTTCACTCATTATTCATGCATTTCATGTTTTGAATCTTAGGTTTTGGGGTTTTTGAAAATTTTTGGGATTTTTCAAAATTAATGAGTTTTTCTTGAAATTTTGGGTTGGGTTTTCATTTAAATATGTTCAAAAACTCATGCATTGCATTTCATTTGCATTATAACAGTATTTTCATGCATTTAGATGTGTGCAATATGTTTGTGTGCTGGTAGGATTGGATTGGGCTCCATACTTGGGATTTGGTGACACTCCCTCCTTGGAAAT
Source organism: Quercus glauca (assembly GCA_023736055.1). NCBI lineage: Eukaryota > Viridiplantae > Streptophyta > Magnoliopsida > Fagales > Fagaceae > Quercus > Quercus glauca. The sequence continues at coordinate 285,065 of CM043315.1, forward strand.
CTATGGTTGGTTGTAAGTGGATTTACAAGATTAAGACTCGCTCTGATGGATCCATTGAGCGCTACAAAACTCATCTTGTTACAAAAAGTTTTACACAGGAGTATGGGATTGATTATGAAAAGACTTTTGCTCCGGTTACTCGTATCTCATCTGTTCATGCCTTCTTAGCTGTTGCTGCTACCAGTAAATGAGACATTTTTCAAATGGATCTCAAAAATGCATTTCTTAATGGGGATTTAAGTGAAGAAGTTTATATGCAACCTTCTCCTGGTCTCTCTGTTGACTCAAACAATATTTGCCACCTTCGACATGCACTTTATGGCCTTAAACAAGCTCCACGGGCTTGGTTTACCAAATTCAACTCTACCATCTCTCACTTGGGTTACATGGCCAGTCATTATGATTCTGCATTATTTCTTCGTCGCACTGACAAAGACACTATTTTACTTCTCTTGTATGTGGATGATATGATCATAACTGGTGATGACCTGATCTTTTTATAATCAATATGTGTTTTGTTATTATCAATTATTACATCTATTTCTTGGAAAAAATATATTGCATAATATGTTCGTTGGTTTATAATAAAGATATGTATGTGTATTATTATTATTATTATTATTATTATTATTGTTTACTACAAATGGAAGTTGCATGGTTTAACTCATTGTAGCATTTAATGTAGGATATATTTGAAATGGAGCAACAACAATATCACATCTCTAATGACGCAATGGAAGGCAATGTACGTTGCGAGATCCAAATTTATTAATGTCCTAATAATATCTACAATTATTCAATTTACATGAAAATAATTTCAACATTAGCAATATAACATTCTACATTTAAAAAAAATCAGGTTTCCAAATTATGAGTGCGATCCCAATCGTTTGCACCCCTCCCGCAGTTAGGCGAGCGTATTATCCCATATTTACAGCAATGTAGACTATATCGTGTTATCCGCTTACCACATATAGATATTGACTGGAGTCTTATCACTTCTTTGGTGGAGCGGTGGCAATCTGATACCCATACATTTCACCTACCTACTTGTGAAATGACGATCACTCTACAGGATATAGCAATCCTTACAGAATTGCCTATTGATGGGAAAGCAGTCTGCGGGCTCACTAATTTGCAATAGGAACTAGTTTGTCGTAATTTACTTGGGGTGACGCCACCTGCAACAGCATTGTCATATGGTAGCCTTAAAATAACATGGGTAAGGGATACATTCTCAAACCTACCAGAGGGTGCCAATGCTATAATAACCCAACGATTTGCTAGGGCATACATGTTCCAGGTTTTGGGTTTCCTATTTGGAAATAAGAGCCAAAATAAATTGCATTGCTGTTTTCTCAAGCTCTTAAACGACTTTGGTCAAGCTGGGGAATATAGCTGGGGTAGTGCCACACTTGCTTTCCTTTATAAAGAGTTGTGTACTGCTTCTATTAAAAAAAGTACGGAGATTGCAGATCCTGTTAGGTTCTAAGGTCTTAGGATTTTATGTATTTAGAACTCTAATATGTAATGTTGGCAAACCATGATCAAAACAATGTACTTAGTCTTATTTAAGTTTGCTCAAAGTTGGTTTAATATTGTAAAGTTGGAATCGAGTGACTGCAGAAGCATTGGGGCTTCTCGGCCTGGCTCGATCGATCGAAGGTTAGACTCGATCGATCGAAAGTCGGCCCAGATGCGTTTTTCTGCAGAATTCCAACTCAGCCCTAACTCTTTAAACGTCTAGGTTTTTATGTTTTTGCCCTAGGTAAATAAGGCAAACCCTAGCTACGTTTTTCAGAGTTGCACAAGTTGTATTGTTGCTCATACATTGCGGTTTTGTGTAAATCTCTTGTGAGATCTAGAGGAGCTTTCCTTTACACAAAGCTTAGGGTTTTCAAGATTGAGATCACTTCAACATCTTGATGATCAACTAGGTTGCAGCCATTGGAACTTAAAGATAAACAAGTGAGGAGCTTGTAGCTGATTGAAGGAATACAAAGAAAGAAGTAGTCCGTGGATTCGGAGCCTGCGCGTGGTCGTGTCAAGAAGTTACTACTGGTGTGTAGCATTAGGAAGTCAAGCGGGGAGCTTGTAAGTCCTTTTGTAAGAACTTCAATTCTTTCTTAGTGGATTCCGTTTTGCCTTGAGGATCGGTGGGTAAAATCCTCCCCAGGTTTTTCCAGTGTGGTTTCCTGGGTGATCATATCACTGTGTTATTTATTTTCCGCTGCTTTATATGTTTTATACGCATGATATGATCTTGTGATTGTTTTAACCTAGAATTACATAATTTGACTAAGTAACAACTTGGCTAATTAATCTAGGCTACGCAATCTGGTTATAGTTTAAGGGGTCTAAACCGTTCAGATCCTATTTTCATATTACAATTATGGGCGTGGGAGCATCTTCCGTATTTGACCCCAATTCCAATAAATCCAACAAATTTAAATGGCGACGAACCATACGATTGCAGGTATAATATTTACTTTCTATTTCTATACAATATTGTATACTGTAGTGTTTATCCTTGATACTTCCAAACCCTAAAATCAGTGGCAATCATTAATTGTGTATAGGTGGGATACTAGTAGAACGTTTACTCACACACCAACGCATGTTCTGCGTGCGTACCGTTCTAATCACGACACACAATATACTAAACAGGTAATATATCACAATGCATCAATGGTTAATTTACTAGTTATATTATTAATTTTATTAATTATAACATAGTTATTGTAATTGGAATTGCAGGTTGTTTGGACACCATACAATAATTATTTGCATCCATGGTGTCTTGCAGAAAGACATATATGGACTACAACAGCGCCATTGCTATGCTTCCAAATTGTCGAGTATTACCATCCAGAATGAGTCATGCGACAGTTTGGATTGTTGCAAAGATGTCCAAAATGGCCTACTGACAATTTGGATAAATCTGTGCATTGTGTAAAGATGACAGGGAAGTCCAGTGTCAATTGGCTTACACAGCATGATCAATACTATCGGCTTTGGAACGCGTGCGCTGAACTTAGTGTTGGGGATGAGGTGAAGGTGTGGACTACGCAACATGGTACCATCAAAATGGTCACCTATTCACGACACCAGAGGCGGCTGCCCATGTGTACCAGGTAATTATTTTAGCTTTTTCAATAATACTGCACTAATATTAGAACAAATTATACATAAACAAAATACTGCACTAATTTTGATAAAAAATTATTGTTTTAGCTTTTTCAATAATACTGCACTAATAAATTAAAATTTTTTTTTCTGTGGCAGCAAACTGAGATCAACAATATGTTAAATTTGTTTGTTGCAAACCAACAGAGGAATGATCTCACTGCACAGCAAGTCCTTACACCAATAGTAGAAGGTCTTACCCGAGTGAAATTATCAATGGAAAAAAAATATTTCCTCCGTTCCTACTCAAAGGGTGACACACTTCAGGCGACAACAAAGGCACCAAAGAAGACAGCCACAAACCCAAACTGAAACCGGACCGTCCACCTCTACACAATGCGGAAATGATGAAGCCGGACCATCCACCTTTACATAACATAATATGTACAGCTCTACCCAAGCAGGGTCGTCAACATTTGCCAGTAATGAGCCAACCACCTTTAGTGAGTATAATCCAATTAATGTTAACAACTACGGCATGAATTTAAATGAACAGATTGGATTATCCACTTCCGTAGGACAAGGATTTGAGGGTTTGTTTAGCTATAACCCTTATCCCCAACCTAATTCAACACCTTCCTCCTATCACCCATCACCACCTCCATCCTATGCTGAGCAATATAATTATGGCCAAGATAGCCAGTACAACTATAATTTCTGCATACCACAACCTTCCCAACCAGCCCCTTATGTTGGTGATTTCTGCACGCCACCAAATACATGGGCATGTGCTCCAAACAGTGAGGAAGAGGCCTCCGTAACAGACTTTGAGGAAGATGCCTCAAATGAGGACAGTGGGGAAGATGCAGAAGATGCAGAAGAGATGGAGGTGTCTTCAGATAATGAAAGTGACGAATGTGGTAATTATCAAACAGACGTTGATATTAGAACGCAGCCGAGGCGCATGGGGAAAAGTCATGTGCAAGCACGAAGGTACCCACAACGAGTAAATAGGCATCCTCCATGTTGTGGAACACAACAAAAACTTCATGTACCCCATTGTCGCAATGACTGCAAGTTGGATTAGGGTGCACGTTTATTTATTTGTGTGTGTGTGTGTGTGTGTGTGTCTATATATATATATATATATATTGTGTATTATAGTTTAGGGTTTCGATAAAAGAACTTTGAGGAGTTGAGATGAATATGACAAAAAAGGAACTCTGAGGAGTTGTGGTGAATATGACAACAAAAGTACTTGAGGTGAATATGACAACAAAGGTACTTGAGGTGAATATATTCGATGCATGCATAGAATAAGAATCAGATGAGATGAGGAGTTGAGGTGATTGGTTGATTGAAGCTTTGTTTTTTTGTTTACAGTGTGCACATAAGAATCTATGTACTTTTTTTTTTTTTTTTTTTTTTACAGTGTGCACATCAATCATTTTTTTCTTCTATAAGAAGGTATGTACTTTTTTTGTTTTTTTTTTTGTTTTTATTTACAGCATGCATATCAATCATTTTTTTCTTCTTTGTACGTTTTTTTTAAATAAGAATAAATGTACTCATTGTACTATAGATTCAAACCAAATTGCTTCGGTAAAAAACAAAAATAATGATGAATAAGAATATGCGTACTTTTTTTTATGTCCTGACATATTATCTGTCCTCTATTTCGGCAATGCCATTGCCACAAACCAATTGCAACATTTTTTGTTTTTTTTTTCTCCCATTTTCGGCAATGGCATTGCCACAAATTTTTTTCCCCCCTATTTCGGCAATACCATTGCCACAAACCAATTGCAACTTTTTTTTTTTCATTTTCGGCAATGACATTGCCACAATTGTCAAAAAAAATTTCCCCCGTCTCGGCAATGCCATTGCCACACACCCATTGAAACAATTTTTTTTTCTTCCTATTTTCGGCAATGGCATTGCCACAATTATCATAAAATTTTTTTTCACCTATTTCGGCAATCCTATTGCCACAAATCATTACACTTTAAAAAAAAAAAAAAATGAAGTGCACACAATTTTTACAACAAATTCTCAATGTCAGGTTGTTACTTATTGTTATTGTTGGATTAAAATAGTAATTTTAGTGTTAAATTTAAATTTGAATTAATAATAACCAGTTACTTGTGATTTGTTGTGAAAATATTGTAAAAATATTGTGTACGTAACACATTATTTTTTTTAATTCCTCCCCAGATTTCAGAATTCACCTTTTTTTTTTTTCCCACTTCCATTTTCGGCAATGGCATTGCCACAATAGGGACAAATTTTTTTTTACCCCTATTTCGGCAATACCATTGCCACAATAAGTTTCTTTGGGGCCACCTCACACTCAGTCAAAGCACTTCTTTATTAGTCAAATTACAATAGTGAAGAAAACAAAAAAAGAATCTCTCAGAGAGATTACAACAGCGAAAAAAACAAAGAAAAAGAATCTCTCAGAGAGATTACAATAGTGAAGAAGACAAAAAAGAATATCTACGAGAGTTTTAGGCGTGCGTGATATGAATAGGTAAAATATATTTGATGCAGAGAATAAGAATCAGATGAGATGAGAAGTTGAGGCGATTGGTTGATTGAAGTTTTGTTTTTTTGTTTACAACGTGCACATAATAATCTATATACTTTCTTTGCTTCTTTTTTTGTTTATAGCGTGCACATAAATTATTTTTTTCTTCCGTATTGTAAAAATCTATGTACTTTCTTTGCTTTTTTTGGTTTATAATGTGCACATCAATCATTTTTTTCTTTCCTATTGTAAGAATCTATATACTTTTTTTTTTTACGACATGCACATTAATTATTTTTTTCTTCTGTAAGAATGTATGTACTTTTTTTGTTTTTATTTACAACATGCACATCAATTATTTTTTTTCTTCTATAAAAATGTATGTACTTTTTTGTTTTTATTTACAACGTGCACATCAATCATTTTTTCTTCTTTATACTTTTTCTAAAATAAGAATCAATGTACTCATTGTACTTGAATCTATCATTATTTGTTTTATATAGTACTTTTACAATAAAGAAAAGAACATAATATACACACTACATCGGTCAAAAAAATAATGATGTCCTTTATTTTAGAATAAGAATCAAGTTGCTTCTTATGGCAATTGTGGCAATGCCATTGTCCAAAATTGGAGGGAAAAAAAAAACTTTTTTTCCCAATTGTGGCAATAGTATTGCCGAAATTGTGGGGAAAAAATTTCTGGCAATACCATTGCCACAATTGAAAAAAAAAAAAAAAAATTTCCCAATTGTGGCAATAGTATTGCCGAAATACCATTGCCACAATTGAAAAAAAAAAAAAATTTCCCAATTGTGGCAATGGTATTGCCGAAATTGTGGGATTTTTTTTTTTTGGGAGCACTCACACATTGCACTTCTCACACTCACACACCCGAGCAGATTGGGCAGACGAATTACGGCAATACCATTGCCGTAATTCAAGTTTTTCTCTCTCCAATTTTCTCATTGTCTCTCCTACTTTTTCTTGAATTTCGGCAACATTGTTGCCGAAATTCAATCTCTCTCCTCACTCTCCTAAATAACTTCTAACAGTAACTATAATGCAAATTAGTTTTAAATTTAGCAATATTTACCCAAATGACTCCAATTCAATTACCGTTACTGAGTTTTTTTTTTTTTTTTTTTTTAAATCATTCACTTTTGGTAAAATGTTAGAGTTACAAAATTTTTCATAAACTGTTGATATGATGAGTGATTATCGGTAAATAAAAAAGTGATGTTTTTGGTAGGCACTAATGAGAACCAGTAAAAAATTGGCCATAACAACAGTTTGTAAAAAATATGGTAAAATAGCGTGTGGCCGTAGCATTACTCTTGCCACAATTCAGTTTTTTTTTCTTTTTTTTTTTAATCTTCCAATTTTGGTAATGTGGGCACCCGAGGAACGAGAAAGGAATCCAAGGAGGCTGAACCAATGGGCCGAGGCCCTAGGAGGAACAGGATGGGCTCGGCACTTGGCCGAGCAAGAAACTGGCAAGGCCCGAGGAGCATTGGATCCCGAGGGAAGAACCAGACCTTGCGCAGCGCCACGTCAAGTGCCACAAGAAGAGCCTCCTCGGCTGAAGGAGGCATGGGTCAGTGGCAGACAGGCGGCCGCCAGGGCAGTAGCTCCCAGTCAAATCAAGCATTAAATGGCGCACACCAGCCCTGTCAGCCGCATTAAATGCAGAGGTGACCTGAAGGGATGCCCATTCGCCGCTGCTACAGCTACTACTGCCGCCTGCTCCTAGAAAGAAGATAGGTGACAAGTGTCAGAAATTGGGGAAGGAACAGCTAAAGATGGACGGAGCAGATTAGAGGGCCAAGGGCTATATAAAGGGGAGGCTGGGGCCTTTGTAAGGGGTTCGGTTTTTGTTGTTCTAGCCCATCTCTACCAAATTCTATTGTATTGGGTCTGAAGAAGCTTGTCTTACCGCATAAATACAACTCGGTGTTACTCTCTTTTTTGGGCTCTTACAGGTAATATCATTGCCGAAATTTCTTTTTCTCTCTCCCCATCTGTCACATCATTTCTCTCTCCTCTCTCCTACTTGTTCTCAGACTTTCAATATTTATGTTGCCGAAATTCGCTTCTCTCCTCATTTCTCCAAATAAGTACCCTTGCAACCATTTTTACCATTTTTTTTTAATCTCTACCTCATCCTATAGCTTCTTCATTCATCCTTATTTTTATTGATTTTTTTCCCCTCTCTCATGCGGCAACAATATCCGGGTGAAACTTGGTTTAAAAAAAAAAAAAATTTTAATAAATTTAATTCAATTTAAATTTTTTTTACTATTATTACTATTATTATTATTATTATTATTATCTATATATTTTATATATAAAATAAAACTAAAATCTTTGACTTTTAGTCGATATCTCTATAATTTTACACATTAATACCTTTTTTTTTTAAATTTAATTTATTTTTTTTCTATTAAATATATATGCTCTCGTCTCTCTCATACTCGATACTCTCCTCCCAATAAAACTTATTTCTTATTTATTTTTTAGTCAACCACTCGCCTGTCTCTCAATTTGACAAGCCAGATGACAAATTGCTACGCGAATGTGATTGTTCGGTCTTTCATCAAAAGATTTTTTGAGATATCCTAGATACGACCGTTCATGACTTTGCATAGATTTGGTTGCTTCTGTATATAATCTTTTTCAGTCCCGAGTGTGTCATGTTCCACAAATATCACTTTTTAGTAATTTTTTTATTAAAAGTGAGTTCTATGATATTATTTATATATTTAAAAATTATTTTACTACAGTATTTTCTGTTTCAGCAAAATAAGTTCTATCCAAACCAACGCTAAATACTAATGCCCCAAACTTAACAGTTTCTTGTTAAGCTCATATAAATTTGGTTACAAATATGTTAAATTAATAAAATTATTATTAATAACAATAGTAAAACTATTATTTTTTTATTATTAATAATAATATGTCACTTAAAAAAAAATAATATACACATGCCGAGGTTTTGCCTCGAGCCCTGCAAACGTGAGACACAACTCCCCAAGCTTCCCCCTCAAAATCGATAAAACCCCCCGTACTCGTTTTTTTTGTTGCTTCCCAACACCAGTCAGCCCAAACCCACCTCCACGCCTTTCACCACACGCGCCTGTCATTGGGTGTTGGAATATCAGGCGTGAGGGGACTTGTCCACTTGTTAAGTCACATGGGTAGGATTAGGGTGTTAGAGAAGGGTCATGTTGGGTTTTGGACCCAAAAGTACTGTGTAAAGAGAAGCCTAAGAAAATCGGCAGGAACAAAAAGGCCTATCTTTTTCTTTTTCTTTTTTTTTCTTTTTTTTTCTTTTTTTTTTGGAACAGAGAGGGAGGCATCTAAATGGTTGTTCCAGATCTAGGAATTTTTCACTTTTAGAAAAAAATAGGGCTACTACATTTTCCTTAAAGTCCTAATCCTTGGATTTTATTTCTCAAATTATATTATTTATTTATTTACTAAAATAAGCGGATTGGTATTTTCCATGTGTTTGTAGTAGAGAAAAAAAAAATTAAAAATACGGCTCTATTGTATGCCAATTTCAGTTTAATGAAAGTCTAGTTTCATTATCAAAAAAATAAAAATACTGTTTTGTTAGAGAAATATTTTTTGTTTTTGTTTTTGTGGGAATGTACTATTTAACCGTAAAAAGAAAAGAAATGGAAAGTTACAACGACATGAGATTGGGAAATTAGAGGCTGTTTGGATAACTGTTTTTCATAATTTAATTCTCTATTTCTATAACTCATAACTCAAAAATGGTGGAACTCATAACGAGAAGTTCGTTTGGCAAAGGGATAACTCTGTTTTCATAACTCTGTTTTCATCACTCAATTTTCTGATTTTTGAGTCATGAGTTATGGAAACTGAAAACACATTTTGACTGTTTTTAATTTTCATAACTCATAGTTCAATGATATTTTTGTAATTAAACACACAAAGAGGACCCACTATCATAACTTTAGCATTACCTTTTGACCACCTTTTCACTTTTTTTTTTTTTTTTTTCCAGTGGGTTCGGTCTTCTACTCTTGAGTTTCTTTTTTCTTCTTTCACTAGATTCGGTCTTTTCCTGGGTTTTTTTTTTTCACTGGGTTTGGGTGATCTGAACTTTTTTTTTGTGTCAAATTAGAGCCACCAAATCCAACAGAGTTAGATTTGGATGGTCCCAAGTGCCTCTCAATATAGCTCCATGCCGGTACATTTTTTTACTATGCTTTGAGAAGATATGAAAATGATGGTAGCGTGGGGTTTACACAAGTAATAATTAGGTCTATACCTGGATTCTTGTTAGGGCTATATGACGCTTCTTGTGTAAATTAAAATGCTCCCGACCCTGCTTGTCAGTGGCAGTGTAGAACTCCCACACAGCTTGTGGGTTATTATTTTTTCATTAATAATAATTTATCACTTAATTTAAAAAAAAAAATACTATAAACAAAACGTTTTTCTACACAAATTATACAATTTTTTATTGAAAATTTTGAATTCATTTAAATTATATCTTTTTTTAATCCACTACCAAAAAAAAAAATGGCTTTAGAATTTCTCTAAAAAATAAAAAAGTGTGAACAAGAAAGGGCATGTAGCACACGCGGACGCGCTGGTTGTGAGAATGAATATTGGTAACAAAAGGTGAATGGTACTCGTGTTGTATTGCAGCGCGGATGTAGTTGTCACCAACTCTCTCTAGGTGACGCCCATGCCGAGGTTTTGCCTCGAGCCCTGCAAACGTGAGAACCCCCCCCCCCCCCCCCCCCACACACACTCACACACCGGAAGCTTCCCGCTCAATAAAACCCGCGATGTCTATCACCCCCCTGCCTTTTTTTGTTGCTTCCGAAAGAGCCAACACCAGAGAGAGAGAGAGAGAGAGAGAGGCATCTTAAAGGAGACAACTACAACTTCAAAATTCATCTCTTTCGAGTAATTGTTCCATGGTCGTCTCAAGAAATTGAGACAACTTTTTTGAGACAACCATGGAACAATTACTGAAAGAGATGGTGCAATTGAGTTCTTCTTGGAGGCTGCCTCCAAGAATGTTAATTGGAAAGGCATCTCCACCGACATCGAGAGGAACAAACTTGAAACAACTGCAAATGAGGCATCTCCACCGACATCGAAGGCCGAACTGGTGGATAAGAATGTGGTGTTGGAAGAGAGTTTGATCAAGAGAGGACTTGAATTGATTGGTCAACAGAAGAGGCTGGAATTGGAGGAGAGGTGGAAGAGGGTGGAGTTGGCTGAGTTGCAAATGTATGTCACTCGGCCGAGTTGATTAGGGACCAGGCCAGCTTGATACTTGAGGCATACAAGGGCCATTGAGAGGTAAAGTTGTTTGTTTTGTTTCCTCAAATTGTTTGTTAGTTTTTTCGATTGTGCAATTTTCTTTATTGCACTTCTGATGTTGCCATGTTAGTCTCTCTATTTGATATGGTCAGTTGAAGACTCATTATCTATTGTGGGTATTATATCAGCCTCTGTGATATGCTGACTTTGTCCAGAGGAATCTTAGCCTTAATACCAAAGATGTACCCCAAAAGTTGGTTTGCTTTAGATTTGGCAAGCTTGATGAGGTAGATAGGAAAAGATGTTGGGATTAAGGAGTATTAAAGTTTGTAGTGTCGATGGTATTATTCAAAGCAGCTGTACTCTGTTGGCTGTGAGCTTTTGCTTTGTTTTTAAGGTTTATGCTCTTTAATATAAGATCTTAATTATATATATTTTGCTTTGTTTGTAATGTTTATGCTCTTTAACTTTGTTTGTTATGGTTACTATTATTATTATTATTATTAAAAAATAAAATATTTTAATAATAATAGGTTTTTTTTTTTTTTTGGACTATTGATGTCAAGTCCCTTATTTTCAGGTGACGTGTTGCAAAAGCAACCAACCATTCCCACGTTACTTTCTTTCCTCCACTTTTTTTTTTTTTGGCTGCATTCCTTCCATTTTTTATTGAAGTGGAACGTGTGGCTAGAGACATTTTATTTAACCACACGTCCCACCCTTAACATCTTAATCTTATTACTTTTTTTTTTTAGGACATTTTTGACCCCCAATAAACTTGTTCGAAACTTTTATATTCTTTAATAATAAATCTTCCTTGAACATTTTTTACGGAAGCACATTTTGCTTTTAAGGCTGCGTTTGGTTCGTGTAAAACGGTTTCCGGAAAATACATATTTTCCGGAAATGCTATTTTCCGGAAAAGGAAAATGTATTGAGGTTGTTTGGCTGTCTCGGAAATCGTTTTACGGAAAATCAATTCCGGTGTTTGGTTAGGTCAAATATTTTACGGAAAATACTTTTTATTTTACGGAAAATCAATTCTCATGTTTGGTTCAGGTAAACATTTTACGGAAAATAAAATTCATTTTTTCCGGAAAATCAATTTTCATGTTTGGTTTGTGAATTATTTTACGGAAAATATGAAATGCCTTACAAATTTCTACTCCTGCATTATCTAGACAAACCTGTAACAATACAAAACTAATCATCCACTTCAACATGCACCTGCATTACGTATACATATTTGTAATAGTACAAAAATAATCATCTATTTCAACATCAAAAATAATCATTTAAATATACCGATAATATTAATATAAAAATAGCCACATTCATCGTTCACCATTGTCATTACACCTCCGTGGTGTACAAAAATGATACCTACTCGTGGTATCTGAATAGTACAAATACATAATTCAGGCAATTGTATTGTCCCAATAATACAAAATACTATATATATAATACAATGGTAGGTTAATATTAGTTCTACAACAGAAGTGAATTCCTAAAGCTATTGTCACAGTCTACATGACATAGGCAAATCAAAGTTGTGAGAAAAGAAAACTATCCAACCACATCTTACGCAGTCTAGCATTTTTTGCTAGAAATCCCCTTGCCACCTTCTCATTTTGACAAAGATGGTCAAACGCAGTTGCGAGTATTTCTTCGCTATACCCATCCACCATCATAGCCATAACCTCATTATAAAGAGATGTGTAATCCACCGGGCCCCGATTGATTTCTCTAAGAGCTGTAGCTATATCCTTCAACTGGTCAGACAAATCAATCAACATGCTATCATCAGCGGTAGAAGGTGCACGCCCTCTTTTGCGGGACTTGGAAATTCCCGACCCAGTGGTGGATGACTCGACTGCATTCTTTCCTTTTTCAACCACATCTTCCTCCACATTATCTGCAACAAATTCAGCACTGTCGCCATTATCTGCCTCATTTTCAATATCTACATAGGACTTTGAAAAGCTACCCGTGGCTGTGTCCTTCCCCACGACAATAGCTAACTCATCATACATCTCTATTTTCTTGTTTAGAAACTCTGCATGCTTTCGATGCGCCTGTAAGGGAGAAAGGAACGTATAATAACAATGCAATAATTACTTCACTCACAAATTCAATATTCAATGCAATATTCATGCTAGTAAATGTTTTAGGTCACTGATAAACAAAAAAATCTGTTATTATATGAAAAATAAAGTGGGTGTCCATCCTTGTCAAATTAAACATAAAATCATGGTGTGGAATAGATGCTGCATTTAAACATCTAACTATGGTAGTGTGACATTACTCTACGACTAAAACTTATTAAATCATTATAAAGTTTACTTCACACCATTATATAACTTACTAAAACTTCATCTAACTTCTAACATTTATTCATAGATGTCTTCTTTGAAACTATGAATATCTTTTCAAATAAATTCTTTGCCTTCAATTTCCAAACTAAAATTTCAATTTATGGACAAAAACATATATTGTCATTTATATTAAGAAAATATAATTGTAAACCATACCATGACTTCTTCTTGGTACGTCTTTGCGTCGCATGTTATCATTTTGAGATTATCATCCCAACCGAAGCCACTCTTCTTTCGAAGTGTCTCAATAGTGGTCCACGTGGTCCTTAAAGTCCGCATCCGATTGTCTACGTAGGAAGGGTGGCACTCAACCCCAAAGTGGGCACTTATCTCCTTCGCTACAAGAGCGAAGGAGCCTGCCTTGAAGGTGTTAGAGGGCTTGTTGCCCTTTGCAGCCTCTTGTGCAAGTATTCTCAGCATCATTTCATGCATAGGCGGCAACCACCTAAATTGCTTGCTGGTGCTCATTTTTTCTTTGCCCTTTGACATTTCTACATATGAAAATGGTATAGTCAGAGTAGCATTTATTAATGGAGCTCGGAATATGAACAACAAATCAAACACACATACAACCACGCATATAAAATGTGTACAACAGAATGAAACATGCTATCACTAGAAATGACAATGTAATACCATTAAGTAACAATGTAATGCTAAAAATACTTGTTCATTATGCCACTAAAAGTCTATAGTAAATACATTGTCTTTACAAAAAATAAAAACACATATTACAATTATAAAAATGTAAATAAAGTACTACTCTCCACTCCTCGTATAATCAGACCACATAGCTTGGCATATCTCATCTCTCTTAGCATTCCATAATCTACTGTCTTCAATGGACTCCCGACGTGATCGTGTTTCTCGTTGGGGGTCACTAGACTCTACTTCGTTCATTGCTTCTTCCATAATTTCGTCATTTGGTTCAACCCCCATAATGTGATTATGAACCACACAACAAGCTAACACTACTTTCACTTGGGTTTGAAAAGACCAAAATGGTTCTGCATCCAACACTCGAAAACGTTTCTTCAACACTCCAAACCCTCGTTCAATGGTAGTTCTTAATGAAGAGTGTCAGAGGTTGAACAATTCTTTCTCATTCTCAGGAGGACGATCACTAAACTCTTTCAAGTGATATCGCACACTCCGATAAGGTGACAATATTCCATTTTTATTACCATACCCAGCATCACCAAGATAATATTTACCTACATATATTCAAAAATAAAATTCAATCACTACTATGCTTAGGAAAATGCACAATATTTATTAAACTAATAAACCAAAAAGGTGAAGTAATTGTATAATACCGTTGGGAATTGAAAATCCCCCTGGCCTAGCAAATGCATCATTTAACACACGTGAATCATGTGCACTACCTTCCCATCCAGCCAATACATAGGTGAACTTTAAGTCAAAACTAATGGCAGCTAACACATTTTGCGTGGTTCCATATTTGCGACCACGAAATCTTCCTTGTATTTCAAGTGGCACAGATGCACGAACATGTGTACCATCTATTGCTCCAATACAATCCTATTTTTCAACACACATAATGGTTTAAAATTACATAAATCTACACAATTTACAAAAATACACAAGTCGCAATATTTACCTTAAAATATGGGTAGAACCTTCTGCTATTCCTTATCTCTGGGGGTGTATCTTCGCTACGCAGTCTTATTAGAGCTCTATATAATTTCAGGACCCCCTTAAGGACAACCTTGAAATATCTATGAACAGTCTCAGTTGATCTATAGATCCAACTACCCATTACACGGAACCTCACATTATGACCAATAATGTGTAAGAAAATGAACACTTGTTCCGTAACAGGCATGTGAATAGTCGGGCGTACGTGCTCCCCCTCAGTGAGGATGTGACATAACTGGTGAAAAGCTCTAGGCTTCATCCTAAGTTGATTCACACAATTTAGCTCACTTCCATGCAGAATACTATTTATGTATTCCTCTCTCTCGGCCGCATGATTAACATAAGGCGCCCTAGGCAATTGTCTATGTCTACGTTGTAATTTCCTTAACAATGCAACCCCCACAACGAGGACAGATGCAACTGAGGCAAGAATTGCGGCTTTGGTTTTTTTCGTCATCTAACAAAATCACAAACACTGTGGTCTAAGAGGAATGTAAATAAAAACAGCCACAAACAAAAAACATCCAAACCACATTTATAACGAGTACCAAATCACATTGCATTATATTTACAATAAATATTTACACCATCACAAACCCATCACACTGATAACTGCACATTGATATCATCACAATACCATCATGTCTCAATTTATTAGTCATCACAATACATTTACACACACATATTCTACCGCAAGAAAATAATAACACAAAAAATTAGTTTATTTCAAAAAAGCTAAAAGTTAAATTATTTGTAAAAAGCTGAAACAAAAACAAAAAAATTCAACAATTCCCGAACACAAACTGAAGTGAAACGATTGGACTATATGCTAATATATAGTTTTTATTTTAGAAATCGCAAACTGAAACAAAAAGACAGCCCAAGGAATTGAAGCGTATCTTTTGTTATTTCCACTGCTTCAAGTGATTGTTACCACCACAACACCATCACCTCTTTTGTGAAGATGTTTGGGATTACATTGGACTATATATATGCTTTATAGTTCCTATTTTAAGAATTCGAAACTATTTTTAAAATCACTAATATAGAAAAAAGCACATAAACGTGCTACCATAATTTTGATCAATGGTTTTTTTTTTTTTTTTTTTTTTATAGGTAAATTTTATTCCAAAAACCAAGATATACAACAAGGCTCAAAACACGAATCGGGGGTTCCTTCCTAGTTCCTAGTACTCCAAACACTCACCATACCTAGCATTAAAAATTGATAAAAAAAAAAAGCACCCAACCTGAAACTAAACTCTCACATCCTGAGAGTGCAAGGAACAAGCTTTGACAAATTAAGAAAGTATTGGGATTCCTGACTCCCCACAACACAGCACACACTAACAATAAGAAAAGAAACATATATATATATAGTGCGATCGGAGTCACCGTTGAGTGGTGGTGGTGGAACGGCGTTGAAATCGGCGAGTAAAGCTCTGGGTTTCTCAGATCGGGATGTGGATCGGACTCGCCGTTGAGTGGTGGTGGTGGAACGGCGTTGAAATCGGCTCGGTGAGGTCTTGGTTTCTCGGATCGGGATGTGGATCGGCCGGTGCGGTTGTGAGTGGTGGTGGTGGAAGGGCGTGGATCGGTGGTCTCTTCTCTCGGCGTGGAGCTCCGGTGTCTTCGAGTTTCTCTCGGCGTGGAGCTCCGGTCTCTTCTCTGGGTTTTCTCTCTTTTCTGGGTTCTCTCTTCTCTGGGTTCTCTCTTTTCTCCGGTGTCTTCGACTTCTCTGGGTTCTCTCTTCTCTGGGTTCTCTCTTTTCTCCGGTGTCTTCGGCTTCTCTGGGTTCTCTCTTCTCTGGCTTCTCTCTTTTTTCCGTTCTCAAGTGTTTCTCTTGGTGTGCTTTTTATGTTTTGTGCGTTTTGTGTGTTTTGTGCGAGACCCGAAAATGGTTTGAAGGTAAAATAAGAACGTAAAACCATTTCCGGGTCAAAGGCGTAAATTCGGTCAACGTTGCATCTTATTTTCCGGAAATGAGATTTTCACCTGCCTTCCAAACACTGGGGTCTGGGTGAAAATGATTTCCTGAAATCATTTTCACCCAAACCAAACGGAGCCTAAATTTCATATTTCAACACAGATATGGAAATAGAGAACTTGAAAGTGTAGAGAAACCAAGGCTAGTAAAATACTAAATAGTGTAAAAACATAGTTCTGTACTTATTAGTTATTAGAAAACAAAATAAAAAAATTATTGATGATAAATAAATGTTAAAAACAAAAAAAAAACAAAAGAAGCTATTTCTATCTTTTAACGTGTAGTAGTAAAAAAATAAGGAATAGATGACCTAAACCTTTACTTTAAATGTGTGTTTGTTTGTTTGGCATTGGTCAGCTTTTTTTTTTTTTCTATTTATTTTATTTTTGCTATTATTTATAGGTCTTGTTGTACTTTTTGATATTATTTATGGGTTTTATTGAACTATTTTTACAGTATTTTCAGTAAAAAAAATTTTAGTTTCAGCTAAATAAGCTATTCTCAATCAGACTCTAAGAGAAAGATTAGATAAAGAATTTGAATTGTAATCAAATTAAGATTTTTATCAACTTAAAAATTAAGAGATGAAGATAAGAACAAAAAAAAAAAAATTATATCTATTTCTTTTTTATAAATCTAAATAAATTTTTGCAATTTTTACGTGTAGTAATATAATTTTTTAAAAAATATATGGATTAGATGGACCTTTTTAATATGTACTATGTTTCTTCTCTTTTTAATTAATATTTCTTTTATCAACCTATATAATTAAGATTTTTATCAACTTAAAAATTATATATATTTTTAAAAATATAAAACAACACAATACAAAAGAACATATATTTTTTAAAATATATCTTTTTTAATTTTAATTTTTTAAAATTTTTAATTTTTAATAATAATAATAATAATAATTGTAGGGACTCAATTTGTCTTGGACCCTTAACAATAAAATTTGTAGAGATGTGGGTGTGAGGATTTGGCATCACCGAAGTAAACAGTGGGCGGTACAAAGTTTATAATGAATGAGTGATGACATGAGATTCATTGGGATCTAAATGTGAGAATTTGGCTAAGTGTTTGTGGAGCACATTTGTCCTCGGCCCAGGCCGAGGATCCCTTATTCTTTCTTTTTCTTCTCCTCCCACCATATGTTGGGAAATCCCTTGATTATATAGTCTTTTTCCTTTTTTAGTCTTCGCCGTCCACTTGTCAATTATCGGAGCCTCTATGTACAGGGGATTGTCCCATCATCCGTATTTACAGGTTTTATGTCATTTCCCAGCCGCCTTTGCAGGCCTTATAATAGTTGAAGTGACTGCTGCTTTAGGGTTTTCAGGTCCCCTTACCATTAAAGCGGTCAGAATGTTGGTGAGATATATTTAATTGAATGGGGGATATTTTCCCTTTAGTAAGTCAGTGTGCCGAGGACAGGTCATCCTCGGCACGGGCCTTGGATGTCCTGGGTTCTTTCCCATTGTCCTCGGCCTTAGCATTATCCTCGGCGCGGGCCTTGGGCCGCATGTAGTGGGCCAGCGTGGTTAGTGAAATAAGGCCCCACAATAGCCCCTCAAAATTCTGCTACACGTCCCCTTGGGCGGGGAGGAGGATTTTGATTACCTCGGCGCGTTTTCTCGGCCTGTTGGGTTCTACCTTATCGTCAGCGTTTATCGCTACTTCAGCTGTTTCCGCAGCTTTCTTTTTGCGCAAAGTGTCGTCCGAGGACGGGTAGGCTTGGGTCGTTTTTGCTATGACGCTCAATTTCTCATGGTTTTCGTCCCCGATGGGGCTCGTTTATTTATCACCTGAAAGGGGTTGGCTTCGCCTTAGATTCGGACTCGTGATCCATACAAGAACCCTGGTTCCGTTCGGCGTTTGTATTGTCTCATAGTGACTGGTTTCCATGTAGTTTCAGGTCCGAGGATCATGCAAGACCTTGGTTTTCTTAACATTTAGTTTTTATGAGGAAATGTTCTTCTTGCTGGCCTGAGGCCTCTGACCATGGAATGTTTAAGTTTCGTCTAGTGCTTAGTTTTCTCATTTAATCATCTAAAGTATCTGGTTTCCCCCATGAGACTTGGGTCCGAGGACCATGCAATGCCTTGATTCTGTCCAGTTCCTGGTTTTCTTACTTTAAGTGGTCAGTTTCCCCTGAGGCTGTGTCCGAGGACCATACAGTGCCTAGGTTCTGTCTAACATTTAGTTTCCTTACTTAATCACCATCTGAAGTATCTGGTTTCCTCATGAGGCTTGGGTCCGAGGACCATGCAAGGCCTTGGTTCTGTCCAGTACCTAGTTTTCTCATTTTAAGTGGTCAGTTTCCCCTGAGGCTGTGTCCGAGGACCATACAGTGCCTAGGTTCTGTCTAACACTTAGTTTCCTTGCTTAATCACCATCTGAAGTATCTGGTTTCCGCATGAGGCTTGGGTCCGAGGACCATGCAAGGCCTTGGTTCTGTCCAGTACCTAGTTTTCTCATTTAATCATCTGAAGTATCTGGTTTCCCCAGAGGCTTGGGTCCGAGGACCATGCAAGGCCTTGGTTCTGTCCAGTTCCTGGTTTTCTCATTTTAAGTGGTCAGTTTCCCCTGAGGCTGTGTCCGAGGACCATACAGTGCCTAGGTTCTGTCTAACACTTAGTTTCCTTGCTTAATCACCATCTGAAGTATCTGGTTTCCGCATGAGGCTTGGGTCCGAGGACCATGCAAGGCCTTGGTTCTGTCCAGTACCTAGTTTTCTCATTTAATCATCTGAAGTATCTGGTTTCCCCAGAGGCTTGGGTCCGAGGACCATGCAAGGCCTTGGTTCTGTCCAGTACCTAGTTTTCTCATTTAATCATCTGAAGTATCTGGTTTCCCCAGAGGCTTGGGTCCGAGGACCATGCAAGGCCTTGGTTCTGTCCAGTACCTAGTTTTCTCATTTAATCATCTGAAGTATCTGGTTTCCCCAGAGGCTTGGGTCCGAGGACCATGCAAGGCCTTGGTTCTGTCCAGTACCTAGTTTTCTCATTTAATCATCTGAAGTATCTGGTTTCCCCAGAGGCTTGGGTCCGAGGACCATGCAAGGCCTTGGTTCTGTCCAGTACCTAATTTTCTCATTTAATCATCTGAAGTATCTGGTTTCCCCAGAGGCTTGGGTCCGAGGACCATGCAAGGCCTTGGTTCTGTCCAGTACCTAGTTTTCTCATTTAATCATCTGAAGTATCTGGTTTCCCCAGAGGCTTGGGTCCGAGGACCATGCAAGGCCTTGGTTCTGTCCAGTACCTAGTTTTCTCATTTAATCATTCATTTATTTCATCTATTTATCCGTAGCCGTTTAATTCCACATTGATACAACTTTCAACAAGCATTAAATAATTACACTTCTCAAACTAAATAATAATAATAATAAATGCTGGAGTTGGTGGAGGATAAGACCTTGCCGTGTTTTGCCTCTTCGTTTGATGAGACCTTTCTGATTACGAGGCGCCTTCTGGGTTGTCCGGGTAACGTGTTCTGATGCTTCGGTGTCTTCTCGTTTAATGAGGCGCCTCTTCATTAATGCTAGCCGTGGATTTACGAGGATCTAACGGTTGACAGGCCCCTTGGAATTTGGGGCGGAATTATGGCCTCCGGAAATCTCTCCCTGGGATTTATTGTGGATTGGCCCTCATCAATATTCCGCCCTCTATATAAGGCGTTTTCCAGGGCATCCTTCTCCTTCACACTTGACAGACATCCATCTTAAATTCCTCCCAAAAACGCCTCCCCAAAAAGGCTCTGCCAAACACAGCCGTTTGAGCCCCTTCGAATGAGTTGGCCCTTAGAAAGGGCGATCGTGGAGACGCACAGCCCCTATCAGGAGCCGAGGATGGCACTCCAACCCTGGCCGCTACGCTGGGATGGGTGTATGGGAGATCCGAAGATTCTCCTTCTTTTTAACCTAACCAGAAGAGGAGCCCTCCTCGCCGTCTGGAGGAGGATCCAGGAAGAACGTAACCTCCCTCTCTTGGGTTTGGGTTATTGACCCCCCAAGCTAGCTACTATGGGGGTGGGAGGGGAACCAGGCGGAACCCAAAAGCAGAACCGTCCTGTGCCGCGGCCTCTTCCACCTCCTATGTAGCTTTCCTATCTTCTAATCCTTCTTCTCTCTTCTTTCTTTTGCTCTTCAACGAGCCTTCTTCTTTTCTTTCTTCCTCTCTTCCTTCACTTCTTTTCTGATATTTGTTCTTCATCTCTTCCTCTACTCTCTTTTCATTCTTCTTTTCTGTCTTTCGTTCTTCTGCCATCGTTGTCAAACGTCTGCCTTTTGTTCTTCTGCCAGCTTTGTCAAGCGTCTGCCTTTTGTTCTTCTGCCAGTTTTGTCAAGCGTCCGCCTTTTGTAGTTAGCTTTAGAACAAGCCCCACGGGCTTCACTTGTAAGAGATGTAATTTTTCTTTATATATGAATAAAAGAAGTAGACTTGTTTTGCATATTGTCTCTTTTCTATTTCTCGCATATTTTTGTTCTTGTGACTGTTGACTTCCGAATGATTGTCGCTGTAGTATATTGTATCGTTTTGTTATCTTGTTTCTGAAAAAGTTGCCCTTAATTTCTTTACACCGATCCCCGTACTTGCCAGCGCACAAATTCCTGCCCCACGGTGGGCGCCAATTGTAGGGACTCAATTTGTCTTGGACCCTTAACAATAAAATTTGTAGAGATGTGGGTGTGAGGATTTGGCATCATCGAAGTAAACAGTGGGCGGTACAAAGTTTATAATGAATGAGTGATGACATGAGATTCATTGGGATCTAAATGTGAGAATTTGGCTAAGTGTTTGTGGAGCACATTTGTCCTCGGCCCAGGCCGAGGATCCCTTATTCTTTCTTTTTCTTCTCCTCCCACCATATGTTGGGAAATCCCTTGATTATATAGTCTTTTTCCTTTTTTAGTCTTCGCCGTCCACTTGTCAATTATCGGAGCCTCTATGTACAGGGGATTGTCCCTTCGTCCGTATTTACAGGCTTTATGTCATTTCCCAGCCGCCTTTGCAGGCCTTATAATAGTTGAAGTGACTGCTGCTTTAGGGTTTTCAGGTCCCCTTACCATTAAAGCGGTCAGAATGTTGGTGAGATATATTTAATTGAATGGGGGATATTTTCCCTTTAGTAAGTCGGTGTGCCGAGGACAGGTCATCCTCGGCACGGGCCTTGGATGTCCTGGGTTCTTTCCCATTGTCCTCGGCCTTAGCATTATCCTCGGCGCGGGCCTTGGGCCGCATGTAGTGGGCCAGCGTGGTTAGTGAAATAAGGCCCCACAATAATAAAAACATTTTTTCTCATAATGAGTGGACAAAGTCGGGCCTTTTGGCTAAATATTGCAAAAAAATAAGTTTATTTGTGATATAGGTACTGTTCAAACTTATTTGGCAAAATGAGGAGAGAAGCAAATTTCGGTAATACCATCACCGAAATTCTGACAAAAAAAATGAGAGAGGAGAGAGAAATGATGGGATGCAAGTGAGAGAAAAAAAGAATTTCGGTGATATGGTTGCCGAAATAGGAGAAAAAAAAGGAAATTCAGGAAAAAAAAATGAAGAATTTCAGTAATATGATTACCGAAATTCATTTTTGCTTGGCCCACAAAAACTGCCCGACCCGTTAGCAAATTGACGTTAGCACTGTTAGTTTCATTTAAAAAAAAAAATGGTTGGATGCGCAAATATTTGACGTTAGTGCTGCTAGTTTCATTTAAAAAAAATAAAAAAAATGTTTTGATGCAATCAGGATTTGAACCCATAAGGTCAAAGCTCTTACCTTCAGAAGCTAACCAGTACAATGCCGCATTACATCTTACTTTAACTGAAAACTAAATTTATTTATTCTAAAACTAGTAGGTATTTCAAGTAAGGAAAAAAAATTAAAAAAAGCATACATTTTTTTTCCCAATGCCTTCCAAAAAGTTATTGTGGGGCCCCAAATATTAAAACCAGGCCCACTCCATAGCCGGCCCAAGGCCCGCGCCGAGGAGAATATATAGGCCGAGGATAGAAGGGAAAAAGCCCAGGCCCTCAAGAGGCCTCGCTGAGGATGCACACCTCCTCGGCGAACCGACGTTGATAAAGGGTAAATATCTCCCACCCATTAAATGTACTCCACCAACATTCTGGCCGCTTTGATGATGAAGTGACCAGCGAACCCAGGTGCCTTGGTCACTCCAACTAATAGAAAGCCTGCAAAGGCGGCTGAGAAATGACATAAAGCCTGCAAAAGCAGGTGATGGGACAACCCCTCATACACAGAGTTTAGATAGCCGACGAATGGACGGTCAAAATTAACAAAAACTATACTATATAACGAAGAGGATACCTAACATGAAAAGGGGTCGGACATGAATAAGTCCTAAGAAAAAAGGACAGAATATAGACCAACTCTAAGAAAAATAGATCCTCGGACTGAACCAAGGATGAATACGCTTCGCAAACACTTAACCAAAAATCATCAGGATCCTCACAAACACTTATCCGAAATCATTACAAAGACCCTTATCAACCCCTAAAGAGGGTCGTGGTCTTTATCCTCACAGAAAACACTCAGCAAAATTATTCAGCCCGATTGATTTCACATCACCCTTTGTTTGTATTGCTAATGCCTAGCCCTTACACTCACATCTCTACAAATTTTTATTGTTAAGGGTCCATTACAAATTGAGTCCTTACAGTTATAGTTATAACAACTAGGATGGTGGATTCAAACATTGAACATCTTCTTAGAGACATCAAAACATGTAGCATAATTCAATAAAATTAAAAAAATATATTTTTAAAATTTTTATTACAATTATAATTAATATTTTTATTTTTATTTATTGTAATTAGTCCAATCTCAATATTTAAGAAAATAAACTATTGAAAGATTTGTAAAACAAAAAAGTTCAAGGTTTTGATGTCTCTAAGAAGATGTTCAATGTTTGAATCCACCATCCTAGTTGTTATAACTATAAATTTTTGGAAGGTATTGGGAAAAAAAATGTATGCTTTTTCTTTTTTACTTGAAATACCTACTAGTTTTAGAATAAATAAATTTAGTTTTGAGTTAAAGTAAGATGTAATATGGCAGTGTACTAGTTAGCTTCTGAAGGGAAGAGCTTTGCCTACTGGGTTCAAATCCTGATGGCATCAAAACATTTTTTTTTTTTTTAAATGAAACTAGCAGCACTAACGTCAATTTGTGCATCCAACCATTTTTTTTTTTAAAAAAAAAAATGAAACTAACAGTGCTAACGTCAATTTGCTAACGGGTTGGGCAGTTTTTGTGGGCAAGGGAAAATGAATTTTGGTAATCTTATTACCGAAATTCATCATTTTCTTTTCTGAATTTCCCTTTTTTTTTTCTTCTATTTCGGCAACCATATCACCGAAATTCTTTTTTTCTCTCACTTGCATCCCATCATTTCTCTCTCCTCTCTCATTTTTTTTGTCAGAATTTCGGTGATGGTATTACCGAAATTTGCTTCTCTCCTCATTTTGCCAAATAAGTTTGAATAGTAATTATATCACAAATAAACTTAATTTTTTGCAATATTTAGCCAAAAGACTCGACAAAAGTCAGTATTTAGTTTGGCAAAAGTCAATATTAGTTGATTATGATACTTTTTCACCAGTTAGTGGTACTTTTTTTTAAGAAAGAAAGTAAGTTAGTGGTACTTTAAAACAATAAATTGCATGCCTTACTAGTTTTATTATAATACTAGTTAGGGCAACACGTGCTAACCACGGAAAAAAAAAAGAAGTGATTATGATCAATTTTAGATTTTATTTGTATTACAAAATTAAGATATAAATCATTTGATTTTTAAAATATATAAAGATTTACATTAATTAAAAGTGATGTAGGGACTCAAATTGTCTTGGACCCTGGACAATAAAATTTGTAGAGTGTGGACGTAAGAACTAGACCCAGTGAATAGAAAAAGACGTAGTTCCGGCGCAGCCGAAGGGATTCCCAAGGTAGTCAGGGTCGAATGATCTCTTTCTTTTTCTAGGCGCGGTCTTTTGTGCTCCTCCTTTCTTTCTTTTACCAAAAGTCCACCTCCAAGTATTTCGATTTCCCCTCATATACTACTTTCCCGGTTCATTTTCACCGTACACGTGTAAGTTCCCTTTTGGGACCATCTTTCTGTCCCATCCAGCACGTCCCGGATCCTCCGCTCGGTGGTTATAAGGCTGCTTGGTTACTGTTCAGGTATCACCTCCACATTAATGCGGCCAGAGAGTTAGGTGGGATGCATTTAATGTGGAGGCAGCAGCTTTTCAGGAGATATTTTTTACTTTTTCCGGCTCCTCCTTTGATCAGTACTCGTTTAGTTCAGTTTGCATGTGACTCCGCGAAATTCCCTGTCAACTAAGATAATTATGTCCGCTTCTATGGCTGGTTTGAGGAACGGAGTTCGTCCTCGGACAGGGGGGTGTCCTCGGACAGATGAGCGTCCTCGGCTTGGGCCTTTAGGCCACAAGCCCACTTTTATGGGCTCTGCTGGTTTTTCGGGCAACTGGCCCCACAAGTGACATTAGTTTAAAATTTTTTGATAATTATGTCATAAAAAGTTAATCTCATTCGTATAAGACCGTGAAAAATTTCAGTTCAGTATTTTATTTTATTGACTTATAACTTACACCTCAATGGTTGTGAATATATTGTAGTAATAACAAAATGCCACGACATTTTTAGTTATGCTAGATCTCGGTATAATATTTTTATTTTTTTTTTATTTTGACCTGTAAGAAATTGACACATACGTCATAATATTTTCATAATATTTCTATGTATACATTGTACTTAATTACAATGTAAATTTATATTGTAGACACAAAAAAATTGGCAAATTTTGTACACATTTACAAAATTTGTATAATATTTACCATTTTTTGTGCAAATGTGTATAATATTAATCACTTTGGTGTATTTACAGTGTAAACTTGCATTGCAAGTACAAAGTAAACTTATAAAGACCTCAAAAAAAAAAAACAAAAAACAAAAACCAAAAACAAAGCTCAAACAAACTGGCATACTTGAAGGGAAAAAAATAAAAAAAATAAAAGTGCATCTCACTAATTGAATTATTCAAAAAAAAAAAAAAAAAAACTATTCATGAGCTTGTCTCATTTTATATAGTTAATAGATATGCCAGCTTACATAAATATTTAAAAGAAAAAAAAAACACAAACTAATAACTGGAAGAAAAAGAAAAAGAAAAAGAAAAAAAACTTTAGGTATCGTATAAATTAATGTAAAAATGTTATAGAAATTAATGTTAAAATGTTGTGGACTTAACATTTTTTTTATTTAATTTATAAGAAACTAAGATCTCAACAATTGTGAAAATATTGTGATAACAATAAGTGTTGTAATATTTTTTTCGAAACTTTTATTTTTTGTTGTGGTTAGTCACAGTTTTATATTTTATTATTTTATTTCAGCTTGTAAGAAATTGACACGTCAATAACTGTAAAAATATTTTGAAATTTGTTGTGTTAGTATAATAATATATATACAGCTTATATAAATATTTTAAAAAAAAAAACACAAACAGTTACTAAAAATAAAAAATAAAAGAAAAAAAAAACACAAACCGATTACTGAAAAAAAAAAAAAAAAAACCAAAAGCACTACACAATAAGTATTGTAATATTTTCTCAAAATATTTATTTTTAGTTATGATTGGTTACAGTCTCATATTTTATTATTTTATTTCGACTTGTAAGAAATTGATATGTTAATAATTGTGAAATTTGTTGTGTCAGTATAACAATATATATATACCAGCTTACGTAAATATTTAAAAGAAAAAAAAAAAAAACCAACCGATTACTAAAAAAAAAATTTAGGCATTGTAGCTACTGTGCTAGTTGAATAAATTAAAAGCATTGCACAAGAAGTGTTGTAACATTTTCTGATAACAATATACCAGCTTACATAAATATTTAAAAGAAAAATTCTTTAAAAAGATTTGAAAAAAAATAAATAAAAGCTAGTATTAATTTTGTACGAAAATGCCCTTGGGTTAAATTGATCAAGAATTTTGACCTGAATCCAATATCGGCATTTTTGCTTGAAAACTTGAAGATAGCATATATCGAGGTCCAATAAACAAATGGAAAATTATTGAGGAAAAAAAAAAACTCGAGTAATTTTTGTACGAAAATACGCCTAGGTTCGACTAATACGAATTTTGACCTAAATCAAAGGTCGGCGTGTGCGCATGAAAACTTTTCGGTAGCACATTAAGTTGTCCAGGAAACAAAAGTAAAATTTTTTAGACCAAAAAAAAAAAAAAAGAAACTCGTATTAATTTTGTACAAAAATGCCCCTGGGTAAAATTGATCAAGAATTTTGACCTGAATCCAATATCGGCATTTTTGCTTGAAAACTTGAAGATAGCATAGATAGAGGTCCAATAAACAAATGGAAAATTATTGAGGAAAAAAACAAAAAACTCGAGTAATTTTTGTACGAAAATACGCCTATGTTCGACTAGTACGAATTTTGACTTGAATCAAATGTCTGTGTGTGAGCATGAAAACTTTTAGACAGCACATTAAGTAGTCCAGGAAACAAAAGGAAAATTCTTTAGAAAGATTGGAAAAATAAAATAAAAACTAGTATTAATTTTTTACGAAAATGCCCCTAGTTAAATTGATCAAGAATTTTGCCCTGAATCCTATATCGGCATTTTTGCATGAAAACTTGTATATAGCATATATAAAGGTCCAATAAACAAATGGAAAATTATTGAGGGGTAAAAAAAAAAAAAACTCTAGTAATTTTTGAACGAAAATGCGCCTAGGTTCGACTGGAACAAATTTTGACCTAAATCAAATGTCAGCAAGTGCGCATGAAAACTTTTAGACAGCACATTAAGTGGTCCAGGAAACAAAAGAAAAATTCTTTAGAAAGATTGGAAAAAAAAATAAAAACTAGTATTAATTTTGTACGAAAATGCCCCTAGGATAAATTGATCAAGAATTTTGACCTGAATCTAATATCGGCGTTTTTGGTTGAAAACTTGAAGATAGCATATATAGAAGTCCAATAAACAAATGGAAAATTATAGAGGAAAAAAAAAACGCGAGTAATTTTTGTACGAAAATACGCCTAGGTTGGACTAGTACGAATTTTGACCTGAATCAAAGGACGGCGTGTGCGCATGAAAACTTTTAGGTAGCACATTAAGTTGTCCAGGAAACACAAGTAAAATTTTTTAGATTAAAAAACAAAAACAAAAAAAACTCGTATTAATTTTGTACGAAAATGTCCCAGGGTAAAATTGATCAAGAATTTTGACCTAAATCCAATATAGGCATTTTTGCTTGAAAACTTGAAGATAGCATATATAGAGGTCCAATAAACAAATGGAAAATTATTGAGGAAAAAAAAAAAAAACACAAGTAATTTTTGTACGAAAATGCACCTAGGTTCGACTTGTACGAATTTTGACCTGAATCAAAGCTCGGCGTGTGCCTATTAAAACTTTTAGGAAGCACATTAAGTTGTCCAGGAAACAAAAGTAAAATTCTTTAGATTAAAAAAAAAAAAAAAAAAAACTCGTTTTAATTTTGTACGAAAATGCCCCTGTGTAAAATTGATCAAGAATTTTGACCTAATTCCAATATCGGCGTTTTTGTTTGAAAACTTGTAGATAGCATATATAGCGGTCCAATAAACAAATGGAAAATTATTGAGGAAAAAAAAATTGAGTAATTTTTGTACGAAAATGCGCCAAGATTCTACAGCTACGAATTTTGACCAGAATCAAATGTCAGCGTGTGCGCATTAAAACTTTTAGACAGCACATTACGTGGCCCAGGAAACAAAAGGAAAATTCTGTAGAAAGATTTGAAAAAAAAAAAAAAAAAAAAAACCTAGTATTAATTTTGTACGAAAATGCCCCTTGGATAAATTGATCAAGAATTTTGACCTGAATCCAATATCGGCGTTTTTGCTTGAAAACTTGAAGATAGCATATATAGAAGCCCAATAAACAAAGGGAAAAAAACTCGAGTAATTTTTGAACGAAAATGCACCTAGGTTCGACTGGTACAAATTTTGACCTGAATCAAATGTCAGCATGTGTGCATGAAAACTTTTAGACAGCACATTAAGTGGTCCAGGAAACAAAAGAAAAATTCTTTAGAAAGATTTTGTAAAAAAAATAAAAACTAGTATTAATTTTGTACGAAAATGCCCCTAGGATAAATTGATCAAGAATTTTGACCTGAATCCGATATCGGCGTTTTTGCTTGAAAACTTGAAGATAGCATATATAGAAGTCCAATAAACAAATGGAAAATTATAGAGGAAAAAAAAAATGCGGGTAATTTTTGTTCGAAAATACGCCTAGGTTGGACTAGTACGAATTTTGACCTGAATCAAAGGACGGCGTGTGCGCATGAAAACTTTTAGGTAGCACATTAAGTTGTCCAGGAAACACAAGTAAAATTTTTTAGATTAAAAAAATAAAAATAAAAAAAAATAAAATAAAATAAAAACTCGTATTAATTTTGTACAAAAATGCCCCAGGGTAAAATTGATCAAGAATTTTGAAGTGTATCCAACTTGAAAACTTGAAGATAGCATATATAGCGGTCCAATAAACAAATGGAAAATTATTGAGGAAAAAAAAAATAACTTGAGTAATTTTTGTACGAAAATGCGCCTAAGTTCTACAGCTACGAATTTTGACTAGAATCAAATGTCAACGTGTGCGCATTAAAACTTTTAGATAGCACATTACTTGGTCCAGGAAACAAAAGGAAAATTCTTTAAAAAGATTTGAAAAAAAAAAAATAAAAGCTAGTATTAATTTTGTACGAAAATGCCCCTGGGATAAATTGATCAAGAATTTTCACCTGAATCCAATATCGGCGTTTTTGCTTGAAAACTTGAAGATACCATATATAGAAGTCCAATAAACAAAGGGAAAAGTATTGAGGAAAAAAAAAAACTCGAGTAATTTTTGTACGAAAATACGCCTAGGTTTGACTATTACGAATT
This sequence comes from Quercus glauca, assembly GCA_023736055.1. Lineage (NCBI taxonomy): Eukaryota > Viridiplantae > Streptophyta > Magnoliopsida > Fagales > Fagaceae > Quercus > Quercus glauca. Next base: position 315,060 of record CM043315.1, read on the forward strand.
TTGACCTGAATCAAAGGACGGCGTGTGCGCATGAAAACTTTTAGGTAGTACATTAAGTTGTGCAGGAAACAAAAGTAAAATTTTTTAGACCAAAAAAAAAAAAAAAACTCGTATTAATTTTGTACGAAAATGCCCCTGGGTAAAATTGATCAAGAATTTTGACCTGAATCCAATATCGGCGTTTTTGCTTGAAAACTTGAAGATAGCATATATAGAGGTCCAATAAACAAATGGAAAATTATTGAGGAAAAAAACAAAAAACTCGAGTAATTTTTGAACGAAAACACGCCTATGTTCGACTAGTACGAATTTTGACTTGAATCAAATGTCTGTGTGTGCGCATGAAAACGTTTAGACAGCACATTAAGTGATCCAGGAAACAAAAGGAAAATTCTTTAGAAAGATTGGAAAAAAAAAATAAAAACTAGTATTAATTTTTTACGAAAATGCCCCGGGTTAAATTGATCAAGAATTTTGCCCTGAATCCTATATCGGCGTTTTTGCATGAAAACTTGTATATAGCATATATACAGGTCCAATAAACAAATGGAAAATTATTGAGGGGGAAAAAAAAAAACTCTAGTAATTCTTGAACGAAAATGCGCCTAGGTTCGACTGGTACAAATTTTGACCTGAATCAAATGTCAGCATGTGCGCATGAAAACTTTTAGACAGCAAATTAAGTGGTCCAGGAAACAAAAGAAAAATTCTTTAGAAAGATTGGAAAAAAAAATAAAAATTAGTATTAATTTTGTACGAAAATGCCCCTAGGATAAATTGATCAAGAATTTTGACCTGAATCCAATATCGGCGTTTTTGGTTGAAAACTTGAAGATAGCATATATAGAAGTCCAATAAACAAATGGAAAATTATAGAGGAAAAAAAAAAAACGCGAGTAATTTTTGTACGAAAATACGCCTAGGTTGGACTAGTACGAATTTTGACCTGAATCAAAGGACGGCGTGTGCGCATGAAAATGTTTAGGTAGCACATTAAGTTGTCCGAGAAACACAAGTAAAATTTTTTATATTAAAAAAAAAAAAAAAAAAACTCGTATTAATTTTGTACGAAAATGCCCCAGGGTAAAATTGATCAATAATTTTGACCTGAATCCAATATAGGCGTTTTTGCTTGAAAACTTGAAGATAGCATATATAGAGGTCCAATAAACAAATGGAAAATTATTGAGGAAAAAAAAAAAAACACTAGTAATTTTTGTACGAAAATGCGCGTAGGTTCAACTTGTATGAATTTTGACCTGAATCAAAGCTCGGCGTGTGCCCATTAAAACTTTTAGGTAGCACATTAAGTTTTCCAGGAAACAAAAGTAAAATTCTTTAGATTAAAAAAAAAAAAAAACTCGTATTAATTTTGTATGCGCCAAGGTTCTACAGCTACGAATTTTGACCAGAATCAAATGTCAGCGTGTGCGCATTAAAAGTTTTAGACAGCACATTACGTGGTCCAGGAAACAAAAGGAAAATTCTGTAGAAAGATTTGAAAAAATAAAAATAAAACCTGGTATTAATTTTGTACGGAAATGCCCCTTGGATAAATTGATCAAGAATTTTGACCTAAATCCAATATCGGCATTTTTGCTTGAAAACATGAATATAGCATATATAGAAGCCCAATAAACAAAGGGAAAAGTATTGAGGGGAAAAAAAAAAAAAAACTCTAGTAATTTTTGAACGAAAATGCGCCTAGGTTCGACTGGTACAAATTTTGACCCGAATCAAATGTCAGCATGTGCGCATGAAAACTTTTAGACAGCACATTAAGTGGTCAAGGAAACAAAAGAAAAATTCTTTAGAAAGATTTTGAAAAAAAAATAAAAAACTAGTATTAATTTTGTACGAAAATGCCCCTACGATAAATTGATCAAGAATTTTGACCTGAATCCAATATCGGCGTTTTTGCTTGAAAACTTGAAGATAGCATATATAGAAGTCCAATAAACAAATGGAAAATTATAGAGGAAAAAAAAATGCGAGTAATTTTTGTACGAAAATATGCCTAGGTTGGACTAGTACGAATTTTGACCTGAATCAAAGGACGGCGTGTGCGCATGAAAACTTTTAGGTAGCACATTAAGTTGTCCAGGAAACACAAGTAAAACTTTTTAGATTAAAAAAAAAAAAAATTACGTATTAATTTTGTACGAAAATGCCCCAGGGTAAAATTGATCAAGAATTTTGACCTGAATCCAACTTGAAAACTTGAAGATAGCATATATAGAGGTCCAATAAACAAATGGAAAATTATTGAGGAAAAAAAAACACACGAGTAATTTTTGTTCGAAAATGTGCCTAGGTTCGACTTGTACGAATTTTGACCTGAATCAAAGCTCGGCGTGTGCCCATGAAAACTTTTAGGTAGCACATTAAGTTGTCCAGGAAACAACAGTAAAATTCTTTAGATAAAAAAAAAAAAAAAATCATATTAATTTTGTACGAAAATGCCCCTGTGTAAAATTGATCAAGAATTTTGACCTAATTCCAGTATCGGCGTTTTTGCTTGAGAACTTGAAGATAGCATATATAGCGGTCCAATAAACAAATGGAAAATTATTGAGGAAAAAAAAAAAAAAACTTGAGTAATTTTTGTACGAAAATGCGCCTAAGTTCTACAGCTACGAATTTTGACCAGAATCAAATGTCAGCATGTGCGCATTAAAACTTTTAGACAGCACATTACGTGGTCCAGGAAACAAAAGGAAAATTCTTTAAAAAGATTTGAAAAAAAAAATAAAAGCTAGTATTAATTTTGTACGAAAATGCCCCTGGGATAAATTGATCAAGAATTTTGTCCTGAATCCAATATCGGCGTTTCTGCTTGAAAACTTGAAGATAGCATATATAGAAGTCCAATAAACAAAGGGAAAAGTATTGCGGAAAAAAAAAAAAAAAAAAAAAAAAAAAACTCGAGTAATTTTTGTACGAAAATACGCCTAGGTTTGACTAGTACGAATTTTGACCTGAATCAAAGGACGGCGTGTGTGCTTGAAAACTTTTAGCTAGTACATTAAGTTGTCCAGGAAACAAAAGTAAAATTTTTTAGACCAAAAAAAAAAAAAAAACTCGTATTAATTTTGTACGAAAATGCCCCTGGGTAAAATTGATCAAGAATTTTGACCTGAATCCAATATCGGCGTTTTTGCTTGAAAACTTGAAGATAGCATATATAGAGGTCCAATAAACAAATGGAAAATTATTGAGGAAAAAAACAAAAAACTCGAGTAATTTTTGTACGAAAACACGCCTATGTTCGACTAGTACGAATTTTGACTTGAATCAAATGTCTGTGTGTGCGCATGAAAACGTTTAGACAGCACATTAAGTGGTCCAGGAAACAAAAGGAAAATTCTTTAGAAAGATTGGAAAAAATAAAATAAAAACTAGTATTAATTTTTTACGAAAATGCCCCTGGTTAAATTGATCAAGAATTTTGCCCTGAATCGTATATCGGCGTTTTTGCATGAAAACTTGTATATAGCATATATACAGGTCCAATAAACAAATGGAAAATTATTGAGGGGGAAAAAAAAAAAACTCTAGTAATTCTTGAACGAAAATGAGCCTAGGTTCGACTGGTACAAATTTTGACCTGAATCAAATGTCAGCATGTGCGCATGAAAACTTTTAGACAGCAAATTAAGTGGTCCAGGAAACAAAAGAAAAATTCTTTAGAAAGATTGGAAAAAAAAATAAAAATTAGTATTAATTTTGTACGAAAATGCCCCTAGGATAAATTGATCAAGAATTTTGACCTGAATCCAATATCGGCGTTTTTGGTTGAAAACTTGAAGATAGCATATATAGAAGTCCAATAAACAAATGGAAAATTATAGAGGAAAAAAAAAAACGCGAGTAATTTTTGTACGAAAATACGCCTAGGTTGGACTAGTACGAATTTTGACCTGAGTCAAAGGACGGCGTGTGCGCATGAAAATGTTTAGGTAGCACGTTAAGTTGTCCGGGAAACACAAGTAAAATTTTTTATATTAAAAAAAAAAAAAAAAACTCGTATTAATTTTGTACGAAAATGCCCCAGGGTAAAATTGATCAATAATTTTGACCTGAATCCAATATAGGCGTTTTTGCTTGAAAACTTGAAGATAGCATATATAGAGGTCCAATAAACAAATGGAAAATTATTGAGGAAAAAAACAAAAAACTCGAGTAATTTTTGTACGAAAACACGCCTATGTTCGACTAGTACGAATTTTGACTTGAATCAAATGTCTGTGTGTGCGCATGAAAACGTTTAGACAGCACATTAAGTGGTCCAGGAAACAAAAGGAAAATTCTTTAGAAAGATTGGAAAAAATAAAATAAAAACTAGTATTAATTTTTTACGAAAATGCCCCTGGTTAAATTGATCAAGAATTTTGCCCTGAATCCTATATCGGCGTTTTTGCATGAAAACTTGTATATAGCATATATACAGGTCCAATAAACAAATGGAAAATTATTGAGGGGAAAAAAAAAAAAACTCTAGTAATTCTTGAACGAAAATGAGCCTAGGTTCAACTGGTACAAATTTTGACCTGAATCAAATGTCAGCATGTGCGCATGAAAACTTTTAGACAGCAAATTAAGTGGTCCAGGAAACAAAAGAAAAATTCTTTAGAAAGATTGGAAAAAAAAATAAAAATTAGTATTAATTTTGTACGAAAATGCCCCTAGGATAAATTGATCAAGAATTTTGACCTGAATCCAATATCGGCGTTTTTGGTTGAAAACTTGAAGATAGCATATATAGAAGTCCAATAAACAAATGGAAAATTATAGAGGAAAAAAAAAAAACGCGAGTAATTTTTGTACGAAAATACGCCTAGGTTGGACTAGTACGAATTTTGACCTGAGTCAAAGGACGGCGTGTGCGCATGAAAATGTTTAGGTAGCACGTTAAGTTGTCCGGGAAACACAAGTAAAATTTTTTATATTAAAAAAAAAAAAAAAAAACTCGTATTAATTTTGTACGAAAATGCCCCAGGGTAAAATTGATCAATAATTTTGACCTGAATCCAATATAGGCGTTTTTGCTTGAAAACTTGAAGATAGCATATATAGAGGTCCAATAAACAAATGGAAAATTATTGAGGAAAAAAAAAAAACACAAGTAATTTTTGTACGAAAATGCGCGTAGGTTCAACTTGTACGAATTTTGACCTGAATCAAAGCTCGGCGTGTGCCCATTAAAACTTTTAGGTAGCACATTAAGTTTTCCTGGAAACAAAAGTAAAATTTTTTAGATTAAAAAAAAAAAAAACTCGTATTAATTTTGTACGAAAATGCCCCTGTGTAAAATTGATCAAGAATTTTGACCTAATTCCAATATCGGCGTTTTTGTTTGAAAACTTGAAGATAGCATATATAGCGGTCCAATAAACAAATGGAAAATTATTGAGGAAAAAAAAATTGAGTAATTTTTGTACGAAAATGCGCCAAGGTTCTACACCTACGAATTTTGACCAGAATCAAATGTCAGCGTGTGCGCATGAAAACTTTTAGACAGCACATTAAGTGGTCCAAGAAACAAAAGGAAAATTCTTAAGAAAGATTGGAAAAAAAAAAATTAAAACTAGTATTAATTTTTTTACGAAAATGCCCCTGGTTAAATTGATCAAGAATTTTGCCCTGAATCCTATATCGGCGTTTTTGCGTGAAAACTTGTATATAGCATATGTGGGTGAAAAAGCCCAGCGCCATATGTTGGGCCTGAGGCCCAGTTCAAATACGACTCTCTGTCCGAAGAGGTTAAAAGTATCAATGCTTTGCCATCCTGGTGAGAATGCAACCCATAAGGGACAAACGCTCCGTCCGAAGACAACCTGGTCGGGCCGAAAGGACCCTATCCAACGGATCAGCCCAGAACATGATCAAACAGATATGTTGGAGATTTCCCTGCAAGGACTGAGCTTTGGGCATGTCTAGCTGCGTGGCTATCATGAAATATCTTACCAATAAAGCTGCCACCGCCGCATTTAATGCACTTCAGCAACTTTCCTGGCCGCATTTATGTGGAGAAGACACCTGAACAGTGTACCTTCACCCACCACCACTCACTGCAGGCTAAAGCAAACGGCTGATGTGACTAGTACTCAAGTGGGTGCCTAGATGGAGGACAAGTGTGCGGTGAAGATGGGAAAAGGGTGTATATATAAGAGAAGAAGGCCTCACAGAGAGGGGGGAGAAAAAATTGTATTCACTGAGCTTTTAAATACTAAGCCTCTTCGGACCAAAGAAATTTCTTATTAAATGCCTGTCTTAATCCTTTTTTCTTTTAGATTGGTCTTGCTTGTATGAACCGTTGCTAAATCCACTACCAGCCCAGTTGTTTAACCCATTCTCTACAAATTTATTGTTGGGAACTTGTTGGGCTCACAATACAGGGAGTTGGTACCAGGCCCAACAAATTTGGACCCTACAATTGGCACCGTCTGTGGGAACAGCTTGAGCAAAGGTGGAAGCAACACCTCAAAAGATGGCTGAACCCAGGCAACCACCAGCTGAGTCCAGGTCGTCTAAGCACACCGATCCTTTTCTTCATCTGGAACGGAGGCAGGATCGTGAGGGAAGCGTACACACCGCACGTGACGATCAAAACCAGTCGCATGGAGAGAGTCACATGTCCCATGCAGAGAAAAATAAAGACATGCAGAAGGAAATCGATAGGCTGAGAAAAGAGTTGCGCCATGCGAAGAGGAAGCGCGTTTCCTCATACTCTGATGAGGATTCGGAAGACGAACGGGACGACGATTACAAGCGGAGGTCTCGAACACCAGTCAGTGAGCCTTTCCCCTATAAGGAAGTGTATGATCGGGAGAGGAACCCTTAGAGCCCCCTCCCAAGGGGCGCAGGGAACGATGCTATGAGCAAAGCTCTGGATCAGATCTCCAGGTCTCCTTTTACACGTAATATTGAGGGTGCCAGACTTCCCAGGCGTTTCCACCAACCTACATTCACCATCTACAATGGCCGGACCGACCCAGTAGAACATGTAAGTCATTTTAACCAGCGGATGGCAGTTCACTCCAGGGACGAAGCCCTGATGTGCAAAGTTTTCCCCTCCAGTTTGGGACCAATAGCCATGAGATGGTTCGATAGTCTGAAGGCAAACACTATTAGCTCTTTCCAAGAACTGACCCAGGCTTTTGGGTCCCGTTTCGTCACTTGCCAAAGGGTTCCTCAATCCGTGGCCTCGCTGTTATCCGTCAGCATGAAAGGGGGTGAGACTCTGAAGTCGTACTCGGATAGATTTTGGGAAACGTACAATGAGGTAGAGGAAGATTGTGAATCGATGGCTATCAGCTCTTTTAAACTGGGCCTCCCCACTGAACATCCCTTGAGAACGTCTTTGACGTGCAAGCCTGCCACCAGTATACGCTAATTGATGGATAGGATCGATAAGTACAAAAGAGTTGAGGAAGATCAGCAGCAAAGCAAGGGAAAGGAGAAGGTTATCCCTCAGGAGGGAAGGGATTTCAGGTCGGACCGGCAGAACCACAACCGGCCGAGGAAGGACTGGGCCGGGCAAAGCACAGCGAACTTCTAGACGGTCAGTGCGATTTTTCGCGAACCAGTACACCAAGTCCTGGATAAAATAAAAAACGAACCGTTCTTCAAGAGGCCGAACAAGATGGTAGGAAAACCTGAAAGGCGCAACCACAATCTTTATTGTCAGTACCACCTTGACCACGGGCATACTACGGAGGATTGCAGGAGCCTATGGGACCATCTGGACCAGCTGGTCAGCGAAGGCAAGCTAAAGCACCTCCTACACCACTCATACGGTCAGGGAAGTCAGGCAAACGTGGGGCCCAGGAGAGGTGATTTTGTAAAACCTCCCTTGGGAACGATCAATGTTATTTTTGCCGCACCAGGAAGGACGGGATCTTGCCCATCCAGGGTATTGTCAGTTGCTCGAATGCCTTCGGAAAGTGTTAATAGAGAGCCGAAGATACCTAGGATGGAGGCTCCGGTTTTGGGATTTTCGGACAAAGACAAAATTGGGACCATACAGCCACACGATGACGCCCTGGTAGTTACGCTAAGAATAGGTAGATACGACGTGAAGAGGGTGATGGTAGATCAGGGCAGTGCGGCAGAAATAATGTACCCAGACCTATATAAGGGGCTGAACTTATCCCCCGAAGACCTAACTGCCTACAGTTCCCCTCTAGTCAATTTTGATGGTAAGTGATCATTCCGAAGGGACAAATCAGGCTACCTGTGCAAACTGGACCTGAGACGGTAGAAGTAGATTTCATAGTGGTGGATGCCTACTCACCCTACACTGCTATTGTGGGCAGACCCTGGCTTCATACCCTCGGAGCCGTATCATCCACACTTCATCAGAAGATTAAGTATCCGTCCGAAGGAATGGTCGAAGAGATCCGAGGAGATCAGTCTACATCCAGGCAGTGTCTGGTGGCAGCTATCCAACACCAACCTCAGGCTGAGCCCTCGGACCGTAGTGAAGAGTTGTAGCAATTAAAGCCATCGGTGCTGGACACCGAAGCCTCGGCCGAAGAGGCAGAATGCGAGAGCTTGATAAGGGTAATTGTCGATGACGACCCAGAGAAGTTCTTTCAAGTCAGATCCATGCTGCCTCCTCAGGAGAAGGAGGAGCTGGTAGAATTCCTCAGAACCAACGTTGATGTATTCGCATGGGACTCTGCGGAGGCCCCAGGAGTAAGTCCAGAGTTCATTTGCCACCATCTAAACGTTAATCCCAGCATTATCCCCAAGAAACAACCGCTCCGACGTCCGTCAAGGGAACACGCTGACGCGGTCAGGGATGAAGTGATGAAACTCAAGCAGGCAGGAGCTATCAAGGAGATCTTTTACCCCGAATGGTTGGCTAACACGGTGGTGGTAAAAAAGAAAAACGAAAAATGGCAGGTGTGCGTGGACTTTACCGATCTTAATAGAGCTTGTCCGAAGGATCCATTTCCCATGCCGAAGATAGACCAGCTAGTTGATGCTACCGTTGGCCACCCTCGGATGAGTTTCTTAGATGCATTTCAGGGTTATCATCAGATACCCCTAGCTCTCGCTGATCAGGAGAAAACAGCTTTTGTAACCCCCGTGGGGAATTATCACTACAAGGTGATGCCGTTCGGCTTAAAAAACGCAGGGGCTATCTATCAGAGGATGATGACCAGGATGTTTGAGCCGCAATTGGGTAAAAGCATGGAAGTTTATATTGATGACATGGTGGTGAAAAGCAAGGTCGTAGCCGAGCACGTTGAGGATCTTGGAGATGTTTTTGAAATCCTGAGGGCGCATAGGTTACGCTTGAATGCATCCAAGTGTTCGTTTGGTGTTGGATCAGGCAAGTTCCTAGGGTATATAGTCACTCACAGGGGAATCGAAATTAACCCCGATCAGATAAAGGCCATCCACAACCTGCAAGCTCCTCGGAACCCCAAAGAAGTTCAAAAACTAACTGGGATGGCCGCTGCCCTTAACAGGCTCATTTCCAGATCAGCAGACAGGTGTAGGCCTTTCTTCTCGTTGATCAATAAGTGGAAGGGTTTCGAATGGACGGAAGAGTGTGCTGTCGCTTTTCAGCAACTTAAGGACTACCTAGCTAGACCTCCGATCATGTCCAGCCCTCAGCCAGACGAAGTTTTGTTTGCCTACATCGCTGTGGCTCTTAATGCCGTAAGCCTGGTGCTGATCCGAACAGACTGCGGAGTACAAAAACCGGTCTATTACGTAAGCAAGTCACTGCAGGAGGCTGAAATTCGTTATTTGCCACTGGAAAAGGCCATCCTAGCTGTGGTGCTTGGTACGAAGAAGTTGCCTCATTATTTTCAAGCTCACACCGTCATAGTCCTTACCCAGCTCCCACTTAAGGCCATACTCCGAAGCGCCGACTACACAGGAAGAATTGCCAAATGGGGGACGATACTAGGGGCTTTTGATATCAAGTACATGCCGCGCACGTCAGTGAAGGGCCAGATCCTTGCAGACCTGGTCGCCGAGTTCACGGAGCCCCATTTAGAGGAAGTAACCCAAACTCTAGGCACGGAAGGGAGGCAAGTCAGCACGATTTCGTCACAAAGCCCCTTGCCCTGGGAAATGTATGTAGACGGCGCATCGAATCAGAGGGGCTCGGGCGTAGGGCTAGTGTTGATATCCCCCGAGAAAATCATCATTGAAAAAGCCTTAAGGCTAGACTTCTCAGCAACGAATAATGAGGCAGAATATGAGGCTCTCTTGATAGGGATGAAGATGGTACGAAGGATGGGAGGAAAGTCCGTTGAGATATCCTCAGACTCAAAGTTGATCGTCGGCCAAGTGCTGGGAGAGTTTGAAGCGAAAGACGAGAGGATGCAGGGATTTCTGAACCTGGTCAAGTCCCTACAGTCGGAGTTTGAATATTTTACCCTACGGCACGTCCCTAGAAGTAGCAACACGCATGCCGATTCTTTGGCTACACTCGCCACCTCTTCGGCGCAGGAATTACCAAGGGTTATCCTGGTTGAGGACGTACAGAGATCTACGGAGTTAAGAAAAAAGGCACTCCAAGTTCACTGCGTCGGAACCAACCCATGCTGGATGGACCCCATCATCAAGTTCTTGAGGGACGATGTGTTGCCCGAAGAAAGAGTGGAAGCAGACAAAGTACAGAGGAAAGCTACAAGGTTCTGGCTGTCCGAAGACCATAAACTGTACAAACGATCCTATTCAGGCCCATATTTGTTGTGCATGCCACCCGAAGCGGCTGAACCAATGTTAGAAGAATTGCATGAAGGAATTTGTGGGAGCCATACTGGAGGGAGATCTTTAGCTCATCGAGCTATTACTCAGGGTTATTGGTGGCCAAACATGCAGAGGGAGGCTCATGAGTACGTGAAAAAGTGCGACCAGTGCCAGCGGTTTGCGCCAAATATACATCAGCCAGGAGGCACCCTTAACCCACTATCCAGCCCGTGGCCTTTCGCTCAATGGGGACTGGATATTGTAGGCCCACTCCCTAAAGCAGCAGGAAACAAGAAATTCCTCCTCGTCGGAACAGACTACTTCACCAAATGGGTCGAAACCGAACCTTTAGCGAACATCAGGGATGTAGATGTGAAGAAGTTCATCTGGAAAAATATCGCCACTCGATTCGGAGTCCCCCATACCTTGATCTCAGACAATGGACTTCAGTTTGATAGCAAAGCTTTTAGAAGTTATTGCAGTGAGCTGGGAATCACAAATAGATACTCCACTCCCGCCTATCCCCAAGGAAATGGGCAAGCCGAAGCTGTAAATAAAGTCATAGTTAACGGGCTAAAGAAGAGGCTGGATGATGTGAATGGTAGATGGGTAGAAGAACTACCCCACGTATTGTGGGCATATAGAACTACGCCTCGCAGGTCCACTGGGGAGACCCCCTTCTCGATGACCTATGGGGCTGAAGCCGTGATACCCCTAGAGACTGGATTCCCAACATTCCGGTCAAGCTCCTTTGATCCAGTCAGCAACGACGGGCAGTTGGAAAAGAGTTTGGATCTAATTGAAGAACGAAGGGAAAATGCAATGATTCGACTGGCGCATGACCAGCAGAAACTGAGACAGGGCTATGATGCCAATGTAAGGCAGAGACCCCTGGAGCCTGGTGATCTTGTCCTGAGGAAGGTAGTAGGTAATGCAAAGAACCCAGCTTGGGGAAAATTGGGACCAAACTGGGAAGGACCATATCGCGTCACTTCAAGGGCTGGCATCGGAGCATACTTCCTAGAAGACTTGGATAATCATGTAGTGCCCCGGCCATGGAATGTAAACAACCTCAAAAGGTACTACTATTAAAAGGATTCTTCTTTCAGTCATGATTGCATTTTTGTTATTTTTGTTTCTCTCAAGTGTTTCAACGTAAATCCAATCATGCCTGTAGTCCTCGGACTAGATGATTTGGGTTAGTTAACACTCCTTTACGATTTCTCAAGTGTTTCAACTTAAATCCAATCATGCCTGTAGTCCTCGGACCAGATGATTTGGGTTAGTTAACACTCCTTTACGATTTCTCAAGTGTTTCAACTTAAATCCAATCATGCCTGTAGTCCTCGGACCAGATGATTTGGGTTAGTTAACTCCTTTACGATTTCTCAAGTGTTCCAACTTAAATCCAATCATGCTTGTAGTCCTCGGACCAGATGATTTGGGTTAGTTAACACTCCTTTACGATTTCTCAAGTGTTCCAACTTAAATCCAATCATGCCTGTAGTCCTCGGACCAGATGATTTGGGTTAGTTAACACTCCTTTACGATTTCTCAAGTGTTTCAACTTAAATCCAATCATGTCTGTAGTCCTCGGACCAGATGATTTGGGTTAGTTAACACTCCTCGAATAGTTTTTGCAAGTGTTAAAATTAAAACAAATCGTGCCTGTAATCCTCGGACCGGATGGTTTGGGTTAGTTGACACTCCTCGAACGATTCTTACAGAGGTTTAGTTGACACCTGTCCACATTATTAGTTGTTTGGCGGAATGTGTAGACTTTAGCAAAAATTACGTCAAATATTATTATCATAAGGCCTTGTTTAGCCATGTTTAAAAGATTACCGTGTTTTTGGTTAATTCTTAGTTATTAAACTATCATTGTTAGCCATAATGACAGAGTAACATATTCCATAAAAGCAACAAAGAACAGAAACAAACTATTTCATTACAAAGGCAATTTCATTACAAAATAGATGATACAGGGTCCTAACTATTACACAACCCTAACATCCTAAGCCTTGTCTTGAGGCATCGGATCCGTTTTTGGAGGACCACCCGCATCTCCAGTCTGAAGGGGTGCTGGGTTTGCCTCAGTTTGGACTGGGAGATTCTGACCTTCCGAGGGAGCTTGGACTGGAAGATTCTGACCGGCCAAGGGAGCTTGGACTGGGAGATTCTGACCTTCCAAGGGAGCTTGGACTGGATTCTGACCGGCCGAGGGAGCTTCCGAGGCATCAGGCAGATCACTTATATCAGGGTGATAATAGACGCTCTCGGGTTGCCTTAGGGCAGACTCTGCAGGGACTCCAGCCGCATCAAGGCCTTTGCCCCATGTAATTTCGCAGTAATCTCTGCACACTTTGGCAAACTCCTCGGTCAGCCTCGATTGGGTCTCTTACACCCCAAGCATGTAGGCAGCCTGCTTCTCGGCCTCAACTGCTTCCTTGGCCAACTGAGCGTCCTCCTTGGCCAATTTAGCAGCATCCCTGACTTTGTCTAGCTCAGCCCGCAGCTCTTTCACCACCGCCCTCTCTGTTTCCAGATTGATCTCGGTAGTGTATAGCCGCTGTCGCTGATCTTCGGCCTGTTTCTCGGCATTCTTCAGGCCTGCCTCCACATTCTTCCTCGCCTTCACCTCCTTCTTCAGTTCCTCGGAGATGCGGGTGCAGTCGTCTCTCGCCTTGCCCAATGCTTTTTCAACCTCCTCTCTAGATCGAGCCTCAGCTTGCACCTTAATGTCTTTATCTTTATTCCATTCTTCGGCCACGTAAATTTGCTGAGCGATCTGCATGGCAACCAAAGAATTCTACGTTAAGTCGCGAACGCACGTAAAGGCTACAAAATTCTCACTTATCTCACCATGCCTAAGTCCCTCTTTATGGACAGAAAGAGCTCCTGTTCCGTGAAGCGCCGATAGGACTCCATGTCCCTCGGAAGGAGGAGAGGCTTCTCCAACGCCTCTGCTATGCGCCCAGCTTTCCCTCCTGCATAGTTTCGCAGGGAGGCATCACATGGGATGGCTGCGCCATCCAGTGTGAGCTTTGGAGACCACGCCTGAGTCTTTCGCCGCACGTCTGCGACCAGGTTCTCTTCTCGGCTCTCAGTAGAAGAAGCCCGTTTGCCCCTCATATCATGGGTCTTCTGCTGCTTGGGCCCTTCGGAGGGACCATTTCCCCCTCCTCAACATCAGTCACTTCTGTCACCACCCTCTTCTTCTTCAGATCAGGTAGCGCTTTTAGTCCAGGATCTCTTGGGGCTGGAGGAGGAGGGGGTGGTGGTGGAAGATTGACCTTGGGCTGGGAAGTGCCAGTACCCTTGGCCACATCCTTCGGCTTCCTGTTTTTCAACAAGTTCGATAGGCTCCGCATGTCCTCTTCTTCTGAGTCGTCTGGTACGGCCAAATTTAAGAGCGGAGCAGCTGAGTGCCTATCAAGCACCTCGTCGGCGGCCAAAATTTCGACTTCCCCCGAAGTTTCCTCTTCGAACTTAAACTGGTCGATCTGCTGGTCAAGCGAAGGGGTAGAAGAAACTCCTTCCTCCTCTGCTACCGGTTCAAGGGGAACTTGTTGCACGGGCTGGACGAGTAACGGTATACCTTGCGGATTAGGATGGGGCACCGGGGCGAGGTCGAAGGGGGCTAAAAAGTTCTTCCGTGCCACGTCAATGCAGTTTATGCGGCGATCCCCGAGTGTTATTGCGTTGCCTCTCGGCTGAAGTTCAGACTTCAGGGTGTAGCCGAGGATGAGGGGAACAGACCTAAGCTGTCCGTCTTCACTCATGAAAATCTCTGACCGGAGAAGGTAATTCAAGGCCGCAGTATTCGAGAGACTCAACCGAGGAGCTACGTACCTCCTATCTGCAAACATGGCAATAGGACTGTCAGAATTGCAATATTACGAAGGGAAGTCCGAATAGCTGAAAGCAAAAAGTTAGTAAACCTCATGGGGGAATGTCCCACCTGGCGTTCCTGGCTGGGTTGGGCAATGAATTCCATCATGCCAGGCACCCGAGACGATCAGATAATCGTCCTCATCCCTTTGTTAGACTTGGGGAGACAGGAGAGGAGTCTGACGACATCGAATCAGGACCTTAGATAGTATCCCGCCCCTTCTTTGGTACGACATTCGTACATGTGTACCACATCGTGCCAAGTTAATCCCAAGCCCAAATGGCAGTTTAGGTCATCAACTGCCCCTAAAATTCTAAATGTGTTGGGTGCGCACTGGTCCGGACTAAGCTTATGGGCGGTAAGGTAACTTCTGGTGACTGGACCCATGGGAATGGTCATTCCTCCCTCCAGGAAGGCGATAATGGGGATTATCACCTCACCCACCTCTCGGTCCAGTAATAGCCCCTCCGTGGAGCAATACCTCAAGCCCACTTCCCGAGGGATGCGATACGTCTCCCTAAACTTCTCTATCTGGGAAGGACTGTCCACTAGGTATTCAAATCTACCCATTGTTAATAAGGTTAAAGCGAGGGAAATGCGAAACGGCGACTGGAGATAATCTACCAATGGCCGAAGAGACAATCTAAATAGATTTCAAAAAATCTCGAAGAAGGAACTTACGCAGGATTGAATCGGAGAATGTTTTCTAGTCTTGCGAGGAGATCGTAGCAGATTCTGGAATGAGTTGAAGCAGATGACAGGAAGGGCTTTGAGAGTCTGAACGCTTGAGTTCGCTGGGGGCTCTGAAGTTTGCAAAGTGGGAAGACAATCCCCTCTGGGACCTTATATAGTGGCAGGTAAAATGGTGGGACTTATCCCGCCCGAAATTTTGAGCAGAATCTCGCCCGTTGATTTGAAATGAGCCGCTAGATTTCAGGGACAAGACGCCGCCTGGCGCAATTAATGACGCCTCGGGAACGGCGCGACGGCAGCGGCAATAAAGAAGGCGCCTAAATTCATGCGCACACACGTGTGGAGTCAAAATTCAGTGCCCTCATTTGTCAAAAGGTCAAAATCCCACTTTTTCTCTTCGGATGCGAGGTAAAAAGTGGAATTTTGAGGGGCTATTGTGGGTGAGAAAGCCCAGCGCCATATGTTGGGCCTGAGGCCCAGTTCAAATACGACTCTCTGTCCGAAGAGGTTAAAAGTATCAATGCTTTGCCATCCTGGTGAGAGTGCAACCCATAAGGGACAAACGCTTCGTCCGAAGACAACCTGGTCGGGCCGAAAGGACCCTATCCAACGGATCAGCCCAGAACGTGATCAAACAGATATGTTGGAGATTTCCCTGCAAGGACTGAGCTTTGGGCATGTCTAGCTGCGTGGCTATCATGAAATATCTTACCAATAAAGCTGTCACCGCCACATTTAATGCACTTCAGCAACTTTCCTAGCCGCATTTATGTGGAGAAGACACCTGAACAGTGTACCTTCACCCACCACCACTCACTGCAGGCTAAAGCAAACGGCTGATGTGACTAGTACTCAAGTGGGTGCCTAGATGGAGGACAAGTGTGCGGTGAAGATGGGAAAATGGTGTATATATAAGAGAAGAAGGCCTCACAGAGAGGGGGGAGAAAAAATTGTATTCACTGAGCTTTTAAATACTAAGCCTCTTCGGACCAAAGAGATTTCTTATTAAATGCCTGTCTTAATCCTTTTTTCTTTTAGATTGGTCTTGCTTGTATGAACCGTTGCTAAATCCACTACCAGCCCAGTTGTTTACCCATTCTCTACAAATTTATTGTTGGGAACTTGTTGGGCTCACAATACAGGGAGTTGGTACCAGGCCCAACAAATTTGGACCCTACAGCATATATAGAGGTCCAATAAACAAATGGAAAATCATTGAGGGGAAAAAAAAAAAAAAAAACTCTAGTAATTTTTGAACGAAAATGCGCCTAGGTTCGACTGGAACAAATTTTGACCTGAATCAAATGTCAGCATGTGCACATGAAAACTTTTAGACAACACATTAAGGGGTCTGGGAAACAAAAGAAAAATTCTTTAGAAAGATTGGAAAAAAAAATAAAAACTAGTATTAATTTTGTACGAAAATGCCCCTAGGATAAATTGATCAAGAATTTTGACCTTAATCCAATATCGGCGTTTTTGCTTCAAAACTTAAAGATAGCATATATAGAAGTCCAATAAACAAATGGAAAATTATAGAGGAAAAAAAAAAAGCGTGTAATTTTAGTACGAAAATACGCCTAGGTTGGACTAGTACGAATTTGGACCTAAATCGAAGGACGGCGTGTGCGCATGAAAACTTTTAGGTAGCACATTAAGTTGTCCAGGAAACACAGGTAAAATTTTTTAGATTAAAAAAAAAAAAAAAAAACTCGTATTAATTTTGTACGAAAATGCCCCAGGGTAAAATTGATCAAGAATTTTGACCTGAATCCAATATAGGCGTTTTTGCTTGAAAACTTGAAGATAGCATATAAAGAAGCCCAATAAACAAATGAAAAAGTATTCAGAAAAAAAAAAAAAAAAAAAAAAAAAAAAAAAAAAAAAAAAAAAAAAAAAAAAAACTCGAGTTTTTTATTTTTTTTTTTCCTAAAGAATTTTCCATTTGTTTATCGGACCTCTATTTATGCTATTTACAAGTTTTAAAGCAAAAATGCCCATATTGGATTCAGGTCAAAATTCTTCATCAATTTGACCCAGGGGCATTTTCGTACAAAAAAGATAAGAGTTTTTTTTTTTTTTTTTTTTCCTGTAGATTTTTCCATTTGTTTATCGGACCTCTATATATACAATCTACAAGTTTTAACGCAAAAATGCCCATATTGGATTCAGGTCAAAATTCTTTATCAATCACACCCAGGAGCATTTTTGTACGAAATTGATTTGAGTTTTTTTTTTGTTTTTTTTTTTTCCTAATGAATTTTCCATTTGTTTATCGAACCTCTATATATACAATCTAAAAGTTTTAATGCAAAAATGCCCATATTGGATTCAGGTCAAAATTCTTGATCAATCAAACCCATTGGCTTTTTCGTACGAAATTGATACAAGTTTTTTGTTTTTTTTTTTTTTCTAAAGAATTTTCCATTTGTTTATCGGACCTCTATATATACGATCAACAAGTTTTAATGCATAAATGCCCATATTGGATTCTGGTCAAAATTCTTGATCAATCAGACCATGGGGCATTTTCGTACGAAATTGATACGAGTTTTTTTCTTTTTTTTTTTTTTTCCTAAAGAATTTTCCATTTGTTTATTGGACCTCTACTTATGCTATCTACAAGTTTCAAAGAAAAAATGCCCATATTGGAGTCAGGTCAATATTCTTGATCAATCAGACCAAGAGGCATTTTCGTACGGAATTGATACGAGGTTTTTTCTTTTTTTTTTTGCTAAAGAATTTTCTATTTGTTTATTGGACCTCTATTTATGCTATCTACAAGTTTAAAAGCAAAAATGCCCAAATTGGATTCAGGTCAAAATTCTTGAACAATCAGACCCAGGGGCATTTTCGTACGAAATTTATACGAGTTTTTTTTTTTTTTTCCTAAAGAATTTTCCATTTGTTTATCGGACCTCTATTTATGCTATCCACAAGTTTTAATGCAAAAATGCCCATATTGGATTCAGGTCAAAATTCTTGATCAATCAGACCCAGGGGCTTTTTCGTACGAAATTGATGCGAGTTATTTAGTTTTTTTTTCCTAAAGAATATTCCATTTGTTTGTTGGACCTCTACTTATGCTATCCACAAGTTTTCAAGAAAAAATGCCTATATTGGATTCAGGTCAATATTCTTGATCAATCAGACCAAGGGGCATTTTTGTATGAAATTGATACGAGTTTTTTTTTTTTTTTTCCCAAAGAATTTTCCATTTTTTTATTGGACCTCTATTTATGCTATCTACAAGTTTAAATGCAAAAATGCCCAAATTGGATTCAGGTCAAAATTCTTGATCAATCAGACCCAGGGGCTTTTTCGTACGAAATTGATACGAGTTTTTTTGTTTTTTTTTTTTTTCCTAAATAATTTTCCATTTGTTTATCGAACCTCTATATAGATGATCACCAAGTTTTTATGCAAAAATGCCCATATTGGATTCAGGTCAAAATTCTTGATCAATCAGACCAAGGGGCATTTTCGTACGAAATTGATACGAGTTTTTTTTTTTTTTTCCTAAAGATTTTCCATTTTTTTATTGGTCCACTACTTATGCTATCTACAACTTTTAATGAAAAAATGCCCATATTGGATTTAGGTCAAAAGTCTTGATCTATCAGACCCAAGGGCATTTTCGTACGAAATTGATACGAGTTTTTTTTTTTTTTTTTTTTTTTTCCTAAAGACTTTTCCATTTGTTTATCGGACCTCCATATATACAATCTACAAGTTTTAATGCAAAAATGCCCATATTGGATTCAGGTCAAAATTCTTGATCAATCAGGCCCAGGGGCTTTTTCGTACGAAATTGATACATGTTTTTTTGTTTTTTTTTTTTTTTTATTCCAAAAGAAATTTCCATTTGTTTCTCGGACATCTATATATACGATCAACAAGTTTTAGTGCAAAAATGCCTATATTGGATTCAGGTCAAAATTCTTGACCAATCAGACCAAGGGGCATTTTCGTACGACATTGATACGAGTTTTTTTTTTTTTTTCCTAAAGAATTTTCCATTTGTTTATTGGACCTCTACTTATGCTATCCACAAGTTTTCATAAAAAAATGCCTATATTGGATTCAAGTCAATATTCTTGATCAATCAGACCAAGGGGCATTTTCGTACGAAATTGATAAGAGTTTTTTTTTTTTTTTTTCTTTTCCCAAAGAATTTTCCATTTTTTTATTGGACCTCTGTTTATGCTATCTACAAGTTTAAATGCAAAAATGCCCAAATTGGATTCAGGTCAAAATTCTTGATCAATCAGACCCAGGGGCATTTTCGTACGAAATTGATACAAGTTTTTTTGTTTTTTTTTTTTCCCTAAATAATTTTCCATTTGTTTATCGGACCTCTACATATATGATCAACAAGTTTTTATGCAAAAATGCCCATATTGGATTCAGGTCAAAATTCTTGATCAATCAGACCCAAGGGCTTTTTCGTACGAAATTGATACGAGTTTTTTTGTCTTTTTTTCCTAAAGAATTTTCCATTTGTTTATCGGACCACAATATATACGATCAACAAGTTTTAATGAAAAAATGCCTATATTGGATTCAATTCAAAATTCTTGATTAATCAGACCTAGAGACATTTTCGTACGACATTGATACGAGTTTTTTTTTTTTTTTTTTCCTAAAGAATTTTCCATTTGTTTATTGGACCTCTACTTATGCTATCTACAAGTTTTAATGAAAAATTGCCCATATTGGATTCAGATCAAATTCTTGATCAATCAGACCCAGGGGCATTTTCGTACGAAATTGATACGAGTTTTTTTTTTTTTTTTTTTCTAAAAGAATTTTCCATTTGTTTATTGGACCACTATTTATGCTATCTACAAGTTTAATTGCAAAAATGCCCAAATTGGATATAGGTCAAAATTCTTGATTAATCAGACCCAGGGGCATTTTCGTATGAAATTGATACGAGTTTTTTTTTTTTTTTTTTTCTAAATAATTTTCCATTTTTTTATTGGACCTCTATTTACGATATCTACAAGTTTAAATGCAAAAATGCCCAAATTGGATTCAGGTCAAAATTCTTGATCAATCAGACCCAGGGGCTTTTTCGTACGAAATTGATACGAGTTTTTTTTTTTTTTTTTTTTTCCTAAAGAATTTTCCATTTGTTTATCGGACCTCTATATATATGATCAACAAGTTTTAATGCAAAAATGGCCATATTGGATTCAGGTCAAAATTCTTGATCAATCAGACCAAGGGGCATTTTCGTACGAAATTGATACGAGTTTTTTTTTTTTTTTTTTTCCTAAAGAATTTTCCATTTTTTTTTTTTCGTTAAGAACTTTCCATTTGTTTATCGGACCACAATATATACGATCAACAAGTTTTAATTAAAAAATGCTTATATTGGATTCAGGTTAAAATTCTTGATCAATCAGACCAAGGGGCATTTTCGTACGACATTGATACGAGTTTTTTTTTTTTTTTTTTTCCTAAAGAATTTTCCCTTTTTTTATTGGACCACTACTTATGCTATCTACAGCTTTTAATGAAAAAATGCCCGTATTGGATTTAGGTCAAAATTCTTGATCTATCAGACCCAAGGGCATTTTCGTACGAAATTGATACGAGTTTTTTTTTTTTTTTTTTCCTAAAGAATTTTCCATTTGTTTATAGGACCTCCATATATACAATCTACAAGTTTTAATGCAAAAATGCCCATATTGGATTCAGGTCAAAATTCTTGATCAATCAGGCCCAGGGGCTTTTTCGTACGAAATTGATGCACGTTTTTTTGTTTTTTTTTTTTTTATTCCTAAAGAAATTTCCATTTGTTTATCGGACATCTATATATACGATCAACAAGTTTTAATGCAAAAATGCCTATATTGGATTCAGGTCAAAATTCTTGACCAATCAGGCCAAGGGTCATTTTCGTACGACATTGATACGAGTTTTTTTTTTTTTTTTTCCAAAAGAATTTTCCATTTGTTTATTGGACCTCTACTTATGCTAACCCCAAGTTTTCATGAAAAAATGCCTATATTGGATTCAAGTCAATATTCTTGATCAATCAGACCAAGGGGCATTTTCGTACGAAATTGATAAGAGTTTTTTTTTTTTTTTTCTTTTCCCAAAGAATTTTCCATTTTTTTATTGGACCTCTATTTATGCTATCTACAAGTTTAAATGTAAAAATGCCCAAATTGGATTCAGGACAAAATTCTTGATCAATCAGACCCAGGGGCATTTTCGTACGAAATTGATACAAGTTTTTTTTTTTTTTTTTTTTCCTAAATAATTTTCCATATGTTTATCGGACCTCTACATATATGATCAACAAGTTTTTATGCAAAAATGCCCATATTGGATTCAGGTCAAAATTCTAGATCAATCAGACCCAAGGGCTTTTTCGTACCAAATTGATACGAGTTTTTTTTTTTTTTTCCTAAAGAACTTTCCATTTGTTTATCGGACCACAATATATAAGATCAACAAGTTTTAATGAAAAAATGCCTATATTGGATTCAGGTCAAAATTCTTGATCAATCAGACCAAGGGGCATTTTCGTACGACATTGATACGAGTTTTTTTTTTTTTTTTTCCTAAAGAATTTTCCATAAGTTTATTGGACCTCTACTTATGCTATCTACAAGTTTTAATGAAAAAATGCCCATATTGGATTCAGGTCAAATTCTTGATCAATCAGACCCAGGGGCATTTTCGTACGAAATTGATACGAGTTTTTTTTTTTTTTTTTTCCTAAAGAATTTTCCATTTTTTATTGGACCACTACCTATGCTATCTACAGCTTTTAATGAAAAAATGCCCATGTTGGATTTAGGTCAAAATTCTTGATCTATCAGAGCCAAGGGCATTTTCGTACGAAATTGATACGAGTTTTTTTTTTTTTTTTTCCTAAAGAATTTTCCAATTGTTTATCGGACCTCTATATATACAATCTACATGTTTTAATGCAAAAATGCCCATATTGGATTCAGGTCAAAATTCTTAATCAATCAGACCCAGGGGCTTTTTCGTACGAAATTGATAAGAGTTTTTTTTTTTTTTTTCCTAAAGAATTTTCCATCTGTTTATCGGACCTCTATATATACAATCTACAAGTTTTAATGCAAAAATTCACATATTGGATTCAGGTCAAAATTCTTAATCTATCAGACCCAGGGGCATTTTCATACGAAATTGATACGAGTTTTTTTTTTTTTTTCCTAAAGAATTTTCCATTTGTTTATCGGACCTCTATATATACAATATACAAGTTTTAATGGAAAAATTCACATATTGGATTCAGGTCAAAATTCTTGATCAATCAGACCAAGGGGCATTTTCGTACGACATTGATACGAGTTTTTTTTTTTTTTTTTTTTCCTAAAGAACTTTCCATTTGTTTATCGGACCACAATTTATACGATCAACAAGTTTTAATGAAGAAATGCCTATATTGGATTCAGGTCTAAATTCTTGATCAATCAGACCAAGGGGCATTCTCGTACGACATTGATACGAGTTTTTTTTTTTTTTTTTTTCTAAATAATTTTCCATTTTTTTATTTGACAACTACTTATGCTATCTACAACTTTTAATGAAAAAATGCCCATATTGGATTTAGGTCAAAATTCTTGATCTATCAGAGCCAAGGGCATTTTCGTACGAAATTGATACGAGTTTTTTTTTTTTTTTTTTTTCAAAAAGAATTTTCCATTTGTTTATTGGACCACTATTTGTGCTATCTACAAGTTTAATTGCAAAAATGCCCAAATTGGATACAGGTCAACATTCTTGATTAATCAGACCCAGGGGCATTTTCGTATGAAATTAATACAAGTTTTTTTTTTTTTTTCTAAATAATTTTCCATTTTCTTATTGGACCTCTATTTACGATATCTACAAGTTTAAATGTAAAAATGCCCAAATTGGATTCAGGTCAAAATTCTTGATCAATCATACCCAGGGGCTTTTTCGTACGAAATTGATACGAGTTTTTTTGTTTTTTTTTTTTCCTAAAGAATTTTCCATTTGTTTATCGGACCTCTATATATATGATCAACAAGTTTTAACGCAAAAATGCCCATATTGGATTCATGTCAAAATTCTTGATCAATCAGACCAAGGGGCATTTTCGTACGAAATTGATACGAGTTTTTTTTTTTTTTTTTTTTTCCTAAAGAATTTTCCATTTTTTTATTGGACCACTACTTATGCTATCTACAACTTTTAATGAAAAAATGCCCATATTGGATTTAGGTCAAAATTCTTGATCTATCAGAGCCAAGGGCATTTTCGTACGAAATTGATACGAGTTTTTTTTTTTTTTTTTTTCCTAAAGAATTTTCCATTTGTTTATCGGACCTCTATATATACAATCTACAAGTTTTAATGCAAAAATGCCCGTATTGGATTCAGGTCAAAATTCTTGATCAATCAGACACAGGGGCTTTTTCGTACGAAATTGATAAGAGTTTTTTTTTTTTTTTCCTAAAGAACTTTCCATTTGTTTATCGGACCACAATATATAAGATCAACAAGTTTTAATGAAAAAATGCCTATATTGGATTCAGGTCAAAATTCTTGATCAATCAGACCAAGGGGCATTTTCGTACGACATTGATACGAGTTTTTTTTTTTTTTTTTCCTAAAGAATTTTCCATAAGTTTATTGGACCTCTACTTATGCTATCTACAAGTTTTAATGAAAAAATGCCCATATTGGATTCAGGTCAAATTCTTGATCAATCAGACCCAGGGGCATTTTCGTACGAAATTGATACGAGTTTTTTTTTTTTTTTTTTCCTAAAGAATTTTCCATTTTTTATTGGACCACTACCTATGCTATCTACAGCTTTTAATGAAAAAATGCCCATGTTGGATTTAGGTCAAAATTCTTGATCTATCAGAGCCAAGGGCATTTTCGTACGAAATTGATACGAGTTTTTTTTTTTTTTTTCCTAAAGAATTTTCCAATTGTTTATCGGACCTCTATATATACAATCTACATGTTTTAATGCAAAAATGCCCATATTGGATTCAGGTCAAAATTCTTAATCAATCAGACCCAGGGGCTTTTTCGTACGAAATTGATAAGAGTTTTTTTTTTTTTTTTCCTAAAGAATTTTCCATCTGTTTATCGGACCTCTATATATACAATCTACAAGTTTTAATGCAAAAATTCACATATTGGATTCAGGTCAAAATTCTTAATCTATCAGACCCAGGGGCATTTTCATACGAAATTGATACGAGTTTTTTTTTTTTTTTCCTAAAGAATTTTCCATTTGTTTATCGGACCTCTATATATACAATATACAAGTTTTAATGGAAAAATTCACATATTGGATTCAGGTCAAAATTCTTGATCAATCAGACCAAGGGGCATTTTCGTACGACATTGATACGAGTTTTTTTTTTTTTTTTTTTTCCTAAAGAACTTTCCATTTGTTTATCGGACCACAATTTATACGATCAACAAGTTTTAATGAAGAAATGCCTATATTGGATTCAGGTCTAAATTCTTGATCAATCAGACCAAGGGGCATTCTCGTACGACATTGATACGAGTTTTTTTTTTTTTTTTTTTCTAAATAATTTTCCATTTTTTTATTTGACCACTACTTGTGCTATCTACAACTTTTAATGAAAAAATGCCCATATTGGATTTAGGTCAAAATTCTTGATCTATCAGAGCCAAGGGCATTTTCGTACGAAATTGATACGAGTTTTTTTTTTTTTTTTTTTTCAAAAAGAATTTTCCATTTGTTTATTGGACCACTATTTGTGCTATCTACAAGTTTAATTGCAAAAATGCCCAAATTGGATACAGGTCAACATTCTTGATTAATCAGACCCAGGGGCATTTTCGTATGAAATTAATACAAGTTTTTTTTTTTTTTTCTAAATAATTTTCCATTTTCTTATTGGACCTCTATTTACGATATCTACAAGTTTAAATGTAAAAATGCCCAAATTGGATTCAGGTCAAAATTCTTGATCAATCAGACCTAGGGGCTTTTTCGTACGAAATTTATACGAGTTTTTTTGTTTTTTTTTTTTCCTAAAGAATTTTCCATTTGTTTATCGGACCTCTATATATATGATCAACAAGTTTTAACGCAAAAATGCCCATATTGGATTCATGTCAAAATTCTTGATCAATCAGACCAAGGGGCATTTTCGTACGAAATTGATACGAGTTTTTTTTTTTTTTTTTTTTCCCTAAAGAATTTTCCATTTTTTTATTGGACCACTACTTATGCTATCTACAACTTTTAATGAAAAAATGCCCATATTGGATTTAGGTCAAAATTCTTGATCTATCAGAGCCAAGGGCATTTTCGTACGAAATTGATACGAGTTTTTTTTTTTTTTTTTTTCCTAAAGAATTTTCCATTTGTTTATCGGACCTCTATATATACAATCTACAAGTTTTAATGCAAAAATGCCCGTATTGGATTCAGGTCAAAATTCTTGATCAATCAGACACAGGGGCTTTTTCGTACGAAATTGATAAGAGTTTTTTTTTTTTTTTCCTAAAGAATTTTCCATTTGTTTATCGGACCTCTATATATACAATCTACAAGTTTTAATGCAAAAATTCACATATTGGATTCAGGTCAAAATTCTTGATCTATCAGACCCAGGGGCATTTTCATACGAAATTGATACGAGTTTTTTTTTTTTTTTTTTTCCTAAAGAATTTTCCATTTGGTTATCGGACCACTATATATACAATCTACTAGTTTTAATGCAAAAATGCCCATATTGGATTCAGGTCAAAATTCTTGATCAATCAGGCCCAGGGGCCTTTTCGTACGAAATTGATACGAGTTTTTTTTTTTTTTTTTCCTAAAGAATTTTCCATTTTCTTATTGGACCACTACTTATGCTATCTACAACTTTTAATGAAAAAATGCCCATATTGGATTTAGGTCAAAATTCTTGATCTATCAGAGCCAAGGGCATTTTCGTACGAAATTGATACGAGTTTTTTTTTTTTTTTTTTTTTTCAAAAAGAATTTTCCATTTGTTTATTGGACCACTATTTGTGCTATCTACAAGTTTAATTGCAAAAATGCCCAAATTGGATACATGTCAACATTCTTGATTAATCAGACCCAGGGGCATTTTCGTATGAAATTGATACAAGTTTTTTTTTTTTTTTTTCTAAATAATTTTCCATTTTTTTATTGGACCTCTATTTACGATATCTACAAGTTTAAATGTAAAAATGCCCAAATTGGATTCAGGTCAAAATTCTTGATCAATCAGACCCAGGGGCTTTTTCGTACGAAATTGATACGAGTTTTTTTGTTTTTTTTTTTTCCTAAAGAATTTTCCATTTGTTTATCGGACCTCTATATATACAATCTACAAGTTTTAATGCAAAAATGCCCGTATTGGATTCAGGTCAAAATTCTTGATCAATCAGACACAGGGGCTTTTTCGTACGAAATTGATAAGAGTTTTTTTTTTTTTTTCCTAAAGAACTTTCCATTTGTTTATCGGACCACAATATATAAGATCAACAAGTTTTAATGAAAAAATGCCTATATTGGATTCAGGTCAAAATTCTTGATCAATCAGACCAAGGGGCATTTTCGTACGACATTGATACGAGTTTTTTTTTTTTTTTTTTCCTAAAGAATTTTCCATAAGTTTATTGGACCTCTACTTATGCTATCTACAAGTTTTAATGAAAAAATGCCCATATTGGATTCAGGTCAAATTCTTGATCAATCAGACCCAGGGGCATTTTCGTACGAAATTGATACGAGTTTTTTTTTTTTTTTTTTCCTAAAGAATTTTCCATTTTTTATTGGACCACTACCTATGCTATCTACAGCTTTTAATGAAAAAATGCCCATGTTGGATTTAGGTCAAAATTCTTGATCTATCAGAGCCAAGGGCATTTTCGTACGAAATTGATACGAGTTTTTTTTTTTTTTTTCCTAAAGAATTTTCCAATTGTTTATCGGACCTCTATATATACAATCTACATGTTTTAATGCAAAAATGCCCATATTGGATTCAGGTCAAAATTCTTAATCAATCAGACCCAGGGGCTTTTTCGTACGAAATTGATAAGAGTTTTTTTTTTTTTTTTCCTAAAGAATTTTCCATCTGTTTATCGGACCTCTATATATACAATCTACAAGTTTTAATGCAAAAATTCACATATTGGATTCAGGTCAAAATTCTTAATCTATCAGACCCAGGGGCATTTTCATACGAAATTGATACGAGTTTTTTTTTTTTTTTCCTAAAGAATTTTCCATTTGTTTATCGGACCTCTATATATACAATATACAAGTTTTAATGGAAAAATTCACATATTGGATTCAGGTCAAAATTCTTGATCAATCAGACCAAGGGGCATTTTCGTACGACATTGATACGAGTTTTTTTTTTTTTTTTTTTTCCTAAAGAACTTTCCATTTGTTTATCGGACCACAATTTATACGATCAACAAGTTTTAATGAAGAAATGCCTATATTGGATTCAGGTCTAAATTCTTGATCAATCAGACCAAGGGGCATTCTCGTACGACATTGATACGAGTTTTTTTTTTTTTTTTTTTCTAAATAATTTTCCATTTTTTTATTTGACCACTACTTGTGCTATCTACAACTTTTAATGAAAAAATGCCCATATTGGATTTAGGTCAAAATTCTTGATCTATCAGAGCCAAGGGCATTTTCGTACGAAATTGATACGAGTTTTTTTTTTTTTTTTTTTTCAAAAAGAATTTTCCATTTGTTTATTGGACCACTATTTGTGCTATCTACAAGTTTAATTGCAAAAATGCCCAAATTGGATACAGGTCAACATTCTTGATTAATCAGACCCAGGGGCATTTTCGTATGAAATTAATACAAGTTTTTTTTTTTTTTTCTAAATAATTTTCCATTTTCTTATTGGACCTCTATTTACGATATCTACAAGTTTAAATGTAAAAATGCCCAAATTGGATTCAGGTCAAAATTCTTGATCAATCAGACCTAGGGGCTTTTTCGTACGAAATTTATACGAGTTTTTTTGTTTTTTTTTTTTCCTAAAGAATTTTCCATTTGTTTATCGGACCTCTATATATATGATCAACAAGTTTTAACGCAAAAATGCCCATATTGGATTCATGTCAAAATTCTTGATCAATCAGACCAAGGGGCATTTTCGTACGAAATTGATACGAGTTTTTTTTTTTTTTTCCTAAAGAATTTTCCATTTGTTTATCGGACCTCTATATATACAATATACAAGTTTTAATGGAAAAATTCACATATTGGATTCAGGTCAAAATTCTTGATCAATCAGACCAAGGGGCATTTTCGTACGACATTGATACGAGTTTTTTTTTTTTTTTTTTTTCCTAAAGAACTTTCCATTTGTTTATCGGACCACAATTTATACGATCAACAAGTTTTAATGAAGAAATGCCTATATTGGATTCAGGTCTAAATTCTTGATCAATCAGACCAAGGGGCATTCTCGTACGACATTGATACGAGTTTTTTTTTTTTTTTTTTTCTAAATAATTTTCCATTTTTTTATTTGACAACTACTTATGCTATCTACAACTTTTAATGAAAAAATGCCCATATTGGATTTAGGTCAAAATTCTTGATCTATCAGAGCCAAGGGCATTTTCGTACGAAATTGATACGAGTTTTTTTTTTTTTTTTTTTTCAAAAAGAATTTTCCATTTGTTTATTGGACCACTATTTGTGCTATCTACAAGTTTAATTGCAAAAATGCCCAAATTGGATACAGGTCAACATTCTTGATTAATCAGACCCAGGGGCATTTTCGTATGAAATTAATACAAGTTTTTTTTTTTTTTTCTAAATAATTTTCCATTTTCTTATTGGACCTCTATTTACGATATCTACAAGTTTAAATGTAAAAATGCCCAAATTGGATTCAGGTCAAAATTCTTGATCAATCAGACCCAGGGGCTTTTTCGTACGAAATTGATACGAGTTTTTTTGTTTTTTTTTTTTCCTAAAGAATTTTCCATTTGTTTATCGGACCTCTATATATATGATCAACAAGTTTTAACGCAAAAATGCCCATATTGGATTCATGTCAAAATTCTTGATCAATCAGACCAAGGGGCATTTTCGTACGAAATTGATACGAGTTTTTTTTTTTTTTTTTTTTTCCTAAAGAATTTTCCATTTTTTTATTGGACCACTACTTATGCTATCTACAACTTTTAATGAAAAAATGCCCATATTGGATTTAGGTCAAAATTCTTGATCTATCAGAGCCAAGGGCATTTTCGTACGAAATTGATACGAGTTTTTTTTTTTTTTTTTTTCCTAAAGAATTTTCCATTTGTTTATCGGACCTCTATATATACAATCTACAAGTTTTAATGCAAAAATGCCCGTATTGGATTCAGGTCAAAATTCTTGATCAATCAGACACAGGGGCTTTTTCGTACGAAATTGATAAGAGTTTTTTTTTTTTTTTCCTAAAGAACTTTCCATTTGTTTATCGGACCACAATATATAAGATCAACAAGTTTTAATGAAAAAATGCCTATATTGGATTCAGGTCAAAATTCTTGATCAATCAGACCAAGGGGCATTTTCGTACGACATTGATACGAGTTTTTTTTTTTTTTTTTCCTAAAGAATTTTCCATAAGTTTATTGGACCTCTACTTATGCTATCTACAAGTTTTAATGAAAAAATGCCCATATTGGATTCAGGTCAAATTCTTGATCAATCAGACCCAGGGGCATTTTCGTACGAAATTGATACGAGTTTTTTTTTTTTTTTTTTCCTAAAGAATTTTCCATTTTTTATTGGACCACTACCTATGCTATCTACAGCTTTTAATGAAAAAATGCCCATGTTGGATTTAGGTCAAAATTCTTGATCTATCAGAGCCAAGGGCATTTTCGTACGAAATTGATACGAGTTTTTTTTTTTTTTTTCCTAAAGAATTTTCCAATTGTTTATCGGACCTCTATATATACAATCTACATGTTTTAATGCAAAAATGCCCATATTGGATTCAGGTCAAAATTCTTAATCAATCAGACCCAGGGGCTTTTTCGTACGAAATTGATAAGAGTTTTTTTTTTTTTTTTCCTAAAGAATTTTCCATCTGTTTATCGGACCTCTATATATACAATCTACAAGTTTTAATGCAAAAATTCACATATTGGATTCAGGTCAAAATTCTTAATCTATCAGACCCAGGGGCATTTTCATACGAAATTGATACGAGTTTTTTTTTTTTTTTCCTAAAGAATTTTCCATTTGTTTATCGGACCTCTATATATACAATATACAAGTTTTAATGGAAAAATTCACATATTGGATTCAGGTCAAAATTCTTGATCAATCAGACCAAGGGGCATTTTCGTACGACATTGATACGAGTTTTTTTTTTTTTTTTTTTTCCTAAAGAACTTTCCATTTGTTTATCGGACCACAATTTATACGATCAACAAGTTTTAATGAAGAAATGCCTATATTGGATTCAGGTCTAAATTCTTGATCAATCAGACCAAGGGGCATTCTCGTACGACATTGATACGAGTTTTTTTTTTTTTTTTTTTCTAAATAATTTTCCATTTTTTTATTTGACCACTACTTGTGCTATCTACAACTTTTAATGAAAAAATGCCCATATTGGATTTAGGTCAAAATTCTTGATCTATCAGAGCCAAGGGCATTTTCGTACGAAATTGATACGAGTTTTTTTTTTTTTTTTTTTTCAAAAAGAATTTTCCATTTGTTTATTGGACCACTATTTGTGCTATCTACAAGTTTAATTGCAAAAATGCCCAAATTGGATACAGGTCAACATTCTTGATTAATCAGACCCAGGGGCATTTTCGTATGAAATTAATACAAGTTTTTTTTTTTTTTTCTAAATAATTTTCCATTTTCTTATTGGACCTCTATTTACGATATCTACAAGTTTAAATGTAAAAATGCCCAAATTGGATTCAGGTCAAAATTCTTGATCAATCAGACCTAGGGGCTTTTTCGTACGAAATTTATACGAGTTTTTTTGTTTTTTTTTTTTCCTAAAGAATTTTCCATTTGTTTATCGGACCTCTATATATATGATCAACAAGTTTTAACGCAAAAATGCCCATATTGGATTCATGTCAAAATTCTTGATCAATCAGACCAAGGGGCATTTTCGTACGAAATTGATACGAGTTTTTTTTTTTTTTTTTTTTTCCCTAAAGAATTTTCCATTTTTTTATTGGACCACTACTTATGCTATCTACAACTTTTAATGAAAAAATGCCCATATTGGATTTAGGTCAAAATTCTTGATCTATCAGAGCCAAGGGCATTTTCGTACGAAATTGATACGAGTTTTTTTTTTTTTTTTTTTCCTAAAGAATTTTCCATTTGTTTATCGGACCTCTATATATACAATCTACAAGTTTTAATGCAAAAATGCCCGTATTGGATTCAGGTCAAAATTCTTGATCAATCAGACACAGGGGCTTTTTCGTACGAAATTGATAAGAGTTTTTTTTTTTTTTTCCTAAAGAATTTTCCATTTGTTTATCGGACCTCTATATATACAATCTACAAGTTTTAATGCAAAAATTCACATATTGGATTCAGGTCAAAATTCTTGATCTATCAGACCCAGGGGCATTTTCATACGAAATTGATACGAGTTTTTTTTTTTTTTTTTTTTCCTAAAGAATTTTCCATTTGGTTATCGGACCACTATATATACAATCTACTAGTTTTAATGCAAAAATGCCCATATTGGATTCAGGTCAAAATTCTTGATCAATCAGGCCCAGGGGCCTTTTCGTACGAAATTGATACGAGTTTTTTTTTTTTTTTTTCCTAAAGAATTTTCCATTTTCTTATTGGACCACTACTTATGCTATCTACAACTTTTAATGAAAAAATGCCCATATTGGATTTAGGTCAAAATTCTTGATCTATCAGAGCCAAGGGCATTTTCGTACGAAATTGATACGAGTTTTTTTTTTTTTTTTTTTTTTCAAAAAGAATTTTCCATTTGTTTATTGGACCACTATTTGTGCTATCTACAAGTTTAATTGCAAAAATGCCCAAATTGGATACATGTCAACATTCTTGATTAATCAGACCCAGGGGCATTTTCGTATGAAATTGATACAAGTTTTTTTTTTTTTTTTTCTAAATAATTTTCCATTTTTTTATTGGACCTCTATTTACGATATCTACAAGTTTAAATGTAAAAATGCCCAAATTGGATTCAGGTCAAAATTCTTGATCAATCAGACCCAGGGGCTTTTTCGTACGAAATTGATACGAGTTTTTTTGTTTTTTTTTTTTCCTAAAGAATTTTCCATTTGTTTATCGGACCTCTATATATACAATCTACAAGTTTTAATGCAAAAATGCCCGTATTGGATTCAGGTCAAAATTCTTGATCAATCAGACACAGGGGCTTTTTCGTACGAAATTGATAAGAGTTTTTTTTTTTTTTTCCTAAAGAACTTTCCATTTGTTTATCGGACCACAATATATAAGATCAACAAGTTTTAATGAAAAAATGCCTATATTGGATTCAGGTCAAAATTCTTGATCAATCAGACCAAGGGGCATTTTCGTACGACATTGATACGAGTTTTTTTTTTTTTTTTTCCTAAAGAATTTTCCATAAGTTTATTGGACCTCTACTTATGCTATCTACAAGTTTTAATGAAAAAATGCCCATATTGGATTCAGGTCAAATTCTTGATCAATCAGACCCAGGGGCATTTTCGTACGAAATTGATACGAGTTTTTTTTTTTTTTTTTTCCTAAAGAATTTTCCATTTTTTATTGGACCACTACCTATGCTATCTACAGCTTTTAATGAAAAAATGCCCATGTTGGATTTAGGTCAAAATTCTTGATCTATCAGAGCCAAGGGCATTTTCGTACGAAATTGATACGAGTTTTTTTTTTTTTTTTCCTAAAGAATTTTCCAATTGTTTATCGGACCTCTATATATACAATCTACATGTTTTAATGCAAAAATGCCCATATTGGATTCAGGTCAAAATTCTTAATCAATCAGACCCAGGGGCTTTTTCGTACGAAATTGATAAGAGTTTTTTTTTTTTTTTTCCTAAAGAATTTTCCATCTGTTTATCGGACCTCTATATATACAATCTACAAGTTTTAATGCAAAAATTCACATATTGGATTCAGGTCAAAATTCTTAATCTATCAGACCCAGGGGCATTTTCATACGAAATTGATACGAGTTTTTTTTTTTTTTTCCTAAAGAATTTTCCATTTGTTTATCGGACCTCTATATATACAATATACAAGTTTTAATGGAAAAATTCACATATTGGATTCAGGTCAAAATTCTTGATCAATCAGACCAAGGGGCATTTTCGTACGACATTGATACGAGTTTTTTTTTTTTTTTTTTTTCCTAAAGAACTTTCCATTTGTTTATCGGACCACAATTTATACGATCAACAAGTTTTAATGAAGAAATGCCTATATTGGATTCAGGTCTAAATTCTTGATCAATCAGACCAAGGGGCATTCTCGTACGACATTGATACGAGTTTTTTTTTTTTTTTTTTTCTAAATAATTTTCCATTTTTTTATTTGACCACTACTTGTGCTATCTACAACTTTTAATGAAAAAATGCCCATATTGGATTTAGGTCAAAATTCTTGATCTATCAGAGCCAAGGGCATTTTCGTACGAAATTGATACGAGTTTTTTTTTTTTTTTTTTTTCAAAAAGAATTTTCCATTTGTTTATTGGACCACTATTTGTGCTATCTACAAGTTTAATTGCAAAAATGCCCAAATTGGATACAGGTCAACATTCTTGATTAATCAGACCCAGGGGCATTTTCGTATGAAATTAATACAAGTTTTTTTTTTTTTTTCTAAATAATTTTCCATTTTCTTATTGGACCTCTATTTACGATATCTACAAGTTTAAATGTAAAAATGCCCAAATTGGATTCAGGTCAAAATTCTTGATCAATCAGACCTAGGGGCTTTTTCGTACGAAATTTATACGAGTTTTTTTGTTTTTTTTTTTTCCTAAAGAATTTTCCATTTGTTTATCGGACCTCTATATATATGATCAACAAGTTTTAACGCAAAAATGCCCATATTGGATTCATGTCAAAATTCTTGATCAATCAGACCAAGGGGCATTTTCGTACGAAATTGATACGAGTTTTTTTTTTTTTTTTTTTTCCCTAAAGAATTTTCCATTTTTTTATTGGACCACTACTTATGCTATCTACAACTTTTAATGAAAAAATGCCCATATTGGATTTAGGTCAAAATTCTTGATCTATCAGAGCCAAGGGCATTTTCGTACGAAATTGATACGAGTTTTTTTTTTTTTTTTTTTCCTAAAGAATTTTCCATTTGTTTATCGGACCTCTATATATACAATCTACAAGTTTTAATGCAAAAATGCCCGTATTGGATTCAGGTCAAAATTCTTGATCAATCAGACACAGGGGCTTTTTCGTACGAAATTGATAAGAGTTTTTTTTTTTTTTTCCTAAAGAATTTTCCATTTGTTTATCGGACCTCTATATATACAATCTACAAGTTTTAATGCAAAAATTCACATATTGGATTCAGGTCAAAATTCTTGATCTATCAGACCCAGGGGCATTTTCATACGAAATTGATACGAGTTTTTTTTTTTTTTTTTTTTCCTAAAGAATTTTCCATTTGGTTATCGGACCACTATATATACAATCTACTAGTTTTAATGCAAAAATGCCCATATTGGATTCAGGTCAAAATTCTTGATCAATCAGGCCCAGGGGCCTTTTCGTACGAAATTGATACGAGTTTTTTTTTTTTTTTTTCCTAAAGAATTTTCCATTTTCTTATTGGACCACTACTTATGCTATCTACAACTTTTAATGAAAAAATGCCCATATTGGATTTAGGTCAAAATTCTTGATCTATCAGAGCCAAGGGCATTTTCGTACGAAATTGATACGAGTTTTTTTTTTTTTTTTTTTTTTCAAAAAGAATTTTCCATTTGTTTATTGGACCACTATTTGTGCTATCTACAAGTTTAATTGCAAAAATGCCCAAATTGGATACATGTCAACATTCTTGATTAATCAGACCCAGGGGCATTTTCGTATGAAATTGATACAAGTTTTTTTTTTTTTTTTTCTAAATAATTTTCCATTTTTTTATTGGACCTCTATTTACGATATCTACAAGTTTAAATGTAAAAATGCCCAAATTGGATTCAGGTCAAAATTCTTGATCAATCAGACCCAGGGGCTTTTTCGTACGAAATTGATACGAGTTTTTTTGTTTTTTTTTTTTCCTAAAGAATTTTCCATTTGTTTATCGGACCTCTATATATACAATCTACAAGTTTTAATGCAAAAATGCCCGTATTGGATTCAGGTCAAAATTCTTGATCAATCAGACACAGGGGCTTTTTCGTACGAAATTGATAAGAGTTTTTTTTTTTTTTTCCTAAAGAACTTTCCATTTGTTTATCGGACCACAATATATAAGATCAACAAGTTTTAATGAAAAAATGCCTATATTGGATTCAGGTCAAAATTCTTGATCAATCAGACCAAGGGGCATTTTCGTACGACATTGATACGAGTTTTTTTTTTTTTTTTTCCTAAAGAATTTTCCATAAGTTTATTGGACCTCTACTTATGCTATCTACAAGTTTTAATGAAAAAATGCCCATATTGGATTCAGGTCAAATTCTTGATCAATCAGACCCAGGGGCATTTTCGTACGAAATTGATACGAGTTTTTTTTTTTTTTTTTTCCTAAAGAATTTTCCATTTTTTATTGGACCACTACCTATGCTATCTACAGCTTTTAATGAAAAAATGCCCATGTTGGATTTAGGTCAAAATTCTTGATCTATCAGAGCCAAGGGCATTTTCGTACGAAATTGATACGAGTTTTTTTTTTTTTTTTCCTAAAGAATTTTCCAATTGTTTATCGGACCTCTATATATACAATCTACATGTTTTAATGCAAAAATGCCCATATTGGATTCAGGTCAAAATTCTTAATCAATCAGACCCAGGGGCTTTTTCGTACGAAATTGATAAGAGTTTTTTTTTTTTTTTTCCTAAAGAATTTTCCATCTGTTTATCGGACCTCTATATATACAATCTACAAGTTTTAATGCAAAAATTCACATATTGGATTCAGGTCAAAATTCTTAATCTATCAGACCCAGGGGCATTTTCATACGAAATTGATACGAGTTTTTTTTTTTTTTTCCTAAAGAATTTTCCATTTGTTTATCGGACCTCTATATATACAATATACAAG
Source organism: Quercus glauca (assembly GCA_023736055.1). Lineage (NCBI taxonomy): Eukaryota > Viridiplantae > Streptophyta > Magnoliopsida > Fagales > Fagaceae > Quercus > Quercus glauca. Next base: position 351,650 of record CM043315.1, read on the forward strand.
TTTTAATGGAAAAATTCACATATTGGATTCAGGTCAAAATTCTTGATCAATCAGACCAAGGGGCATTTTCGTACGACATTGATACGAGTTTTTTTTTTTTTTTTTTTTCCTAAAGAACTTTCCATTTGTTTATCGGACCACAATTTATACGATCAACAAGTTTTAATGAAGAAATGCCTATATTGGATTCAGGTCTAAATTCTTGATCAATCAGACCAAGGGGCATTCTCGTACGACATTGATACGAGTTTTTTTTTTTTTTTTTTTCTAAATAATTTTCCATTTTTTTATTTGACCACTACTTGTGCTATCTACAACTTTTAATGAAAAAATGCCCATATTGGATTTAGGTCAAAATTCTTGATCTATCAGAGCCAAGGGCATTTTCGTACGAAATTGATACGAGTTTTTTTTTTTTTTTTTTTTCAAAAAGAATTTTCCATTTGTTTATTGGACCACTATTTGTGCTATCTACAAGTTTAATTGCAAAAATGCCCAAATTGGATACAGGTCAACATTCTTGATTAATCAGACCCAGGGGCATTTTCGTATGAAATTAATACAAGTTTTTTTTTTTTTTTCTAAATAATTTTCCATTTTCTTATTGGACCTCTATTTACGATATCTACAAGTTTAAATGTAAAAATGCCCAAATTGGATTCAGGTCAAAATTCTTGATCAATCAGACCTAGGGGCTTTTTCGTACGAAATTTATACGAGTTTTTTTGTTTTTTTTTTTTCCTAAAGAATTTTCCATTTGTTTATCGGACCTCTATATATATGATCAACAAGTTTTAACGCAAAAATGCCCATATTGGATTCATGTCAAAATTCTTGATCAATCAGACCAAGGGGCATTTTCGTACGAAATTGATACGAGTTTTTTTTTTTTTTTTTTTTCCCTAAAGAATTTTCCATTTTTTTATTGGACCACTACTTATGCTATCTACAACTTTTAATGAAAAAATGCCCATATTGGATTTAGGTCAAAATTCTTGATCTATCAGAGCCAAGGGCATTTTCGTACGAAATTGATACGAGTTTTTTTTTTTTTTTTTTTCCTAAAGAATTTTCCATTTGTTTATCGGACCTCTATATATACAATCTACAAGTTTTAATGCAAAAATGCCCGTATTGGATTCAGGTCAAAATTCTTGATCAATCAGACACAGGGGCTTTTTCGTACGAAATTGATAAGAGTTTTTTTTTTTTTTTCCTAAAGAATTTTCCATTTGTTTATCGGACCTCTATATATACAATCTACAAGTTTTAATGCAAAAATTCACATATTGGATTCAGGTCAAAATTCTTGATCTATCAGACCCAGGGGCATTTTCATACGAAATTGATACGAGTTTTTTTTTTTTTTTTTTTTCCTAAAGAATTTTCCATTTGGTTATCGGACCACTATATATACAATCTACTAGTTTTAATGCAAAAATGCCCATATTGGATTCAGGTCAAAATTCTTGATCAATCAGGCCCAGGGGCCTTTTCGTACGAAATTGATACGAGTTTTTTTTTTTTTTTTTCCTAAAGAATTTTCCATTTTCTTATTGGACCACTACTTATGCTATCTACAACTTTTAATGAAAAAATGCCCATATTGGATTTAGGTCAAAATTCTTGATCTATCAGAGCCAAGGGCATTTTCGTACGAAATTGATACGAGTTTTTTTTTTTTTTTTTTTTTTCAAAAAGAATTTTCCATTTGTTTATTGGACCACTATTTGTGCTATCTACAAGTTTAATTGCAAAAATGCCCAAATTGGATACATGTCAACATTCTTGATTAATCAGACCCAGGGGCATTTTCGTATGAAATTGATACAAGTTTTTTTTTTTTTTTTTCTAAATAATTTTCCATTTTTTTATTGGACCTCTATTTACGATATCTACAAGTTTAAATGTAAAAATGCCCAAATTGGATTCAGGTCAAAATTCTTGATCAATCAGACCCAGGGGCTTTTTCGTACGAAATTGATACGAGTTTTTTTGTTTTTTTTTTTTCCTAAAGAATTTTCCATTTGTTTATCGGACCTCTATATATATGATCAACAAGTTTTAACGCAAAAATGCCCATATTGGATTCATGTCAAAATTCTTGATCAATCAGACCAAGGGGCATTTTCGTACGAAATTGATACGAGTTTTTTTTTTTTTTTTTTTTCCTAAAGAATTTTCCATTTTTTTATTGGACCACTACTTATGCTATCTACAACTTTTAATGAAAAAATGCCCATATTGGATTTAGGTCAAAATTCTTGATCTATCAGAGCCAAGGGCATTTTCGTACGAAATTGATACGAGTTTTTTTTTTTTTTTTTTTTTTTTTCAAATAGAATTTTCCATTTGTTTATTGGACCACTATTTATGCTATCTACAAGTTTAATTGTAAAAATGCCCAAATTGGATATAGGTCAACATTCCTGATTAATCAGACCAGGGGCATTTTCGTATGAAATTGATACAAGTTTTTTTTTTTTTTTCTAAATAATTTTCCATTTTTTTATTGGACCTCTATTTACAATATCTACAAGTTTAAATGCAAAAATGCCCAAATTGGATTCAGGTCAAAATTCTTGATCAATCAGGCCCAGGGGCTTTTTCGTACGAAATTGATACTAGTTTTTTTCTTTTTTTTTTTTCCTAAAGAATTTTCCATTTGTTTATCGGACCTCTATATATACAGTCTACAAGTTTTAATGCAAAAATTCACATATTGGATTCAGGTCAAAATTCTTGATCTATCAGGCCCAGGGGCATTTTCATACGAAATTGATACGAGTTTTTTTTTTTTTTTTTCCTAAAGAATTTTCCATTTGTTTATCGGACCTCTATATATACAATCTACAAGTTATAATGCAAAAATGCCCATATTGGGTTCTGGTCAAAATTCTTGATCAATCAGACCCAGGGGCTTTTTCGTGCGAAATTGATAAGAGTTTTTTTTTTTTTTTTTCCTTAAGAATTTTCCATTTGTTTATTGGACCTCTACTTATGCTATCTACAAGTTTTAATGAAAAAATGCCCATATTGGATTCAGGTCAAATTCTTGATCAATCAGACCCAGTGGCATTTTCGTTCGAAATTGATACGAGTTTTTTTTTTTTTTTTTTTCCCAAAAGAATTTTCCATTTTTTTATTGGACCACTACTTATGCTATCTACAGCTTTTAATGAAAAAATGCCCATATTGGATTTAGGTCAAAATTCTTGATCTATCAGAGCCAAGGGCATTTTCGTACGAAATTGATACGAGTTTTTTTTTTTTTTTTTTTCCTAAAGAATTTTCCATTTGTTTATCGGACCTCTACATATACAATCTACAAGTTTTAATGCAAAAATGCCCGTATTGGATTCAGGTCAAAATTCTTGATCAATCAGACACAGGGGCTTTTTCGTACGAAATTGATAAGAGTTTTTTTTTTTTTTTCCTAAAGAATTTTCCATTTGTTTATCGGACCTCTATATATACAATCTACAAGTTTTAATGCAAAAATTCACATATTGGATTCAGGTCAAAATTCTTGATCTAGCAGACCCAGGGGCATTTTCATACGAAATTGATACGAGTTTTTTTTTTTTTTTTTTTTTCCTAAAGAATTTTCCATTTGGTTATCGGACCACTATATATACAATCTACTAGTTTTAATGCAAAAATGCCCATATTGGATTCAGGTCAAAATTCTTGATCAATCAGGCCCAGGGGCCTTTTCGTACGAAATTGATACGAGTTTTTTTTTTTTTTTTTTCCTAAAGAATTTTCCATTTTTTTATTGGACCACTACTTATGCTATCTACAACTTTTAATGAAAAAATGCCCATATTGGATTTAGGTCAAAATTCTTGATCTATCAGAGCCAAGGGCATTTTCGTACGAAATTGATACGAGTTTTTTTTTTTTTTTTTTTTTTTCAAAAAGAATTTTCCATTTGTTTATTGGACCACTATTTGTGCTATCTACAAGTTTAATTGCAAAAATGCCCAAATTGGATACATGTCAACATTCTTGATTAATCAGACCCAGGGGCATTTTCGTGTGAAATTGATACAAGTTTTTTTTTTTTTTTTTCTAAATAATTTTCCATTTTTTTATTGGACCTCTATTTACGATATCTCCAAGTTTAAATGTAAAAATGCCCAAATTGGATTCAGGTCAAAATTCTTGATCAATCAGACCCAGGGGCTTTTTCGTACGAAATTGATACGAGTTTTTTTCTTTTTTTTTTTTTCCTAAAGAATTTCCCATTTGTTTATCGGACCTCTATATATACAGTCTACAAGTTTTAATGCAAAAATTCACATATTGGATTCAGGTCAAAATTCTTGATCTATCAGGCCCAGGGGCATTTTCATACGAAATTGATACGAGTTTTTTTTTTTTTTTTTTTCCTAAAGAATTTTCCATTTGTTTATCGGACCTCTATATATACAATCTACAAGTTTTAATGCAAAAATGCCCATATTGGGTTCAGGTCAAAATTCTTGATCAATCAGACCCAGGGGCTTTTTCGTGCGAAATTGATAAGAGTTTTTTTTTTTTTTTTCCTTAAGAATTTTCCATTTGTTTATTGGACCTCTACTTATGCTATCTACAAGTTTTAATGAAAAAATGCCCATATTGGATTCAGGTCAAATTCTTGATCAATCAGACCCAGGGGCATTTTCGTTCGAAATTGATACGAGTTTTTTTTTTTTTTTTTTCCCAAAAGAATTTTCCATTTTTTTATTGGACCACTACTTATGCTATCTACAGCTTTTAATGAAAAAATGCCCATATTGGATTTAGGTCAAAATTCTTGATCTAACAGAGCCAAGGGCATTTTCGTACGAAATTGATACGAGTTTTTTTTTTTTTTTTTTTTTTTTTCAAATAGAATTTTCCATTTGTTTATTGGACCACTATTTATGCTATCTACAAGTTTAATTGTAAAAATGCCCAAATTGGATATAGGTCAACATTCCTGATTAATCAGACCAGGGGCATTTTCGTATGAAATTGATACAAGTTTTTTTTTTTTTTTCTAAATAATTTTCCATTTTTTTATTGGACCTCTATTTACGATATCTACAAGTTTAAATGCAAAAATGCCCAAATTGGATTCAGGTCAAAATTCTTGATCAATCAGGCCCAGGGGCTTTTTCGTACGAAATTGATACGAGTTTTTTTCTTTTTTTTTTTTCCTTAAGAATTTTCCATTTGTTTATTGGACCTCTACTTATGCTATCTACAAGTTTTAATGAAAAAATGCCCATATTGGATTCAGGTCAAATTCTTGATCAATCAGACCCAGGGGCATTTTCGTTCGAAATTGATACGAGTTTTTTTTTTTTTTTTTCCCAAAAGAATTTTCCATTTTTTTATTGGACCACTACTTATGCTATCTACAGCTTTTAATGAAAAAATGCCCATATTGGATTTAGGTCAAAATTCTTGATCTAACAGAGCCAAGGGCATTTTCGTACGAAATTGATACGAGTTTTTTTTTTTTTTTTTTTTTTTTTTCAAATAGAATTTTCCATTTGTTTATTGGACCACTATTTATGCTATCTACAAGTTTAATTGTAAAAATGCCCAAATTGGATATAGGTCAACATTCCTGATTAATCAGACCAGGGGCATTTTCGTATGAAATTGATACAAGTTTTTTTTTTTTTTTCTAAATAATTTTCCATTTTTTTATTGGACCTCTATTTACGATATCTACAAGTTTAAATGCAAAAATGCCCAAATTGGATTCAGGTCAAAATTCTTGATCAATCAGGCCCAGGGGCTTTTTCGTACGAAATTGATACGAGTTTTTTTCTTTTTTTTTTTTCCTAAAGAATTTTCCATTTGTTTATCGGACCTCTATATATACAGTCTACAAGTTTTAATGCAAAAATTCACATATTGGATTCAGGTCAAAATTCTTGATCTATCAGGCCCAGGGGCATTTTCATACGAAATTGATACGAGTTTTTTTTTTTTTTTTTTCCTAAAGAATTTTCCATTTGTTTATCGGACCTCTATATATACAATCTACAAGTTTTAATGCAAAAATGCCCATATTGGGTTCAGGTCAAAATTCTTGATCAATCAGACCCAGGGGCTTTTTCGTGCGAAATTGATAAGAGTTTTTTTTTTTTTTTTTCCTTAAGAATTTTCCATTTGTTTATTGGACCTCTACTTATGCTATCTACAAGTTTTAATGAAAAAATGCCCATATTGGATTCAGGTCAAATTCTTGATCAATCAGACCCAGTGGCATTTTCGTTCGAAATTGATACGAGTTTTTTTTTTTTTTTTTTTCCCAAAAGAATTTTCCATTTTTTTATTGGACCACTACTTATGCTATCTACAGCTTTTAATGAAAAAATGCCCATATTGGATTTAGGTCAAAATTCTTGATCTATCAGAGCCAAGGGCATTTTCGTACGAAATTGATACGAGTTTTTTTTTTTTTTTTTTTCCTAAAGAATTTTCCATTTGTTTATCGGACCTCTACATATACAATCTACAAGTTTTAATGCAAAAATGCCCGTATTGGATTCAGGTCAAAATTCTTGATCAATCAGACACAGGGGCTTTTTCGTACGAAATTGATAAGAGTTTTTTTTTTTTTTTCCTAAAGAATTTTCCATTTGTTTATCGGACCTCTATATATACAATCTACAAGTTTTAATGCAAAAATTCACATATTGGATTCAGGTCAAAATTCTTGATCTAGCAGACCCAGGGGCATTTTCATACGAAATTGATACGAGTTTTTTTTTTTTTTTTTTTTTCCTAAAGAATTTTCCATTTGGTTATCGGACCACTATATATACAATCTACTAGTTTTAATGCAAAAATGCCCATATTGGATTCAGGTCAAAATTCTTGATCAATCAGGCCCAGGGGCCTTTTCGTACGAAATTGATACGAGTTTTTTTTTTTTTTTTTTCCTAAAGAATTTTCCATTTTTTTATTGGACCACTACTTATGCTATCTACAACTTTTAATGAAAAAATGCCCATATTGGATTTAGGTCAAAATTCTTGATCTATCAGAGCCAAGGGCATTTTCGTACGAAATTGATACGAGTTTTTTTTTTTTTTTTTTTTTTTCAAAAAGAATTTTCCATTTGTTTATTGGACCACTATTTGTGCTATCTACAAGTTTAATTGCAAAAATGCCCAAATTGGATACATGTCAACATTCTTGATTAATCAGACCCAGGGGCATTTTCGTGTGAAATTGATACAAGTTTTTTTTTTTTTTTTTCTAAATAATTTTCCATTTTTTTATTGGACCTCTATTTACGATATCTCCAAGTTTAAATGTAAAAATGCCCAAATTGGATTCAGGTCAAAATTCTTGATCAATCAGACCCAGGGGCTTTTTCGTACGAAATTGATACGAGTTTTTTTCTTTTTTTTTTTTTCCTAAAGAATTTCCCATTTGTTTATCGGACCTCTATATATACAGTCTACAAGTTTTAATGCAAAAATTCACATATTGGATTCAGGTCAAAATTCTTGATCTATCAGGCCCAGGGGCATTTTCATACGAAATTGATACGAGTTTTTTTTTTTTTTTTTTTCCTAAAGAATTTTCCATTTGTTTATCGGACCTCTATATATACAATCTACAAGTTTTAATGCAAAAATGCCCATATTGGGTTCAGGTCAAAATTCTTGATCAATCAGACCCAGGGGCTTTTTCGTGCGAAATTGATAAGAGTTTTTTTTTTTTTTTTCCTTAAGAATTTTCCATTTGTTTATTGGACCTCTACTTATGCTATCTACAAGTTTTAATGAAAAAATGCCCATATTGGATTCAGGTCAAATTCTTGATCAATCAGACCCAGGGGCATTTTCGTTCGAAATTGATACGAGTTTTTTTTTTTTTTTTTTCCCAAAAGAATTTTCCATTTTTTTATTGGACCACTACTTATGCTATCTACAGCTTTTAATGAAAAAATGCCCATATTGGATTTAGGTCAAAATTCTTGATCTAACAGAGCCAAGGGCATTTTCGTACGAAATTGATACGAGTTTTTTTTTTTTTTTTTTTTTTTTTCAAATAGAATTTTCCATTTGTTTATTGGACCACTATTTATGCTATCTACAAGTTTAATTGTAAAAATGCCCAAATTGGATATAGGTCAACATTCCTGATTAATCAGACCAGGGGCATTTTCGTATGAAATTGATACAAGTTTTTTTTTTTTTTTCTAAATAATTTTCCATTTTTTTATTGGACCTCTATTTACGATATCTACAAGTTTAAATGCAAAAATGCCCAAATTGGATTCAGGTCAAAATTCTTGATCAATCAGGCCCAGGGGCTTTTTCGTACGAAATTGATACGAGTTTTTTTCTTTTTTTTTTTTCCTTAAGAATTTTCCATTTGTTTATTGGACCTCTACTTATGCTATCTACAAGTTTTAATGAAAAAATGCCCATATTGGATTCAGGTCAAATTCTTGATCAATCAGACCCAGGGGCATTTTCGTTCGAAATTGATACGAGTTTTTTTTTTTTTTTTTCCCAAAAGAATTTTCCATTTTTTTATTGGACCACTACTTATGCTATCTACAGCTTTTAATGAAAAAATGCCCATATTGGATTTAGGTCAAAATTCTTGATCTAACAGAGCCAAGGGCATTTTCGTACGAAATTGATACGAGTTTTTTTTTTTTTTTTTTTTTTTTTTCAAATAGAATTTTCCATTTGTTTATTGGACCACTATTTATGCTATCTACAAGTTTAATTGTAAAAATGCCCAAATTGGATATAGGTCAACATTCCTGATTAATCAGACCAGGGGCATTTTCGTATGAAATTGATACAAGTTTTTTTTTTTTTTTCTAAATAATTTTCCATTTTTTTATTGGACCTCTATTTACGATATCTACAAGTTTAAATGCAAAAATGCCCAAATTGGATTCAGGTCAAAATTCTTGATCAATCAGGCCCAGGGGCTTTTTCGTACGAAATTGATACGAGTTTTTTTCTTTTTTTTTTTTCCTAAAGAATTTTCCATTTGTTTATCGGACCTCTATATATACAGTCTACAAGTTTTAATGCAAAAATTCACATATTGGATTCAGGTCAAAATTCTTGATCTATCAGGCCCAGGGGCATTTTCATACGAAATTGATACGAGTTTTTTTTTTTTTTTTTTCCTAAAGAATTTTCCATTTGTTTATCGGACCTCTATATATACAATCTACAAGTTTTAATGCAAAAATGCCCATATTGGGTTCAGGTCAAAATTCTTGATCAATCAGACCCAGGGGCTTTTTCGTGCGAAATTGATAAGAGTTTTTTTTTTTTTTTCCTTAAGAATTTTCCATTTGTTTATTGGACCTCTACTTATGCTATCTACAAGTTTTAATGAAAAAATGCCCATATTGGATTCAGGTCAAATTCTTGATCAATCAGACCCAGGGGCATTTTCGTTCGAAATTGATACGAGTTTTTTTTTTTTTTTTTTCCCAAAAGAATTTTCCATTTTTTTATTGGACCACTACTTATGCTATCTACAGCTTTTAATGAAAAAATGCCCATATTGGATTTAGGTCAAAATTCTTGATCTATCAGAGCCAAGGGCATTTTCGTACGAAATTGATACGAGTTTTTTTTTTTTTTTTTCCTAAAGAATTTTCCATTTGTTTATCGGACCTCTATATATACAATCTACAAGTTTTAATGCAAAAATGCCCGTATTGGATTCAGGTCAAAATTCTTGATCAATCAGACACAGGGGCTTTTTCGTACGAAATTGATAAGAGTTTTTTTTTTTTTTCCCTAAAGAATTTTCCATTTGTTTATCGGACCTCTATATATACAATCTACAAGTTTTAATGCAAAAATTCACATATTGGATTCAGGTCAAAATTCTTGATCTAGCAGACCCAGGGGCATTTTCATACGAAATTGATACGAGTTTTTTTTTTTTTTTTTTTTTCCTAAAGAATTTTCCATTTGGTTATCGGACCACTATATATACAATCTACTAGTTTTAATGCAAAAATGCCCATATTGGATTCAGGTCAAAATTCTTGATCAATCAGGCCCAGGGGCCTTTTCGTACGAAATTGATACGAGTTTTTTTTTTTTTTTTTTCCTAAAGAATTTTCCATTTTTTTATTGGACCACTACTTATGCTATCTACAACTTTTAATGAAAAAATGCCCATATTGGATTTAGGTCAAAATTCTTGATCTATCAGAGCCAAGGGCATTTTCGTACGAAATTGATACGAGTTTTTTTTTTTTTTTTTTTTTTTTCAAAAAGAATTTTCCATTTGTTTATTGGACCACTATTTGTGCTATCTACAAGTTTAACTGCAAAAATGCCCAAATTGGATACATGTCAACATTCTTGATTAATCAGACCCAGGGGCATTTTCGTGTGAAATTGATACAAGTTTTTTTTTTTTTTTTTCTAAATAATTTTCCATTTTTTTATTGGACCTCTATTTACGATATCTACAAGTTTAAATGTAAAAATGCCCAAATTGGATTCAGGTCAAAATTCTTGATCAATCAGACCCAGGGGCTTTTTCGTACGAAATTGATACGAGTTTTTTTCTTTTTTTTTTTTCCTAAAGAATTTTCCATTTGTTTATCGGACCTCTATATATACAGTCTACAAGTTTTAATGCAAAAATTCACATATTGGATTCAGGTCAAAATTCTTGATCTATCAGGCCCAGGGGCATTTTCATACGAAATTGATACGAGTTTTTTTTTTTTTTTTTTCCTAAAGAATTTTCCATTTGTTTATCGGACCTCTATATATACAATCTACAAGTTTTAATGCAAAAATGCCCATATTGGGTTCAGGTCAAAATTCTTGATCAATCAGACCCAGGGGCTTTTTCGTGCGAAATTGATAAGAGTTTTTTTTTTTTTTTTCCTTAAGAATTTTCCATTTGTTTATTGGACCTCTACTTATGCTATCTACAAGTTTTAATGAAAAATTGCCCATATTGGATTCAGGTCAAATTCTTGATCAATCAGACCCAGGGGCATTTTCGTTCGAAATTGATACGAGTTTTTTTTTTTTTTTTTCCCAAAAGAATTTTCCATTTTTTTATTGGACCACTACTTATGCTATCTACAGCTTTTAATGAAAAAATGCCCATATTGGATTTAGGTCAAAATTCTTGATCTAACAGAGCCAAGGGCATTTTCGTACGAAATTGATACGAGTTTTTTTTTTTTTTTTTTTTTTTTCAAATAGAATTTTCCATTTGTTTATTGGACCACTATTTATGCTATCTACAAGTTTAATTGTAAAAATGCCCAAATTGGATATAGGTCAACATTCCTGATTAATCAGACCAGGGGCATTTTCGTATGAAATTGATACAAGTTTTTTTTTTTTTTTCTAAATAATTTTCCATTTTTTTATTGGACCTCTATTTACGATATCTACAAGTTTAAATGCAAAAATGCCCAAATTGGATTCAGGTCAAAATTCTTGATCAATCAGGCCCAGGGGCTTTTTCGTACGAAATTGATACGAGTTTTTTTCTTTTTTTTTTTTCCTAAAGAATTTTCCATTTGTTTATCGGACCTCTATATATACAGTCTACAAGTTTTAATGCAAAAATTCACATATTGGATTCAGGTCAAAATTCTTGATCTATCAGGCCCAGGGGCATTTTCATACGAAATTGATACGAGTTTTTTTTTTTTTTTTTTCCTAAAGAATTTTCCATTTGTTTATCGGACCTCTATATATACAATCTACAAGTTTTAATGCAAAAATGCCCATATTGGGTTCAGGTCAAAATTCTTGATCAATCAGACCCAGGGGCTTTTTCGTGCGAAATTGATAAGAGTTTTTTTTTTTTTTTTCCTTAAGAATTTTCCATTTGTTTATTGGACCTCTACTTATGCTATCTACAAGATTTAATGAAAAAATGCCCATATTGGATTCAGGTCAAATTCTTGATCAATCAGACCCAGGGGCATTTTCGTTCGAAATTGATACGAGTTTTTTTTTTTTTTTTTTCCCAAAAGAATTTTCCATTTTTTTATTGGACCACTACTTATGCTATCTACAGCTTTTAATGAAAAAATGCCCATATTGGATTTAGGTCAAAATTCTTGATCTATCAGAGCCAAGGGCATTTTCGTACGAAATTGATACGAGTTTTTTTTTTTTTTTTTTTCCTAAAGAATTTTCCATTTGTTTATCGGACCTCTATATATACAATCTACAAGTTTTAATGCAAAAATGCCCGTATTGGATTCAGGTCAAAATTCTTGATCAATCAGACACAGGGGCTTTTTCGTACGAAATTGATAAGAGTTTTTTTTTTTTTTCCCTAAAGAATTTTCCATTTGTTTATCGGACCTCTATATATACAATCTACAAGTTTTAATGCAAAAATTCACATATTGGATTCAGGTCAAAATTCTTGATCTAGCAGACCCAGGGGCATTTTCATACGAAATTGATACGAGTTTTTTTTTTTTTTTTTTTTTCCTAAAGAATTTTCCATTTGGTTATCGGACCACTATATATACAATCTACTAGTTTTAATGCAAAAATGCCCATATTGGATTCATGTCAAAATTCTTGATCAATCAGACCCAGGGGCATTTTCGTACGAAATTGATACGAGTTTTTTTTTTTTTTTTTTTTCCTAAAGAATTTTCCATTTTTTTATTGGACCACTACTTATGCTATCTACAACTTTTAATGAAAAAATGCCCATATTGGATTTAGGTCAAAATTCTTGATCTATCAGAGCCAAGGGCATTTTCGTACGAAATTGATACGAGTTTTTTTTTTTTTTTTTTTTTTTTTCAAATAGAATTTTCCATTTGTTTATTGGACCACTATTTATGCTATCTACAAGTTTAATTGTAAAAATGCCCAAATTGGATACATGTCAACATTCCTGATTAATTAGACCAGGGGCATTTTCGTATGAAATTGATACAAGTTTTTTTTTTTTTTTCTAAATAATTTTCCATTTTTTTATTGGACCTCTATTTACGATATCTACAAGTTTAAATGTAAAAATGCCCAAATTGGATTCAGGTCAAAATTCTTGATCAATCAGACCCAGGGGCTTTTTCGTACGAAATTGATACGAGTTTTTTTGTTTTTTTTTTTTCCTAAAGAATTTTCCATTTGTTTATCGGACCTCTATATATATGATCAACAAGTTTTAACGCAAAAATGCCCATATTGGATTCATGTCAAAATTCTTGATCAATCAGACCAAGGGGCATTTTCGTACGAAATTGATACGAGTTTTTTTTTTTTTTTTTTTTTCCTAAAGAATTTTCCATTTTTTTATTGGACCACTACTTATGCTATCTACAACTTTTAATGAAAAAATGCCCATATTGGATTTAGGTCAAAATTCTTGATCTAACAGAGCCAAGGGCATTTTCGTACGAAATTGATACGAGTTTTTTTTTTTTTTTTTTTTTTTTTTTCAAATAGAATTTTCCATTTGTTTATTGGACCACTATTTATGCTATCTACAAGTTTAATTGTAAAAATGCCCAAATTGGATATAGGTCAACATTCCTGATTAATCAGACCAGGGGCATTTTCGTATGAAATTGATACAAGTTTTTTTTTTTTTTTCTAAATAATTTTCCATTTTTTTATTGGACCTCTATTTACGATATCTACAAGTTTAAATGCAAAAATGCCCAAATTGGATTCAGGTCAAAATTCTTGATCAATCAGGCCCAGGGGCTTTTTCGTACGAAATTGATACGAGTTTTTTTCTTTTTTTTTTTTCCTTAAGAATTTTCCATTTGTTTATTGGACCTCTACTTATGCTATCTACAAGTTTTAATGAAAAAATGCCCATATTGGATTCAGGTCAAATTCTTGATCAATCAGACCCAGGGGCATTTTCGTTCGAAATTGATACGAGTTTTTTTTTTTTTTTTCCCAAAAGAATTTTCCATTTTTTTATTGGACCACTACTTATGCTATCTACAGCTTTTAATGAAAAAATGCCCATATTGGATTTAGGTCAAAATTCTTGATCTAACAGAGCCAAGGGCATTTTCGTACGAAATTGATACGAGTTTTTTTTTTTTTTTTTTTTTTTTTTCAAATAGAATTTTCCATTTGTTTATTGGACCACTATTTATGCTATCTACAAGTTTAATTGTAAAAATGCCCAAATTGGATATAGGTCAACATTCCTGATTAATCAGACCAGGGGCATTTTCGTATGAAATTGATACAAGTTTTTTTTTTTTTTCTAAATAATTTTCCATTTTTTTATTGGACCTCTATTTACGATATCTACAAGTTTAAATGCAAAAATGCCCAAATTGGATTCAGGTCAAAATTCTTGATCAATCAGGCCCAGGGGCTTTTTCGTACGAAATTGATACGAGTTTTTTTCTTTTTTTTTTTTCCTAAAGAATTTTCCATTTGTTTATCGGACCTCTATATATACAGTCTACAAGTTTTAATGCAAAAATTCACATATTGGATTCAGGTCAAAATTCTTGATCTATCAGGCCCAGGGGCATTTTCATACGAAATTGATACGAGTTTTTTTTTTTTTTTTTTCCTAAAGAATTTTCCATTTGTTTATCGGACCTCTATATATACAATCTACAAGTTTTAATGCAAAAATGCCCATATTGGGTTCAGGTCAAAATTCTTGATCAATCAGACCCAGGGGCTTTTTCGTGCGAAATTGATAAGAGTTTTTTTTTTTTTTTCCTTAAGAATTTTCCATTTGTTTATTGGACCTCTACTTATGCTATCTACAAGTTTTAATGAAAAAATGCCCATATTGGATTCAGGTCAAATTCTTGATCAATCAGACCCAGGGGCATTTTCGTTCGAAATTGATACGAGTTTTTTTTTTTTTTTTTTCCCAAAAGAATTTTCCATTTTTTTATTAGACCACTACTTATGCTATCTACAGCTTTTAATGAAAAAATGCCCATATTGGATTTAGGTCAAAATTCTTGATCTATCAGAGCCAAGGGCATTTTCGTACGAAATTGATACGAGTTTTTTTTTTTTTTTTTTCCTAAAGAATTTTCCATTTGTTTATCGGACCTCTATATATACAATCTACAAGTTTTAATGCAAAAATGCCCGTATTGGATTCAGGTCAAAATTCTTGATCAATCAGACACAGGGGCTTTTTCGTACGAAATTGATAAGAGTTTTTTTTTTTTTTCCCTAAAGAATTTTCCATTTGTTTATCGGACCTCTATATATACAATCTACAAGTTTTAATGCAAAAATTCACATATTGGATTCAGGTCAAAATTCTTGATCTAGCAGACCCAGGGGCATTTTCATACGAAATTGATACGAGTTTTTTTTTTTTTTTTTTTTTCCTAAAGAATTTTCCATTTGGTTATCGGACCACTATATATACAATCTACTAGTTTTAATGCAAAAATGCCCATATTGGATTCAGGTCAAAATTCTTGATCAATCAGGCCCAGGGGCCTTTTCGTACGAAATTGATACGAGTTTTTTTTTTTTTTTTTCCTAAAGAATTTTCCATTTTTTTATTGGACCACTACTTATGCTATCTACAACTTTTAATGAAAAAATGCCCATATTGGATTTAGGTCAAAATTCTTGATCTATCAGAGCCAAGGGCATTTTCGTACGAAATTGATACGAGTTTTTTTTTTTTTTTTTTTTTTTTCAAAAAGAATTTTCCATTTGTTTATTGGACCACTATTTGTGCTATCTACAAGTTTAATTGCAAAAATGCCCAAATTGGATACATGTCAACATTCTTGATTAATCAGACCCAGGGGCATTTTCGTGTGAAATTGATACAAGTTTTTTTTTTTTTTTTTCTAAATAATTTTCCATTTTTTTATTGGACCTCTATTTACGATATCTACAAGTTTAAATGTAAAAATGCCCAAATTGGATTCAGGTCAAAATTCTTGATCAATCAGACCCAGGGGCTTTTTCGTACGAAATTGATACGAGTTTTTTTCTTTTTTTTTTTTCCTAAAGAATTTTCCATTTGTTTATCGGACCTCTATATATACAGTCTACAAGTTTTAATGCAAAAATTCACATATTGGATTCAGGTCAAAATTCTTGATCTATCAGGCCCAGGGGCATTTTCATACGAAATTGATACGAGTTTTTTTTTTTTTTTTTCCTAAAGAATTTTCCATTTGTTTATCGGACCTCTATATATACAATCTACAAGTTTTAATGCAAAAATGCCCATATTGGGTTCAGGTCAAAATTCTTGATCAATCAGACCCAGGGGCTTTTTCGTGCGAAATTGATAAGAGTTTTTTTTTTTTTTTTCCTTAAGAATTTTCCATTTGTTTATTGGACCTCTACTTATGCTATCTACAAGTTTTAATGAAAAATTGCCCATATTGGATTCAGGTCAAATTCTTGATCAATCAGACCCAGGGGCATTTTCGTTCGAAATTGATACGAGTTTTTTTTTTTTTTTTCCCAAAAGAATTTTCCATTTTTTTATTGGACCACTACTTATGCTATCTACAGCTTTTAATGAAAAAATGCCCATATTGGATTTAGGTCAAAATTCTTGATCTAACAGAGCCAAGGGCATTTTCGTACGAAATTGATACGAGTTTTTTTTTTTTTTTTTTTTTTTTCAAATAGAATTTTCCATTTGTTTATTGGACCACTATTTATGCTATCTACAAGTTTAATTGTAAAAATGCCCAAATTGGATATAGGTCAACATTCCTGATTAATCAGACCAGGGGCATTTTCGTATGAAATTGATACAAGTTTTTTTTTTTTTTTCTAAATAATTTTCCATTTTTTTATTGGACCTCTATTTACGATATCTACAAGTTTAAATGCAAAAATGCCCAAATTGGATTCAGGTCAAAATTCTTGATCAATCAGGCCCAGGGGCTTTTTCGTACGAAATTGATACGAGTTTTTTTCTTTTTTTTTTTTCCTAAAGAATTTTCCATTTGTTTATCGGACCTCTATATATACAGTCTACAAGTTTTAATGCAAAAATTCACATATTGGATTCAGGTCAAAATTCTTGATCTATCAGGCCCAGGGGCATTTTCATACGAAATTGATACGAGTTTTTTTTTTTTTTTTTTTCCTAAAGAATTTTCCATTTGTTTATCGGACCTCTATATATACAATCTACAAGTTTTAATGCAAAAATGCCCATATTGGGTTCAGGTCAAAATTCTTGATCAATCAGACCCAGGGGCTTTTTCGTGCGAAATTGATAAGAGTTTTTTTTTTTTTTTCCTTAAGAATTTTCCATTTGTTTATTGGACCTCTACTTATGCTATCTACAAGATTTAATGAAAAAATGCCCATATTGGATTCAGGTCAAATTCTTGATCAATCAGACCCAGGGGCATTTTCGTTCGAAATTGATACGAGTTTTTTTTTTTTTTTTTTCCCAAAAGAATTTTCCATTTTTTTATTGGACCACTACTTATGCTATCTACAGCTTTTAATGAAAAAATGCCCATATTGGATTTAGGTCAAAATTCTTGATCTATCAGAGCCAAGGGCATTTTCGTACGAAATTGATACGAGTTTTTTTTTTTTTTTTTTTCCTAAAGAATTTTCCATTTGTTTATCGGACCTCTATATATACAATCTACAAGTTTTAATGCAAAAATGCCCGTATTGGATTCAGGTCAAAATTCTTGATCAATCAGACACAGGGGCTTTTTCGTACGAAATTGATAAGAGTTTTTTTTTTTTTTCCCTAAAGAATTTTCCATTTGTTTATCGGACCTCTATATATACAATCTACAAGTTTTAATGCAAAAATTCACATATTGGATTCAGGTCAAAATTCTTGATCTAGCAGACCCAGGGGCATTTTCATACGAAATTGATACGAGTTTTTTTTTTTTTTTTTTTTTCCTAAAGAATTTTCCATTTGGTTATCGGACCACTATATATACAATCTACTAGTTTTAATGCAAAAATGCCCATATTGGATTCATGTCAAAATTCTTGATCAATCAGGCCCAGGGGCCTTTTCGTACGAAACTGATACGAGTTTTTTTTTTTTTTTTTCCTAAAGAATTTTCCATTTTTTTATTGGACCACTACTTATGCTATCTACAACTTTTAATGAAAAAATGCCCATATTGGATTTAGGTCAAAATTCTTGATCTATCAGAGCCAAGGGCATTTTCGTACGAAATTGATACGAGTTTTTTTTTTTTTTTTTTTTTTTTCAAAAAGAATTTTCCATTTGTTTATTGGACCACTATTTGTGCTATCTACAAGTTTAATTGCAAAAATGCCCAAATTGGATACATGTCAACATTCTTGATTAATTAGACCAAGGGGCATTTTCGTATGAAATTGATACAAGTTTTTTTTTTTTTTTCTAAATAATTTTCCATTTTTTTATTGGACCTCTATTTACGATATCTACAAGTTTAAATGTAAAAATGCCCAAATTGGATTCAGGTCAAAATTCTTGATCAATCAGACCCAGGGGCTTTTTCGTACGAAATTGATACGAGTTTTTTTGTTTTTTTTTTTTCCTAAAGAATTTTCCATTTGTTTATCGGACCTCTATATATATGATCAACAAGTTTTAACGCAAAAATGCCCATATTGGATTCATGTCAAAATTCTTGATCAATCAGACCAAGGGGCATTTTCGTACGAAATTGATACGAGTTTTTTTTTTTTTTTTTTTTTCCTAAAGAATTTTCCATTTTTTTATTGGACCACTACTTATGCTATCTACAACTTTTAATGAAAAAATGCCCATATTGGATTTAGGTCAAAATTCTTGATCTATCAGAGCCAAGGGCATTTTCGTACGAAATTGATACGAGTTTTTTTTTTTTTTTTTTTTTTTTTTCAAATAGAATTTTCCATTTGTTTATTGGACCACTATTTATGCTATCTACAAGTTTAATTGTAAAAATGCCCAAATTGGATATAGGTCAACATTCCCGATTAATCAGACCAGGGGCATTTTCGTATGAAATTGATACAAGTTTTTTTCTTTTTTTCTAAATAATTTTCCATTTTTTTATTGGACCTCTATTTACGATATCTACAAGTTTAAATGCAAAAATGCCCAAATTGGATTCAGGTCAAAATTCTTGATCAATCAGACCCAGGGGCTTTTTCGTACGAAATTGATACGAGTTTTTTTGTTTTTTTTTTTTCCTAAAGAATTTTCCATTTGTTTATCGGACCTCTATATATATGATCAACAAGTTTTAACGCAAAAATGCCCATATTGGATTCATGTCAAAATTCTTGATCAATCAGACCAAGGGGCATTTTCGTACGAAATTGATACGAGTTTTTTTTTTTTTTTTTTTTTCCTAAAGAATTTTCCATTTTTTTATTGGACCACTACTTATGCTATCTACAACTTTTAATGAAAAAATGCCCATATTGGATTCAGGTCAAAATTCTTGATCTATCAGACCCAGGGGCATTTTCATACGAAATTGATACGAGTTTTTTTTTTTTTTTTTTCCTAAAGAATTTTCCATTTGGTTATCGGACCACTATATATACAATCTACTAGTTTTAATGCAAAAATGCCCATATTGGATTCATGTCAAAATTCTTGATCAATCAGGCCCAGGGGCCTTTTCGTACGAAATTGATACGAGTTTTTTTTTTTTTTTTTTCCTAAAGAATTTTCCATTTTTTTATTGGACCACTACTTATGCTATCTACAACTTTTAATAAAAAAATTCCCATATTGGATTTAGGTCAAAATTCTTGATCTATCAGAGCCAAGGGCATTCTCGTACGAAATTGATACGAGTTTTTTTTTTTTTTTTTTTTTTCCTAAAGAATTTTCCATTTGTTTATTGGACCACTATTTATGCTATCTACAAGTTTAATTGAAAAAATGCCCAAAATGGATATAGGTCAACATTCTTGATCAATCAGACCCAGGGGCTTTTTCGTACGAAATTGATACGAGTTTTTTTGTTTTTTTTTTTTCCTAAAGAATTTTCCATTTGTTTATCGGACCTCTATATATATGATCAACAAGTTTTAACGCAAAAATGCCCATATTGGATTCATGTCAAAATTCTTGATCAATCAGACCAAGGGGCATTTTCGTACGAAATTGATACGAGTTTTTTTTTTTTTTTTTTTCCTAAAGAATTTTCCATTTTTTTATTGGACCACTACTTATGCTATATACAACTTTTAATGAAAAAATGCCCAAATTGGATTTAGGTCAAAATTCTTGATCTATCACAGCCAAGGGCATTTTCGTACGAAATTGATACGAGTTTTTTTTTTTTTTTTTTTTTTTCAAAAAGAATTTTCCATTTGTTTATTGGACCACTATTTGTGCTATCTACAAGTTTAATTGCAAAAATGCCCAAATTGGATACAGGTCAACATTCTTGATTAATCAGACCCAGGGGCATTTTCGTATGAAATTGATACAAGTTTTTTTTTTTTTTTTTTCTAAATAATTTTCCATTTTTTTATTGGACCTCTATTTACGATATCTACAAGTTTAAATGCAAAAATGCCCAAATTGGATCCAGGTCAAAATTCTTGATCAATCAGGCCCAGGGGCTTTTTCGTACGAAATTGATACGAGTTTTTTTCTTTTTTTTTTTCCTAAAGAATTCTCCATTTGGTTATCGGACCTCTATATATATGATCAACAAGTTTTAATGCAAAAATGCCCATATTGGATTCAGGTCAAAATTCTTGATCAATCAGACCAAGGGGCATTTTCGTACGAAATTGATAGGAGTTTTTTTTTTTTTTTTTTTTCCTAAAGAATTTTCCATTTTTTTATTGGACCACTACTAATGCTATCTACAACTTTTAATGAAAAAATGCCCATATTGGATTTAGGTCAAAATTTTTGATCTATCAGAGCCAAGGGCATTTTCGTACGAAATTGATACGAGTTTTTTTTTTTTTCCTAAAGAATTTTCCATTTGTTTATCGGACCTCTATATATACAGTCTACAAGTTTTAATGCAAAAATTCACATATTGGATTCAGGTCAAAATTCTTGATCTATCAGGCCCAGGGGCATTTTCATACGAAATTGATACGAGTTTTTTTTTTTTTTTTTTTTCCTAAAGAATTTTCCATTTGTTTATCGGACCTCTATATATACAATCTACAAGTTTTAATGCAAAAATGCCCATATTGGATTCAGGTCAAAATTCTTGATCAATCAGACCCAGGGGCTTTTTCGTGCGAAATTGATAAGAGTTTTTTTTTTTTTTTCCTTAAGAATTTTCCATTTGTTTATTGGACCTCTACTTATGCTATCTACAAGTTTTAATGAAAAAATGCCCATATTGGATTCAGGTCAAATTCTGGATCAATCAGACCCAGGGGCATTTTCGTTCGAAATTGATACGAGTTTTTTTTTTTTTTTTCCCAAAAGAATTTTCCATTTTTTTATTGGACCACTACTTATGCTATCTACAGCTTTTAATGAAAAAATGCCCATATTGGATTTAGGTCAAAATTCTTGATCTATCAGAGCCAAGGGCATTTTCGTACGAAATTGATACGAGTTTTTTTTTTTTTTTTTTTCCTAAAGAATTTTCCATTTGTTTATCGGACCTCTATATATACAATCTACAAGTTTTAATGCAAAAATGCCCGTATTGGATTCAGGTCAAAATTCTTGATCAATCAGACACAGGGGCTTTTTCGTACGAAATTGATAAGAGTTTTTTTTTTTTTTTTTCCTAAACAATTTTCCATTTGTTTATCGGACCTCTATATATACAATCTACAAGTTTTAATGCAAAAATTCACATATTGGATTCAGGTCAAAATTCTTGATCTATCAGACCCAGGGGCATTTTCATACGAAATTGATACGAGTTTTTTTTTTTTTTTTTTTCCTAAAGAATTTTCCATTTGGTTATCGGACCACTATATATACAATCTACTAGTTTTAATGCAAAAATGCCCATATTGGATTCAGGTCAAAATTCTTGATCAATCAGGCCCAGGGGCCTTTTCGTACGAAATTGATACGAGTTTTTTTTTTTTTTTTTTCCTAAAGAATTTTCCATTTTTTTATTGGACCACTACTTATGCTATCTACAACTTTTAATAAAAAAATTCCCATATTGGATTTAGGTCAAAATTCTTGATCTATCAGAGCCAAGGGAATTCTCGTACGAAATTGATACGAGTTTTTTTTTTTTTTTTTTTTTTCCTAAAGAATTTTCCATTTGTTTATTGGACCACTATTTATGCTATCTACAAGTTTACTTGAAAAAATGCCCAAATTGGATATAGGTCAACATTCTTGATTAATCAGACCCTGGGGCATTTTCGTATGAAATTGATACAAGTTTTTTTTTTTTTTTTTTTTCAAAATAATTTTCCATTTTTTTATTGGACCACTACTTATGCTATCTACAACTTTTAATGAAAAAATGCCCATATTGGATTTAGGTCAAAATTCTTGATCTATCAGAGCCAAGGGCATTTTCATACGAAATTGATACGAGTTTTTTTTTTTTTTTTCCTAAAGAATTTTCCATTTGTTTATCGGACCTCTATATATACAATCTACAAGTTTTAATGCAAAAATGCCCATATTGGATTCAGGTCAAAATTCATGATCAATCAGACCCAGGAGCTTTCTCGTACGAAATTGATAAGAGTTTTTTTTTTTTTTTTCCTAAAGAATTTTCCATTTGTTTATCGGACCTCTATATATATGATCAACAAGTTTTAACGCAAAAATGCCCATATTGGATTCATGTCAAAATTCTTGATCAATCAGACCAAGGGGCATTTTCGTACGAAATTGATACGAGTTTTTTTTTTTTTTTTTTTCCTAAAGAATTTTCCATTTTTTTATTGGACCACTACTTATGCTACATACAACTTTTAATGAAAAAATGCCCAAATTGGATTTAGGTCAAAATTCTTGATCTATCAGAGCCAAGGGCATTTTCGTACGAAATTGATACGAGTTTTTTTTTTTTTTTTTTTTTTTCAAAAAGAATTTTCCATTTGTTTATTGGACCACTATTTGTGCTATCTACAAGTTTAATTGCAAAAATGCCCAAATTGGATACAGGTCAACATTCTTGATTAATCAGACCCAGGGGCATTTTCGTATGAAATTGATACAAGTTTTTTTTTTTTTTTTTCTAAATAATTTTCCATTTTTTTATTGGACCTCTATTTACGATATCTACAAGTTTAAATGCAAAAATGCCCAAATTGGATCCAGGTCAAAATTCTTGATCAATCAGGCCCAGGGGCTTTTTCGTACGAAATTGATACGAGTTTTTTTCTTTTTTTTTTTCCTAAAGAATTCTCCATTTGGTTATCGGACCTCTATATATATGATCAACAAGTTTTAATGCAAAAATGCCCATATTGGATTCAGGTCAAAATTCTTGATCAATCAGACCAAGGGGCATTTTCGTACGAAATTGATAGGAGTTTTTTTTTTTTTTTTTTTTCCTAAAGAATTTTCCATTTTTTTATTGGACCACTACTAATGCTATCTACAACTTTTAATGAAAAAATGCCCATATTGGATTTAGGTCAAAATTTTTGATCTATCAGAGCCAAGGGCATTTTCGTACGAAATTGATACGAGTTTTTTTTTTTTTCCTAAAGAATTTTCCATTTGTTTATCGGACCTCTATATATACAGTCTACAAGTTTTAATGCAAAAATTCACATATTGGATTCAGGTCAAAATTCTTGATCTATCAGGCCCAGGGGCATTTTCATACGAAATTGATACGAGTTTTTTTTTTTTTTTTTTTTTCCTAAAGAATTTTCCATTTGTTTATCGGACCTCTATATATACAATCTACAAGTTTTAATGCAAAAATGCCCATATTGGATTCAGGTCAAAATTCTTGATCAATCAGACCCAGGGGCTTTTTCGTGCGAAATTGATAAGAGTTTTTTTTTTTTTTTCCTTAAGAATTTTCCATTTGTTTATTGGACCTCTACTTATGCTATCTACAAGTTTTAATGAAAAAATGCCCATATTGGATTCAGGTCAAATTCTGGATCAATCAGACCCAGGGGCATTTTCGTTCGAAATTGATACGAGTTTTTTTTTTTTTTTTCCCAAAAGAATTTTCCATTTTTTTATTGGACCACTACTTATGCTATCTACAGCTTTTAATGAAAAAATGCCCATATTGGATTTAGGTCAAAATTCTTGATCTATCAGAGCCAAGGGCATTTTCGTACGAAATTGATACGAGTTTTTTTTTTTTTTTTTTTCCTAAAGAATTTTCCATTTGTTTATCGGACCTCTATATATACAATCTACAAGTTTTAATGCAAAAATGCCCGTATTGGATTCAGGTCAAAATTCTTGATCAATCAGACACAGGGGCTTTTTCGTACGAAATTGATAAGAGTTTTTTTTTTTTTTTTTCCTAAACAATTTTCCATTTGTTTATCGGACCTCTATATATACAATCTACAAGTTTTAATGCAAAAATTCACATATTGGATTCAGGTCAAAATTCTTGATCTATCAGACCCAGGGGCATTTTCATACGAAATTGATACGAGTTTTTTTTTTTTTTTTTTTCCTAAAGAATTTTCCATTTGGTTATCGGACCACTATATATACAATCTACTAGTTTTAATGCAAAAATGCCCATATTGGATTCAGGTCAAAATTCTTGATCAATCAGGCCCAGGGGCCTTTTCGTACGAAATTGATACGAGTTTTTTTTTTTTTTTTTTCCTAAAGAATTTTCCATTTTTTTATTGGACCACTACTTATGCTATCTACAACTTTTAATAAAAAAATTCCCATATTGGATTTAGGTCAAAATTCTTGATCTATCAGAGCCAAGGGCATTCTCGTACGAAATTGATACGAGTTTTTTTTTTTTTTTTTTTTTTTCCTAAAGAATTTTCCATTTGTTTATTGGACCACTATTTATGCTATCTACAAGTTTACTTGAAAAAATGCCCAAATTGGATATAGGTCAACATTCTTGATTAATCAGACCCTGGGGCATTTTCGTATGAAATTGATACAAGTTTTTTTTTTTTTTTTTTTTCAAAATAATTTTCCATTTTTTTATTGGACCACTACTTATGCTATCTACAACTTTTAATGAAAAAATGCCCATATTGGATTTAGGTCAAAATTCTTGATCTATCAGAGCCAAGGGCATTTTCATACGAAATTGATACGAGTTTTTTTTTTTTTTTTTCCTAAAGAATTTTCCATTTGTTTATCGGACCTCTATATATACAATCTACAAGTTTTAATGCAAAAATGCCCATATTGGATTCAGGTCAAAATTCATGATCAATCAGACCCAGGAGCTTTCTCGTACGAAATTGATAAGAGTTTTTTTTTTTTTTTTTCCTAAAGAATTTTCCATTTGTTTATCGAACCTCTATATATAGAATCTACAAGTTTTAATGCAAAAATTCACATATTGGATTCAGGTCAAAATTCTTGATCTATCAGACCCAGGAGCACTTTCATACGAAATTGATAAGAGTTTTTTTTTTTTTTTTCCTAAAGAATTTTCCATTTGTTTATCGGATCTCTATATATACAATCTACAAGTTTTAATGCAAAAATGCCCATAATGGATTCAGGTCAAAATTCTTGATCAATAAGGCCCAGGGGCTTTTTCGTACGAAATTGATACACGTTTTTTTGCTTTTTTTTTTTATTCCTAAAGAATTTTCTATTTTTTTATTGGACCACTACTTATGCTATCTACAAATTTTAATGAAAAAATTCCCATATTGGATTTAGGTCAAAATTCTTGATCTATCAGAGCCAAGGGCATTCTCGTACGAAATTGATACGAGTTTTTTTTTTTTTTTTTTTTTTTTCCTAAAGAATTTTCCATTTGTTTATCGGACCTCTATATATACAATCTACATGTTTTAATGCAAAAATGCCTGTATTGGATTCAGGTCAAAATTCTTGATCAATCAGACCCAGGGGCTTTTTCGTACGAAATTGATAAGACCTCTATATATACGATCAACAAGTTTTACTGCAAAAATGCCTATATTGGATTCAGGTCAAAATTCTTGACGAATCAGACTTAGGGGCATTTTCGTACGACATTAATACAAGTTTTTTTTTTTTTTTTCTAAAAGAATTTTCCATTTGTTTATTGGACCTCTGCTTATGCTATCTACAAGTTTTAATGAAAAAATACCCATATTGGATTCAGGTCAAAATTCTTGATCAATCAGACCCAGGGGCTTTTTCGTATGAAATTGATACGAGTTTTTTTTTTTTTTTTTTCCAAATAATTTTCCATTTTTTTATTGGACCTCTATTTATGCTATCTACAAGTTTAAATGCAAAAATGCCCAAGTTGGATTCAGGTCAAAATTCTTGATCAATCAGACCCAGGGGCTTTTTCGTACGAAATTGATAAGAGTTTTTTTTTTTTTTTTTTTTCCTAAAGAATTTTCCATTTGTTTATCGGACCTCTATATATATGATCAACAAGTTTTAATGCAAAAATGCCCATATTGGATTCAGGTCAAAATTCTTGATCAATCAGACCAAGGGGCCTTTTCGTACGAAATTGATACGAGTTTTTTTTTTTTTTTTTTTTTCCTAAAGAATTTTCCATTTTTTTATTGGACCACTACTTATGCTATCTACAACTTTTAATGAAAAAATGGCCATATTGGATTTAGTTTAAAATTCTTGCTCTATCAGAGCCAAGGGCATTTTCATACGAAATTGATACGAGTTTTTTTTTTTTTTTTTTTTTTTCCTAAAGAATTTTCCATTTGTTTATCGGACCTCTATATATACAATCTACAAGTTTTAATGGAAAAATGCCAATATTGGATTCAGGTCAAAATTCATGATGAATCAGACCCAGGGGCTTTTTCGTACGAAATTGATACGAGTTTTTTTTTTTTTCCTAAAGAATTTTCCATTTGTTTATCGGACCTATATATACAGTCTACAAGTTTTAATGCAAAAATTCACATATTGGATTCAGGTCAAAATTCTTGATCTATCAGGCCCAGGGGCATTTTCATACGAAATTGATACGAGTTTTTTTTTTTTTTTTTTTTTTCCTAAAGAATTTTCCATTTGTTTATCGGACCTCTATATATACAATCTACAAGTTTTAATGCAAAAATGCCCGTATTGGATTCAGGTCAAAATTCTTGATCAATCAGACACAGGGGCTTTTTCGTACGAAATTGATAAGAGTTTTTTTTTTTTTTTTTCCTAAAGAATTTTCCATTTGTTTATCGGACCTCTATATATACAATCTACAAGTTTTAATGCAAAAATTCACATATTGGATTCAGGTCAAAATTCTTGATCTATCAGACCCAGGGGCATTTTCATACGAAATTGATACGAGTTTTTTTTTTTTTTTTTTTTTTCCTAATGAATTTTCCATTTGGTTATCGGACCACTATATATACAATCTACTAGTTTTAATGCAAAAATGCCCATATTGGATTCAGGTCAAAATTCTTGATCAATCAGGCCCAGGGGCCTTTTCGTACGAAATTGATACGAGTTTTTTTTTTTTTTTTTCCTAAAGAATTTTCCATTTTTTTATTGGACCACTACTTATGCTATCTACAACTTTTAATAAAAAATTCCCATATTGGTTTTAGGTCAAAATTCTTGATCTATCAGAGCCAAGGGCATTCTCGTACGAAATTGATACGAGTTTTTTTTTTTTTTTTTTTTTTCCTAAAGAATTTTCCATTTGTTTGTTGGACCACTATTTATGCTATCTACAAGTTTAATTGAAAAAATGCCCAAATTGGATATAGGTCAACATTCTTGATTAATCAGACCCAGGGGCATTTTCGTATGAAATTGATACAAGTTTTTTTTTTTTTTTTTTCTAAATAATTTTCCATTTTTTTATTTGACCACTACTTATGCTATCTACAACTTTTACTGAAAAAATGCCCATATTGGATTTAGGTCAAAATTCTTGATCTATCAGAGCCAAGGGCATTTTCGTACGAAATTGATACGAGTTTTTTTTTTTTTTTTTTTTTTTTTCAAAAAGAATTTTCCATTTGTTTATTGGACCACTATTTGTGCTATCTACAAGTTTAATTGCAAAAATGCCCAAATTGGATACATGTCAACATTCTTGATTAATCAGACCTAGGGGCATTTTCGTATGAAATTGATATTAGTTTTTTTTTTTTTTTTTTCTAAATAATTTTCCTTTTTTTTATTGGACCTCTATTTACGATATCTACAAGTTTAAATGTAAAAATGCCCAAATTGGATTCAGGTCAAAATTCTTGATCAATCAGACCCAGGGGCTTTTTCGTACGAAATTGATACGAGTTTTTTTGTTTTTTTTTTTTCCTAAAGAATTTTCCATTTGTTTATCGGACCTCTATATATATGATCAACAAGTTTTAACGCAAAAATGCCCATATTGGATTCATGTCAAAATTCTTGATCAATCAGACCAAGGGGCATTTTCGTACGAAATTGATACGAGTTTTTTTTTTTTTTTTTTTTTCCTAAAGAATTTTCCATTTTTTTATTGGACCACTACTTATGCTATCCACAACTTTTAATGAAAAAATGCCCATATTGGATTTAGGTCAAAATTCTTGATCTATCAGAGCCAAGGGCATTTTCGTACGAAATTGATACGAGTTTTTTTTTTTTTTTTTTCAAATAGAATTTTCCATTTGTTTATTGGACCACTATTTATGCTATCTACAAGTTTAATTGTAAAAATGCCCAAATTGGATATAGGTCAACATTCCTGATTAATCAGACCAGGGGCATTTTCGTATGAAATTGATACAAGTTTTTTTTTTTTTTTCTAAATAATTTTCCATTTTTTTATTGGACCTCTATTTACGATATCTACAAGTTTAAATGCAAAAATGCCCAAATTGGATTCAGGTCAAAATTCTTGATCAATCAGGCCCAGGGGCTTTTTCGTACGAAATTGATACGAGTTTTTTTCTTTTTTTTTTTTCCTAAAGAATTTTCCATTTGTTTATCGGAACTCTATATATACAGTCTACAAGTTTTAGTGCAAAAATTCACATATTGGATTCAGGGCAAAATTCTTGATCTATCAAGCCCAGGGGCATTTTCTTTCGAAATTGATACGAGTTTTTTTTTTTTTTTTTTTTCCTAAAGAATTTTCCATTTTTTTATTGGACCACTACTTATGCTATCTACAACTTTTAATGAAAAAATGCCCATATTGGATTTAGGTCAAAATTCTTGATCTATCAGAGCCAAGGGCATTTTCATACGAAATTGATACGAGTTTTTTTTTTTTTTTTTCCTAAAGAATTTTCCATTTGTTTATCGGACCTCTATATATACAATCTACAAGTTTTAATGCAAAAATGCCCATATTGGGTTCAGGTCAAAATTCTTGATCAATCAGACCCAGGGGCTTTTTCGTGCGAAATTGATAAGAGTTTTTTTTTTTTTTTCCTTAAGAATTTTCCATTTGTTTATTGGACCTCTACTTATGCTATCTACAAGTTTTAATGAAAAAATGCCCATATTGGATTCAGGTCAAATTCTTGATCAATCAGACCCAGGGGCATTTTCGTTCGAAATTGATACGAGTTTTTTTTTTTTTTTTTTCCCAAAAGAATTTTCCATTTTTTTATTGGACCACTACTTATGCTATCTACAGCTTTTAATGAAAAAATGCCCATATTGGATTTAGGTCAAAATTCTTGATCTATCAGAGCCAAGGGCATTTTCGTACGAAATTGATACGAGTTTTTTTTTTTTTTTTTTTTCCTAAAGAATTTTCCATTTGTTTATCGGACCTCTATATATACAATCTACAAGTTTTAATGCAAAAATGCCCGTATTGGATTCAGGTCAAAATTCTTGATCAATCAGACACAGGGGCTTTTTCGTACGAAATTGATAAGAGTTTTTTTTTTTTTTTCCTAAAGAATTTTCCATTTGTTTATCGGACCTCTATATATACAATCTACAAGTTTTAATGCAAAAATTCACATATTGGATTCAGGTCAAAATTCTTGATCTATCAGACCCAGGGGCATTTTCATACGAAATTGATACGAGTTTTTTTTTTTTTTTTTTTTCCTAAAGAATTTTCCATTTGGTTATCGGACCACTATATATACAATCTACTAGTTTTAATGCAAAAATGCCCATATTGGATTCAGGTCAAAATTCTTGATCAATCAGGCCCAGGGGCCTTTTCGTACGAAATTGATACGAGTTTTTTTTTTTTTTTTTCCTAAAGAATTTTCCATTTTTTTATTGGACCACTACTTATGCTATCTACAACTTTTAATAAAAAAATTCCCATATTGGATTTAGGTCAAAATTCTTGATCTATCAGAGCCAAGGGCATTCTCGTACGAAATTGATACGAGTTTTTTTTTTTTTTTTTTTTTCCTAAAGAATTTTCCATTTGTTTATTGGACCACTATTTATGCTATCTACAAGTTTAATTGAAAAAATGCCCAAATTGGATATAGGTCAACATTCTTGATCAATCAGACCCAGGGGCTTTTTCGTACGAAATTGATACGACTTTTTTTGTTTTTTTTTTTTCCTAAAGAATTTACCATTTGTTTATCGGACCTCTATATATATGATCAACAAGTTTTAACGCAAAAATGCCCATATTGGATTCATGTCAAAATTCTTGATCAATCAGACCAAGGGGCATTTTCGTACGAAATTGATACGAGTTTTTTTTTTTTTTTTTTTTCCTAAAGAATTTTCCATTTTTTTATTGGACCACTACTTATGCTATCTACAACTTTTAATAAAAAATTCCCATATTGGTTTTAGGTCAAAATTCTTGATCTATCAGAGCCAAGGGCATTCTCGTACGAAATTGATACGAGTTTTTTTTTTTTTTTTTTCAAATAGAATTTTCCATTTGTTTATTGGACCACTATTTATGCTATCTACAAGTTTAATTGTAAAAATGCCCAAATTGGATATAGGTCAACATTCCTGATTAATCAGACCAGGGGCATTTTCGTATGAAATTGATACAAGTTTTTTTTTTTTTTTCTAAATAATTTTCCATTTTTTTATTGGACCTCTATTTACGATATCTACAAGTTTAAATGCAAAAATGCCCAAATTGGATTCAGGTCAAAATTCTTGATCAATCAGGCCCAGGGGCTTTTTCGTACGAAATTGATACGAGTTTTTTTCTTTTTTTTTTTTCCTAAAGAATTTTCCATTTGTTTATCGGACCTCTATATATACAGTCTACAAGTTTTAATGCAAAAATTCACATATTGGATTCAGGTCAAAATTCTTGATCTATCAAGCCCAGGGGCATTTTCATACGAAATTGATACGAGTTTTTTTTTTTTTTTTTTTTTCCTAAAGAATTTTCCATTTTTTTATTGGACCACTACTTATGCTATCTACAACTTTTAATGAAAAAATGCCCATATTGGATTTAGGTCAAAATTCTTGATCTATCAGAGCCAAGGGCATTTTCATACGAAATTGATACGAGTTTTTTTTTTTTTTTTTTCCTAAAGAATTTTCCATTTGTTTATCGGACCTCTATATATACAATCTACAAGTTTTAATGCAAAAATGCCCATATTGGGTTCAGGTCAAAATTCTTGATCAATCAGACCCAGGGGCTTTTTCGTGCGAAATTGATAAGAGTTTTTTTTTTTTTTTCCTTAAGAATTTTCCATTTGTTTATTGGACCTCTACTTATGCTATCTACAAGTTTTAATGAAAAAATGCCCATATTGGATTCAGGTCAAATTCTTGATCAATCAGACCCAGGGGCATTTTCGTTCGAAATTGATACGAGTTTTTTTTTTTTTTTTTTTCCCAAAAGAATTTTCCATTTTTTTATTGGACCACTACTTATGCTATCTACAGCTTTTAATGAAAAAATGCCCATATTGGATTTAGGTCAAAATTCTTGATCTATCAGAGCCAAGGGCATTTTCGTACGAAATTGATACGAGTTTTTTTTTTTTTTTTTTTCCTAAAGAATTTTCCATTTGTTTATCGGACCTCTATATATACAATCTACAAGTTTTAATGCAAAAATGCCCGTATTGGATTCAGGTCAAAATTCTTGATCAATCAGACACAGGGGCTTTTTCGTACGAAATTGATAAGAGTTTTTTTTTTTTTTTCCTAAAGAATTTTCCATTTGTTTATCGGACCTCTATATATACAATCTACAAGTTTTAATGCAAAAATTCACATATTGGATTCAGGTCAAAATTCTTGATCTATCAGACCCAGGGGCATTTTCATACGAAATTGATACGAGTTTTATTTTTTTTTTTTTTTCCTAAAGAATTTTCCATTTGGTTATCGGACCACTATATATACAATCTACTAGTTTTAATGCAAAAATGCCCATATTGGATTCAGGTCAAAATTCTTGATCAATCAGGCCCAGGGGCCTTTTCGTACGAAATTGATACGAGTTTTTTTTTTTTTTTTCCTAAAGAATTTTCCATTTTTTTATTGGACCACTACTTATGCTATCTACAACTTTTAATAAAAAAATTCCCATATTGGATTTAGGTCAAAATTCTTGATCTATCAGAGCCAAGGGCATTCTCGTACGAAATTGATACGAGTTTTTTTTTTTTTTTTTTTTTTCCTAAAGAATTTTCCATTTGTTTATTGGACCACTATTTATGCTATCTACAAGTTTAATTGAAAAAATGCCCAAATTGGATATAGGTCAACATTCTTGATCAATCAGACCCAGGGGCTTTTTCGTACGAAATTGATACGAGTTTTTTTGTTTTTTTTTTTTCCTAAAGAATTTACCATTTGTTTATCGGACCTCTATATATATGATCAACAAGTTTTAACGCAAAAATGCCCATATTGGATTCATGTCAAAATTCTTGATCAATCAGACCATGGGGCATTTTCGTACGAAATTGATACGAGTTTTTTTTTTTTTTTTTTTTCCTAAAGAATTTTCCATTTTTTTATTGGACCACTACTTATGCTATCTACAACTTTTAATGAAAAAATGCCCAAATTGGATTTAGGTCAAAATTCTTGATCTATCAGAGCCAAGGGCATTTTCGTACGAAATTGATACGAGTTTTTTTTTTTTTTTTTTTTTCAAAAAGAATTTTCCATTTGTTTATTGGACCACTATTTGTGCTATCTACAAGTTTAATTGCAAAAATGCCCAAATTGGATACAGGTCAACATTCTTGATTAATCAGACCCAGGGGCATTTTCGTATGAAATTGATACAAGTTTTTTTTTTTTTTTTTTTCTAAATAATTTTCCATTTTTTTATTGGACCTCTATTTACGATATCTACAAGTTTAAATGTAAAAATGCCCAAATTGGATTCAGGTCAAAATTCTTGATCAATCAGACCCAGGGGCTTTTTCGTACGAAATTGATACGAGTTTTTTTGTTTTTTTTTTTTCCTAAAGAATTTTCCATTTGTTTATCGGACCTCTATATATATGATCAACAAGTTTTAACGCAAAAATGCCCATATTGGATTCATGTCAAAATTCTTGATCAATCAGACCAAGGGGCATTTTCGTACGAAATTGATACGAGTTTTTTTTTTTTTTTTTTTTTCCTAAAGAATTTTCCATTTTTTTATTGGACCACTACTTATGCTATCTACAACTTTTAATGAAAAAATGCCCATATTGGATTTAGGTCAAAATTCTTGATCTATCAGAGCCAAGGGCATTTTCGTACGAAATTGATACGAGTTTTTTTTTTTTTTTTTCAAATAGAATTTTCCATTTGTTTATTGGACCACTATTTATGCTATCTACAAGTTTAATTGTAAAAATGCCCAAATTGGATATAGGTCAACATTCCTGATTAATCAGACCAGGGGCATTTTCGTATGAAATTGATACAAGTTTTTTTTTTTTTTTCTAAATAATTTTCCATTTTTTTATTGGACCTCTATTTACGATATCTACAAGTTTAAATGCAAAAATGCCCAAATTGGATTCAGGTCAAAATTCTTGATCAATCAGGCCCAGGGGCTTTTTCGTACGAAATTGATACGAGTTTTTTTCTTTTTTTTTTTTCCTAAAGAATTTTCCATTTGTTTATCGGACCTCTATATATATGATCAACAAGTTTTAATGCAAAAATGCCCATATTGGATTCAGGTCAAAATTCTTGATCAATCAGACCAAGGGGCATTTTCGTACGAAATTGATAGGACTTTTTTTTTTTTTTTTTTTTTTCCTAAAGAATTTTCCATTTTTTTATTGGACCACTACTAATGCTATCTACAACTTTTAATGAAAAAATGCCCATATTGGATTTAGGTCAAAATTTTTGATCTATCAGAGCCAAGGGCATTTTCGTACGAAATTGATACGAGTTTTTTTTTTTTTCCTAAAGAATTTTCCATTTGTTTATCGGACCTCTATATATACAGTCTACAAGTTTTAATGCAAAAATTCACATATTGGATTCAGGTCAAAATTCTTGATCTATCAGGCCCAGGGGCATTTTCATACGAAATTGATACGAGTTTTTTTTTTTTTTTTTTTTCCTAAAGAATTTTCCATTTGTTTATCGGACCTCTGTATATACAATCTACAAGTTTTAATGCAAAAATGCCCATATTGGATTCAGGTCAAAATTCTTGATCAATCAGACCCAGGGGCTTTTTCGTGCGAAATTGATAAGAGTTTTTTTTTTTTTTTCCTTAAGAATTTTCCATTTGTTTATTGGACCTCTACTTATGCTATCTACAAGTTTTAATGAAAAAATGCCCATATTGGATTCAGGTCAAATTCTTGATCAATCAGACCCAGGGGCATTTTCGTTCGAAATTGATACGAGTTTTTTTTTTTTTTTTCCCAAAAGAATTTTCCATTTTTTTATTGGACCACTACTTATGCTATCTACAGCTTTTAATGAAAAAATGCCCATATTGGATTTAGGTCAAAATTCTTGATCTATCAGAGCCAAGGGCATTTTCGTACGAAATTGATACGAGTTTTTTTTTTTTTTTTTTTCCTAAAGAATTTTCCATTTGTTTATCGGACCTCTATATATACAATCTACAAGTTTTAATGCAAAAATGCCCGTATTGGATTCAGGTCAAAATTCTTGATCAATCAGACATAGGGGCTTTTTCGTACGAAATTGATAAGAGTTTTTTTTTTTTTTTTTCCTAAACAATTTTCCATTTGTTTATCGGACCTCAATATATACAATCTACAAGTTTTAATGCAAAAATTCACATATTTGATTCAGGTCAAAATTCTTGATCTATCAGACCTATGGGCATTTTCATACGAAATTGATACGAGTTTTTTTTTTTTTTTTTTTTCCTAAAGAATTTTCCATTTGGTTATCGGACCACTATATATACAATCTACTAGTTTTAATGCAAAAATGCCCATATTGGATTCAGGTCAAAATTCTTGATCAATCAGGCCCAGGGGCCTTTTCGTACGAAATTGATACGAGTTTTTTTTTTTTTTTTTCCTAAAGAATTTTCCATTTTTTTATTGGACCACTACTTATGCTATCTACAACTTTTAATAAAAAAATTCCCATATTGGATTTAGGTCAAAATTCTTGATCTATCAGAGCCAAGGGCATTCTCGTACGAAATTGATACGAGTTTTTTTTTTTTTTTTTTTTTTTTCCTAAAGAATTTTCCATTTGTTTATTGGACCACTATTTATGCTATCTACAAGTTTACTTGAAAAAATGCCCAAATTGGATATAGGTCAACATTCTTGATTAATCAGACCCAGGGGCATTTTCGTATGAAATTGATACAAGTTTTTTTTTTTTTTTTTTTTCAAAATAATTTTCCATTTTTTTATTGGACCACTACTTATGCTATCTACAACTTTTAATGAAAAAATGCCCATATTGGATTTAGGTCAAAATTCTTGATCTATCAGAGCCAAGGGCATTTTCATACGAAATTGATACGAGTTTTTTTTTTTTTTTTTCCTAAAGAATTTTCCATTTGTTTATCGGACCTCTATATATACAATCTACAAGTTTTAATGCAAAAATGCCCATATTGGATTCAGGTCAAAATTCATGATCAATCAGACCCAGGGGCTTTTTCGTACGAAATTGATAAGAGTTTTTTTTTTTTTTTTCCTAAAGAATTTTCCATTTGTTTATCGAACCTCTATATATACAATCTACAAGTTTTAATGCAAAAATTCACATATTGGATTCAGGTCAAAATTCTTGATCTATCAGACCCAGGAGCACTTTCATACG
The DNA here is from genome assembly GCA_023736055.1 of Quercus glauca. Taxonomy (NCBI): domain Eukaryota; kingdom Viridiplantae; phylum Streptophyta; class Magnoliopsida; order Fagales; family Fagaceae; genus Quercus; species Quercus glauca. Next base: position 387,824 of record CM043315.1, read on the forward strand.
AAATTGATAAGAGTTTTTTTTTTTTTTTTCCAAAAGAATTTTCCATTTGCTTATCGGATCTCTATATATACAATCTACAAGTTTTAATGCAAAAATGCCCATAATGGATTCAGGTCAAAATTCTTGACCAATAAGGCCCAGGGGCTTTTTCGTACGAAATTGATACACGTTTTTTTGCTTTTTTTTTTTTTATTCCTAAAGAATTTTCTATTTTTTTATTGGACCACTACTTATGCTATCTACAAATTTTAATGAAAAAATTCCCATATTGGATTTAGGTCAAAATTCTTGATCTATCAGAGCCAAGGGCATTCTCGTACGAAATTGATACGAGTTTTTTTTTTTTTTTTTTTTTTCCTAAAGAATTTTCCATTTGTTTATCGGACCTCTATATATACAATCTACATGTTTTAATGCAAAAATGCCCGTATTGGATTCATGTCAAAATTCTTGATCAATCAGACCCAGGGGCTTTTTCGTACGAAATTGATAAGACCTCTATATATACGATCAACAAGTTTTACTGCAAAAATGCCTATATTGGATTCAGGTCAAAATTCTTGACGAATCAGACCTAGGGGCATTTTCGTACGACATTAATACAAGTTTTTTTTTTTTTTTTCTAAAAGAATTTTCCATTTGTTTATTGGACCTCTGCTTATGCTATCTACAAGTTTTAATGAAAAAATACCCATATTGGATTCAGGTCAAAATTCTTGATCAATCAGACCCAGGGGCTTTTTCGTATGAAATTGATACGAGTTTTTTTTTTTTTTTTCCAAATAATTTTCCATTTTTTTATTGGACCTCTATTTATGCTATCTACAAGTTTAAATGCAAAAATGCCCAAGTTGGATTCAGGTCAAAATTCTTGATCAATCAGACCCAGGGGCTTTTTCGCACGAAATTGATAAGAGTTTTTTTTTTTTTTTTTTTTTCCTAAAGAATTTTCCATTTGTTTATCGGACCTCTATATATATGATCAACAAGTTTTAATGCAAAAATGCCCATATTGGATTCAGGTCAAAATTCTTGATCAATCAGACCAAGGGGCCTTTTCGTACGAAATTGATACGAGTTTTTTTTTTTTTTTTTTTTTTTCCTAAAGAATTTTCCATTTTTTTATTGGACCACTACTTATGCTATCTACAACTTTTAATGAAAAAATGGCCATATTGGATTTAGTTTAAAATTCTTGCTCTATCAGAGCCAAGGGCATTTTCATACGAAATTGATACGAGTTTTTTTTTTTTTTTTTTTTTTCCTAAAGAATTTTCCATTTGTTTATCGGACCTCTATATATACAATCTACAAGTTTTAATGGAAAAATTCCCATATTGGATTCAGGTCAAAATTCATGATCAATCAGACCCAGGGGCTTTTTCGTACGAAATTGATACGAGTTTTTTTTTTTTTTCCTAAAAAATTTTCCATTTGTTTATCGGACCTATATATACAGTCTACAAGTTTTAATGCAAAAATTCACATATTGGATTCAGGTCAAAATTCTTGATCTATCAGGCCCAGGGGCATTTTCATACGAAATTGATACGAGTTTTTTTTTTTTTTTTTTTTTTCCTAAAGAATTTTCCATTTGTTTATCGGACCTCTATATATACAATCTACAAGTTTTAATGCAAAAATGCCCGTATTGGATTCAGGTCAAAATTCTTGATCAATCAGACACAGGGGCTTTTTCGTACGAAATTGATAAGAGTTTTTTTTTTTTTTTTCCTAAAGAATTTTCCATTTGTTTATCGGACCTCTATATATACAATCTACAAGTTTTAATGCAAAAATTCACATATTGGATTCAGGTCAAAATTCTTGATCTATCAGACCCAGGGGCATTTTCATACGAAATTGATACGAGTTTTTTTTTTTTTTTTTTTTCCTAATGAATTTTCCATTTGGTTATCGGACCACTATATATACAATCTACTAGTTTTAATGCAAAAATGCCCATATTGGATTCAGGTCAAAATTCTTGATCAATCAGGCCCAGGGGCCTTTTCGTACGAAATTGATACGAGTTTTTTTTTTTTTTTTTCCTAAAGAATTTTCCATTTTTTTATTGGACCACTACTTATGCTATCTACAACTTTTAATAAAAAATTCCCATATTGGATTTAGGTCAAAATTCTTGATCTATCAGAGCCAAGGGCATTCTCGTACGAAATTGATACGAGTTTTTTTTTTTTTTTTTTTTCCTAAAGAATTTTCCATTTGTTTATTGGACCACTATTTATGCTATCCACAAGTTTAATTGAAAAAATGCCCAAATTGGATATAGGTCAACATTCTTGATTAATCAGACCCAGGGGCATTTTCGTATGAAATTGATACAAGTTTTTTTTTTTTTTTTTTCTAAATAATTTTCCATTTTTTTATTTGACCACTACTTATGCTATCTACAACTTTTAATGAAAAAATGCCCATATTGGATTTAGGTCAAAATTCTTGATCTATCAGAGCCAAGGGCATTTTCGTACGAAATTGATACGAGTTTTTTTTTTTTTTTTTTTTTTCAAAAAGAATTTTCCATTTGTTTATTGGACCACTATTTGTGCTATCTACAAGTTTAATTGCAAAAATGCCCAAATTGGATACATGTCAACATTCTTGATTAATCAGACCCAGGGGCATTTTCGTATGAAATTGATATAAGTTTTTTTTTTTTTTTTCTAAATAATTTTCCACTTTTTTATTGGACCTCTATTTACGATATCTACAAGTTTAAATGTAAAAATGCCCAAATTGGATTCAGGTCAAAATTCTTGATCAATCAGACCCAGGGGCTTTTTCGTACGAAATTGATACGAGTTTTTTTGTTTTTTTTTTTTCCTAAAGAATTTTCCATTTGTTTATCGGACCTCTATATATATGATCAACAAGTTTTAACGCAAAAATGCCCATATTGGATTCATGTCAAAATTCTTGATCAATCAGACCAAGGGGCATTTTCGTACGAAATTGATACGAGTTTTTTTTTTTTTTTTTTTTTTCCTAAAGAATTTTCCATTTTTTTATTGGACCACTACTTATGCTATCTACAACTTTTAATGAAAAAATGCCCAAATTGGATTTAGGTCAAAATTCTTGATCTATCAGAGCCAAGGGCATTTTCGTACGAAATTAATACGAGTTTTTTTTTTTTTTTTTTTTTTTCAAAAAGAATTTTCCATTTGTTTATTGGACCACTATTTGTGCTATCTACAAGTTTAATTGCAAAAATGCCCAAATTGGATACAGGTCAACATTCTTGATTAATCAGACCCAGGGGCATTTTCGTATGAAATTGATACAAGTTTTTTTTTTTTTTTTTTCTAAATAATTTTCCATTTTTTTATTGGACCTCTATTTACGATATCTACAAGTTTAAATGTAAAAATGCCCAAATTGGATTCAGGTCAAAATTCTTGATCAATCAGACCCAGGGGCTTTTTCGTACGAAATTGATACGAGTTTTTTTGTTTTTTTTTTTTCCTAAAGAATTTTCCATTTGTTTATCGGACCTCTATATATATGATCAACAAGTTTTAACGCAAAAATGCCCATATTGGATTCATGTCAAAATTCTTGATCAATCAGAGCAAGGGGCATTTTCGTACGAAATTGATACGAGTTTTTTTTTTTTTTTTTTTTTCCTAAAGAATTTTCCATTTTTTTATTGGACCACTACTTATGCTATCTACAAATTTTAATGAAAAAATGCCCATATTGGATTTAGGTCAAAATTCTTGATCTATCAGAGCCAAGGGCATTTTCGTACGAAATTGATACGAGTTTTTTTTTTTTTTTTTTTTTTTTTTCAAATAGAATTTTCCATTTGTTTATTGGACCACTATTTATGCTGTGGGTCAGAAAGCCCCACGTCGTATGTTGGGCCAGAAGCCCAACCCAGACAAGGCTCTCTGTCCGAAGAGGATAAAACACCAGTGTTTTGCCATCCTGGTAAGAGTACAGCCCGTGAGGGACAAATGGTCCGTCCGAAGACAATCTTTTCGGGCCGAAGAGACCTTCTCCAACGGGCCTGCTCAGAGCTTGACTTAGGAGCTATGCTGGAGACCTTCCTACGGAAGCTAAGCCCCGAGCATGCCTAACTGCGGAGCTATCATCAAATGTCCTGCCAATAAAGCTGCCACCGCCACATTTAATGCACTGCAGCAACTTTCCTGGCCGCATTTATGTGGAGAAGACACCTGAACAGTGAATCTTCACCTACCACCACTCACTGCAGGTTAAAGCAAACGGCTGATGTGACCAGTACTCAAGTAGGCGCCTAGATGGAGGACAAGTGTGCGGTGGAGATGAGAAGAGAGTGTGTATATAAAGGAAGCAAGTCTCACAGAGAGGGGAGAGAAAAATTGTTGTATTCGTTAAGTCTCCAAATATAAAAGCTCTTCGGACTAAAGAAATTGCTTTCAAACACTAGTCCAAATCTTTTTTATTTTGGTCAGTCTCCATGAACCGTCGCTAAATCCAGGCCTAGCACAGTTGTTTAACCCATACTCTACAAATTTATTGTTGGGCACTTGTTGGGCTCACAACCCAGAGAGTTGATACCGGGCCCAACAAAAACCGACCCTACAATTGGCGCCGTCTGTGGGAAACAGCTCGAGCAAAGGTGGAAGCAACGCCTCAAAAGATGGCTGAACCAAGGCAACGGCCGGCGGAGTCCAGGTCAAACCAGTACACCGACCCTTTTATTCATCTGGAGCGGAGGCGCGATCGCGAAGGTAGCCTACGCACCACGCGCGAGGGCCAAAACCAGTCACAGGGAGAGAGCCACATGTCCCATGCAGAGGAAAACCAAGCCATGCAGTTGGAGATTCAAAGGCTGAAAAAAGAGTTGCGCCATGCAAAGAGGAAGCGCACTTCCTCATACTCAGATGATGATTCTGAAGACGAGCGGGACGAGGATTACAGGCGGAGATCTCGAACACCGGTCAGTGAGCCTTTCCCCTATAAGGAAGCTCGCAATCACGAGAAGAACCCTCAGGGCTCTCCTCCGAGGGGCGCAGGGAACGATGCCATGAGCAAAGCTCTGGCTCAAGTCTCCAGGTCTCCCTTTGCACGTAATATCGAGGGTGCCAGACTTCCCAGGCGTTTCCACCAACCTACATTCACTATCTACAATGGCCGGACCGACCCAGTGGAACATGTGAGTCATTTCAACCAGCGGATGGCAGTCCACTCCAGGGACGAAGCCCTGATGTGCAAAGTTTTCCCCTCCAGCTTGGGGCCAATAGCCATGAGGTGGTTTGACAACTTGAAAGCAAACACTATTAGTTCTTTCCAAGAGCTGACCCAGGCTTTTGGGTCCCGTTTCGTCACGTGCCGAAGGGTTCCTCAATCTGTGGCCTCTCTGTTGTCCGTCTACATGAAAGGGGGTGAGACCCTGAAGTCATATTCGGATAGATTTTGGGAAACATACAACGAGGTAGGAGAAGACTGTGAATTGATGGCTATCGAATCTTTCAAACTAGGCCTCCCCACTGAACATCTCTTAAGAACGTCATTGACGCGCAAGCCTGCTATCAGTATACGCCAATTGATGGATAGAATCGATAAGTACAAAAGGGTTGAGGAGGATCAGCAGCAAAGCAAGGGAAAGGAGAAGGTTATCCCTCAGGAAGGGAGGGATTTCAGGTCGGACAGGCAGAACCACAACAGGCCAAGGAAGGACTGGGCTGGACAAAGCATTACGAACCACCAGAGGGTCAATGCGGTTTTTCGTGAACCAGTGCACCAGGTCCTGGATAAAATAAAGAACGAGCCGTTCTTCAAGAGGCCGAACAAGATGGTGGGGAACCCTGAGAGGCGCAATCATAATCTGTACTGCCAGTATCACCTTGACCACGGGCACACTACGGAGGAGTGCAGGAGCCTGTGGGACCACCTGGATCAGCTGGTCGGCGAGGGCAGACTGAAACACCTCCTACACCACTCGTATGGTAAAGGAGATCAAGCAAGCGCAGGTCCCAGGGGGAGCAACTTTGCGAAGCCTCCCTTAGGGACAATCAATGTCGTATTTGCCGCGCCAGGGAGGACGGGGTCCCGCCCGTCCAGAGTACTGTCAGTTGCTCGGACACCTTCGGAATGTGTAGGCAGAGAGCCGAAGAAACAAAGAGCGGATGTTCCAGTTCTGGGATTTTCGGAGGACGACAAAAAAGGGACTATCCAGCCGCATGATGATGCCCTGGTAGTAACTCTCAGAATCGGGGGGTACGACGTGAAGAGGGTAATGGTAGATCAGGGCAGCGCCGCAGAGATCATGTACCCAGACCTATACAAGGGGCTGAACTTGTCCCCCGAAGACTTGACTCCATACAGTTCTCCTTTGGTCAGTTTTGACGGCAAAGTGATCATTCCGAAGGGCCAGATCAGACTGCCGGTGCAAGCCGGTCCAGAAACAGTTGAAGTCGACTTTATAGTGGTGGATGCCTATTCACCCTACACCGCTATAGTAGGCAGACCTTGGCTTCATACTCTCGGGGCAGTGTCCTCCACACTGCACCAAAAGATTAAATATCCGTCCGCAGGGGAAGTCGAGGAGATCCTAGGGGATCAGGCCATGTCAAGGCGATGTCTAGTGGCAGCCATACAGCACGAACGACATGCTGAACCCTCAAGCTGTAATAAGGGGAGTTTATAGCAATTAAAACCTTCGGCGCCGGACGCCGGGGCCTCGACCGAAGAGGCAGTGTGCGAAAACTTAACGAGGGTTGTTGTTGGTGACGATCCAGAGAAGTTTTTTCAAGTTGGATCCATGCTTCCCCCTCAGGAAAGGGAGGAGTTGATAAAGTTCCTCAGGGCCAACGTTGACGTATTTGCCTGGGACCCCACGGATGCCCCAGGAGTAAGTCCAGAATTTATCTGCCACCACCTAAACGTTAATCCCACCATCATCCCTAAAAAACTGCCGCTCCGACGACCGTCGAGAGAACACGCCGACGTGGTCAGGGATGAAGTGATGAAACTTAAGCAGGCAGGAGCCATTAAAGAGATCTTCTACCCCGAATGGCTGGCTAACACGGTGGTAGTGAAAAAGAAAAGTGGGAAATGGCGGGTGTGTGTGGACTTCACCGACCTTAATAGAGCTTGTCCGAAGGATCCGTTTCCAATGCCTAAGATAGACCAATTAGTTGACGCCACTGTCGGGCATCCTCGGATGAGTTTCTTAGATGCCTTTCAAGGTTACCATCAGATACCACTGGCTCTCGCCGACCAGGAGAAAACATCTTTTGTAACTCCTGTAGGAAATTACCACTACAAGGTAATGCCGTTCGGCCTGAAGAACGCGGGGGCTACCTATCAGAGGATGATGACGAGGATGTTTGAGCCACAGCTGGGCAAAAGCATGGAGGTTTATATCGACGACATGGTGGTTAAAAGCAAGATTGTTGCTGAGCACATTGGGGATCTCAGTACTATATTCGAAATTCTGAGGGGACACAGATTGCGGTTGAATGCCTCTAAATGTTCCTTCGGTGTTGGGTCAGGTAAATTCTTGGGGTATATGGTCACACACAGGGGAATCGAGGTTAACCCCGATCAGATAAAGGCCATCAACGACTTGCGAGCTCCTCGGAATCCCAAGGAGATTCAGAAGCTGACTGGGATGACCGCTGCCCTTAATCGGTTCATTTCCAGATCAGCAGACAGGTGTAGGCCTTTCTTCTCGTTAATCAATAAGTGGAAGGATTTTGAATGGACACAGGAATGCGCTATTGCCTTCCAGCAACTTAAGGATTACCTGGCTAAGCCCCCCATCATGTCCAGTCCCCAGCCAGACGAAGTCTTGTTTGCTTACATTGCCGTGGCCCCAAATGCTGTAAGCTTGGTGCTGATCCGAACGGACTGTGGAGTACAAAAGCCAGTTTACTACGTGAGCAAGTCGCTACAAGAGGCTGAAATCCGCTATTTGCCATTGGAGAAAGCCATTCTGGCCATTGTGCTGGGTACTAAGAAGTTGCCCCATTATTTTCAAGCTCACACCGTTATAGTTCTTACTCAGCTCCCAATCAGAGCCGTACTCCGAAGCGCAGACTACACCGGTAGAATTGCTAAATAGGGGACGATGCTAGGGGCTTTTGACATCAAGTACATGCCGCGCACGTCAGTGAAGGGGCAGGTCCTTGCGGACCTGGTCGCCGAGTTCACAGAACCACATTTTGAGGAAGCAGCACAAACTCTTGGCGCGGTAGGAAGACAAGTCAGCACGATTGCGTCACAAAGCGCATTGCCCTGGAAAGCATATGTAGACGGCGCATCAAATCAGAGGGGCTCAGGCGTAGGGATAGTGTTGATATCCCCCGAGAGAATCGTCATTGAAAAAGCCTTAAGGCTAGACTTCTCAGCAACGAATAACGAGGCAGAGTATGAGGCTCTACTGATGGGGATGAAGATGGTACGAAGGATGGGAGGAATATCCGTCGAGATATCCTCAGACTCAAGGTTGGTCGTCGGCCAGGTGCTGGGAGAGTTTGAAGCGAAAGATGAGAGAATGCAGGGATATCTAAACCTGGTCAAGTCCCTACAGTCGGAGTTTGAATGCTTTACCCTACGGCACATCCCAAGGAGTGGCAACACGCATGCTGACTCCTTAGCTACGCTCGCCACCTCTTCGGCGCAGGAATTACCAAGGGTTATTCTGATTGAGGACGTGCAGAGACCCACGGAGTTAAGAAAGGAGCCATCCCAAGTCTACAGCGTCGGAACCAACCCATGCTGGATGGACCCCATCATCAGGTTCTTGAGGGACGACGTGTTGCCCGAAGAAAGAGTGGAAGCAGACAAAATACGGAGAAAAGCCACAAGGTTCTGGCTGTCCGAAGACCGTAGACTGTACAAACGCTCCTATTCTGGCCCATACCTGTTGTGCATGGCCCCCGAGGCGGCTGAATCGATGCTAGAAGAGCTGCATGAAGGAATCTGTGGAAGCCATACTGGAGGGAGATCTTTAGCTCACCGAGCCATTACCCAAGGCTACTGGTGGCCAAATATGCAAAGAGAGGCGCATGAGTACGCCAAAAAGTGTGACCAATGCCAACGCTTCGCGCCGAGCATACATCAACCTGGTGGAACCCTTAATCCGCTATCCAGCCCGTGGCCTTTTGCTCAGTGGGGGCTGGACATCGTTGGCCCTTTCCCTAAGGCAGCAGGAAACAGGAAGTTCTTGCTGGTCGGAACAGACTACTTCACCAAGTGGGTAGAAGCTGAGCCTCTAGCAAATATCAGGGACGTAGACGTGAAGAAGTTCGTTTGGAAAAACATCGTCACCAGATTTGGAGTTCCACATACCCTCATCTCGGATAACGGGCTTCAATTCGATAGCAAAGCTTTTAGAAGCTATTGCAACGAGCTGGGAATCACAAATAGATACTCCACCCCCGCCTATCCCCAAGGGAATGGGCAGGCCGAAGCCACCAATAAAGTCATAGTTGACGGGCTAAAGAAGAGGCTAGACGATGCGAAGGGTAGGTGGGTAGAAGAATTACCCCACGTGTTGTGGGCATATAGAACCACGCCTCGCAGGTCCACCGGTGAAACCCCTTTTTCAATGACCTACGGAGCTGAAGCCGTTATACCTCTCGAGACTGGGTTCCCAACACACAGGATTAGCTCTTTTGACCCAACCCACAACGACAGACTGCTGGAAAAGAGTCTAGATCTGATTGAAGAACGAAGGGAAACCGCGATGGTCCGATTGGCACACTACCAGCAGAAACTCAAACAGGGCTACGACACCAATGTAAGGTTGAGACCCCTCGAGCCTGGCGATCTTGTCCTAAGGAAGGTGGTAGGGAATGCGAAGAATCCAGCATGGGGAAAACTGGGTCCGAACTGGGAAGGTCCGTATCGTATCACTTCGAGGGCCGGCATTGGAGCATACTTCCTTGAAGACCTGGATAATCACGTAGTGCCCCGGCCATGGAATGTAAATAACCTCAAAAGGTACTACTATTAAATGATTTCTTCTTTCAGTCATGATTGTTCTGTTGTTATACTAGTGTTTCTCAAGTGTTTAAACTTAAATTCAATCATGCCTGTAGTCCTCGGACCAGATGATTTGGGTTAGTTAACACTCCGTTACGATTTTTCTCAAGTGTTTAAACTTAAATTCAATCATGCCTGTAGTCCTCGGACCAGATGATTTGGGTTAGTTAACACTCCGTTACGATTTTTCTCAAGTGTTTAAACTTAAATTCAATCATGCCTGTAGTCCTCGGACCAGATGATTTGGGTTAGTTAACACTCCGTTACGATTTTTCTCAAGTGTTTAAACTTAAATTCAATCATGCCTGTAGTCCTCGGACCAGATGATTTGGGTTAGTTAACACTCCGTTACGATTTTTCTCAAGTGTTTAAACTTAAATTCAATCATGCCTGTAGTCCTCGGACCAGATGATTTGGGTTAGTTAACACTCCGTTACGATTTTTCTCAAGTGTTTAAACTTAAATTCAATCATGCCTGTAGTCCTCGGACCAGATGATTTGGGTTAGTTAACACTCCGTTACGATTTTTCTCAAGTGTTTAAACTTAAATTCAATCATGCCTGTAGTCCTCGGACCAGATGATTTGGGTTAGTTAACACTCCGTTACGATTTTTCTCAAGTGTTTAAACTTAAATTCAATCATGCCTGTAGTCCTCGGACCAGATGATTTGGGTTAGTTAACACCGTTACGGTTTTTCTCAAGTGTTTAAACTTAAATTCAATCATGCCTGTAGTCCTCGGACCAGATGATTTGGGTTAGTTAACACTCCGTTACGATTTTTCTCAAGTGTTTAAACTTAAATTCAATCATGCCTGTAGTCCTCGGACCAGATGATTTGGGTTAGTTAACACCGTTACGGTTTTTCTCAAGTGTTTAAACTTAAATTCAATCATGCCTGTAGTCCTCGGACCAGATGATTTGGGTTAGTTAACACTCCGTTACGATTTTTCTCAAGTGTTTAAACTTAAATTCAATCATGCCTGCGATCTTTGGACCAGATGACTTGGATTAGTTTACATTCCGTTCACAGGCGTTTAAATTTAAGCCGAATTACTTTAGCTTTTATTACTTTGAAACCCTGTTTAGCAGCGCATGAATGATCACTCTGCTTTTAGTTATTAATCTATCATTGTTAACCATGATGACAACTTAACAAACACCGCAGAATTAACGAAGAGCAAAAAAGAATCTATTCCATTACTTAAAAAGATAATTTAGGTACAAAATGGACAACAAAAGATCCCAGCCGTTACATAAGTTAAGCATCCTGAGTTTTGCCTTGAGGCACCAGATCAGTCTTTGGCAAATCACCCACATCTCCGGCCAGAAGAGGGGCCTGACTCGTTTCGGCTGGTGCTGGAGGATTCTGATCCGCTATGGGTGCCTCCGAGGTTTCAGGCGCGTCACATAGGTCAGGATCATAATAGATGCTGCCAGGCTGCCATAAGGCTGATTCCGCAGGGACTCCAGCTGCATCGAGGCACTTGTTCCATGTAATGGCACAGTAGTCCCTGCAGACATTGGCGAACTCCTCGGTCAGCCTTGCTTGGGTCTCCTCCACACCCAGCAGATGGGCAGCTTTCTTCTCGGCCTCAACTGCCTCCTTGGCCAATTGCGCATCTTCCTTGGCCAACTTAGCAGCGTCCCTGGCCATTTGCAGCTCAAGCCGAAGCTCTTTTACCAACGCCCTCTCCGTCTCCAAGTTAACTTCAGTAGTATACAGCCTCTGACGTTGGTCTTCGGCTTGCTTCTCTGCGTTCTTAAGGCCCGCATCTGCATTTCTTCTGGCCTTTACCTCCTCCTTCAGCTGATCGGAGAGGCGGGCGCTTTCATCCTTGGCCTTGCCAAGTAATTTTTCAACGTCCTCCCTGGACCGGATCTCAGCTCGCACGTCAACCTCCTTCTTCTGAACCCACTCTTCAGCCACGTAGATTTGCTGGGCAATCTGCATGACAACCAGAGAATGTTACGAAAAATACGAATACGCAAGGGCTATGAAAGAGCTACGAAAGGGCACCAGTTGCCTTACCATGCCTAAATCTCGCTTAAGGGACAGGAAGAGCTCTTTTTCGTTGAAGCGCCGATAGGACTCCATGTCCTTCGGAAGAAGAAGGGGCTGCTCTAGCACTTCTGCTATATATCCGGCCTTCCCTCCAGCATAGTTTCTGAGGGAGGCGTCGAGAGGGATGGCTGCGCCGTCCAGAGTAAGCTTCGGGGACCAGTCATTGATCCCTCGCCGCACTTCGGCAGTCAAATGCTCCTCCCTGTTCTCAGTAGAAGAAGCCCGTTTGTTCCTGGAATCATGGGTCTTCTTCTGCTGCTTAGGTCCCTTCGGAGGAGCCACTTCCCCCTCCTCGATGTCAGTCGCATCTGTCAATACCCTCTTTTTCTTCAGATCAGGCATCGGTTTCAAACTTGGATCTTTTGGGGCCGGAGGAGGGGGAGGCGGTGGTGGGAGATTGGCCGTGGGCTGGGAGCTGCCAGTACCCTTGGCCGCGGTCGTTGCGTTTCTCCTGTTCTTCATTAGCTGGCCTAGGGGCAGCATGTCTTCCTCCTCGGAGTCTTCTGGCAAAGCTAAATTCAGAACTGGGGCAGCCGACTGCCTGTCAGGGGCTTCTTCGGAAGATAAGATCTGAACTTCCTCCGAGCCTTCCTCTTCGAACTTGAACTGATCGATCTGTTCGTCAAGCGAAGGAGTAGAAGAAGCGACCCTTTCCTCGGCTACTGTTTGCAATGGCACTTGTTGAATGGGCTGAACTAGTGGTGGAATACCCTGCGGATTGGGATGGGGCACCGTGTTGAGATCAAAAGGGGCCAAGAAGGTCTTCCGTGCCACGTCAATCCGGTTTAGGCGGCGATCCCCAAGTGTTATAGCGTTGCCTCTCGGCTGGGGTTCCGACTTCGAGGTATAGCCGAGGATGAGGGGGATGAACCTCAGCTGTCCGTCTTCGCTCACAAAGATCTCCGACCGAAGGAGGTAGTTTAAGGCCGCAGTGTTTGTAAGACTCAGCCGAGGAGTTACGTGCTTCTTGTCTGCAAACATGGCGATAAGACTGTTAGAAGGTTGCAACACGACGAAAGGAAGTCTTAATAGTAGGAAGCAAGAAGGTTAGAAAGCTCAAGGGGAAATGTCCCACCTGGCGTTCCTGGCGTGGTTGGGCAATGAATCCCATCGTGCCAGGCACCGGAGACGATCAGATAATCGTCCTTCATCCCTTTGTTGGACTTGGGAAGACCGGAGAAGAGTCTGACAACATCGGATCGGGATCTTAAATAATATCCCGCCCCTTCTTTGGTACGACATTCGTACATGTGTACCACGTCGTGCCAGGTTAATCCCAAGCCTAAGTGGCGGTTTAGGTCATCAACTGCACCTAAGACTCTAAAGGTGTTGGGGGCACACTGGTCAGGACTAAGCCTATGGGCAGTAAGGAAGCTTCTGGTAACTGGACCCATGGGAATGGTCATTCCCCCCTCGAGGAAGGCGATGATGGGGATAATGACTTCGCCCTCCTCTCGGTTCAATAGCAACCCCGCCATGGAGCAATACCTCAGGCCTACTTCCTGAGGAATGCGATAGGTCTCCCTAAACCTCTCTATCTGGGAAGGGCTGTTCACTAAGTACTCGAATCTACCCATTGATGACAAGATCAAGGTGAGGGAAATGCGGAACGGTGACTGGGGAAAGTTTGCAAATGGCCGAAGAGGCAGCCTGAACAGATTTTAAAATCTCAAAGAATGGAACTTACGTCGGACTGAATCAGAGAACGTCTTCTGGCCTTGTGGGGAGATCGCAGCAGATTCTGGAAGGAGTTGAAGCGGATGACAGGAAGATCTCTGAAATTCTGGTCGCTTGAGTTCGCCTGGGAGTTCTGAAGGTTGCAAAGTGAGGAAATAACCTCCCCTGGGACTTTATATAGTGGCAGAAAAAGTGTTGGAACTTACCCCGCCCAAAAATTTCGAGGAGAATCTCGTCCGTTGATTCGAAATGGACCGCTAGATTTCAGGGACAAGACGCCGCCTGGAGTAATTAATGACGCCTCGGAAACGGCGCGACAGCAGCGGTTATAAAGAAGGCGCCCAAACCCACGCGCACACACGCAGAGTCAAAGTCCTGTGCCCACATTTGTCAAGAGGTCAAAACCCCACCTTTTTCTCCTCGGATGCGAGGTAAAAAGTGAAGTTTTGAGGGGCTATTGTGGGTCAGAAAGCCCCACGTCGTATGTTGGGCCAGAAGCCCAACCCAGACAAGGCTCTCTGTCCGAAGAGGATAAAACACCAGTGTTTTGCCATCCTGGTAAGAGTACAGCCCGTGAGGGACAAATGGTCCGTCCGAAGACAATCTTTTCGGGCCGAAGAGACCTTCTCCAACGGGCCTGCTCAGAGCTTGACTTAGGAGCTATGCTGGAGACCTTCCTACGGAAGCTAAGCCCCGAGCATGCCTAACTGCGGAGCTATCATCAAATGTCCTGCCAATAAAGCTGCCACCGCCACATTTAATGCACTGCAGCAACTTTCCTGGCCGCATTTATGTGGAGAAGACACCTGAACAGTGAATCTTCACCTACCACCACTCACTGCAGGTTAAAGCAAACGGCTGATGTGACCAGTACTCAAGTAGGCGCCTAGATGGAGGACAAGTGTGCGGTGGAGATGAGAAGAGAGTGTGTATATAAAGGAAGCAAGTCTCACAGAGAGGGGAGAGAAAAATTGTTGTATTCGTTAAGTCTCCAAATATAAAAGCTCTTCGGACTAAAGAAATTGCTTTCAAACACTAGTCCAAATCTTTTTTATTTTGGTCAGTCTCCATGAACCGTCGCTAAATCCAGGCCTAGCACAGTTGTTTAACCCATACTCTACAAATTTATTGTTGGGCACTTGTTGGGCTCACAACCCAGAGAGTTGATACCGGGCCCAACAAAAACCGACCCTACATATGCTATCTACAAGTTTAATTGTAAAAATGCCCAAATTGGATATAGGTCAACATTCCTGATTAATCAGACCAGGGGCATTTTCGTATGAAATTGATACAAGTTTTTTTTTTTTTTTCTAAATAATTTTCCATTTTTTTATTGGACCTCTATTTACGATATCTACAAGTTTAAATGCAAAAATGCCCAAATTGGATTCAGGTCAAAATTCATGATCAATCAGGCCCAGGGGCTTTTTCGTACGAAATTGATACGAGTTTTTTTCTTTTTTTTTTTCCTAAAGAATTCTCCATTTGGTTATCGGACCTCTATATATATGATCAACAAGTTTTAATGCAAAAATGCCCATATTGGATTCAGGTCAAAATTCTTGATCAATCAGACCAAGGGGCATTTTCGTACGAAATTGATAGGAGTTTTTTTTTTTTTTTTTTTCCTAAAGAATTTTCCATTTTTTTATTGGACCACTACTAATGCTATCTACAACTTTTAATGAAAAAATGCCCATATTGGATTTAGGTCAAAATTTTTGATCTATCAGAGCCAAGGGCATTTTCGTACGAAATTGATACGAGTTTTTTTTTTTTTCCTAAAGAATTTTCCATTTGTTTATCGGACCTCTATATATACAGTCTACAAGTTTTAATGCAAAAATTCACATATTGGATTCAGGTCAAAATTCTTGATCTATCAGGCCCAGGGGCATTTTCATACGAAATTGATACGAGTTTTTTTTTTTTTTTTTTTTCCTAAAGAATTTTCCATTTGTTTATCGGACCTCTATATATACAATCTACAAGTTTTAATGCAAAAATGCCCATATTGGATTCAGGTCAAAATTCTTGATCAATCAGACCCAGGGGCTTTTTCGTGCGAAATTGATAAGAGTTTTTTTTTTTTTTTTCCTTAAGAATTTTCCATTTGTTTATTGGACCTCTACTTATGCTATCTACAAGTTTTAATGAAAAAATGCCCATATTGGATTCAGGTCAAATTCTTGATCAATCAGACCCAGGGGCATTTTCGTTCGAAATTGATACGAGTTTTTTTTTTTTTTTTTCCCAAAAGAATTTTCCATTTTTTTATTGGACCACTACTTATGCTATCTACAGCTTTTAATGAAAAAATGCCCATATTGGATTTAGGTCAAAATTCTTGATCTATCAGAGCCAAGGGCATTTTCGTACGAAATTGATACGAGTTTTTTTTTTTTTTTTTTTCCTAAAGAATTTTCCATTTGTTTATCGGACCTCTATATATACAGTCTACAAGTTTTAATGCAAAAATTCACATATTGGATTCAGGTCAAAATTCTTGATCTATCAGGCCCAGGGGCATTTTCATACGAAATTGATACGAGTTTTTTTTTTTTTTTTTTTTCCTAAAGAATTTTCCATTTGTTTATCGGACCTCTATATATACAATCTACAAGTTTTAATGCAAAAATGCCCATATTGGATTCAGGTCAAAATTCTTGATCAATCAGACCCAGGGGCTTTTTCGTGCGAAATTGATAAGAGTTTTTTTTTTTTTTTTTCCTTAAGAATTTTCCATTTGTTTATTGGACCTCTACTTATGCTATCTACAAGTTTTAATGAAAAAATGCCCATATTGGATTCAGGTCAAATTCTTGATCAATCAGACCCAGGGGCATTTTCGTTCGAAATTGATACGAGTTTTTTTTTTTTTTTTTCCCAAAAGAATTTTCCATTTTTTTATTGGACCACTACTTATGCTATCTACAGCTTTTAATGAAAAAATGCCCATATTGGATTTAGGTCAAAATTCTTGATCTATCAGAGCCAAGGGCATTTTCGTACGAAATTGATACGAGTTTTTTTTTTTTTTTTTTTCCTAAAGAATTTTCCATTTGTTTATCGGACCTCTATATATACAATCTACAAGTTTTAATGCAAAAATGCCCGTATTGGATTCAGGTCAAAATTCTTGATCAATCAGACACAGGGGCTTTTTCGTACGAAATTGATAAGAGTTTTTTTTTTTTTTTCCTAAAGAATTTTCCATTTGTTTATCGGACCTCTATATATACAATCTACAAGTTTTAATGCAAAAATGCCCATATTGGATTCAGGTCAAAATTCTTGATCAATCAGACCCAGGGGCTTTTTCGTGCGAAATTGATAAGAGTTTTTTTTTTTTTTTTCCTTAAGAATTTTCCATTTGTTTATTGGACCTCTACTTATGCTATCTACAAGTTTTAATGAAAAAATGCCCATATTGGATTCAGGTCAAATTCTTGATCAATCAGACCCAGGGGCATTTTCGTTCGAAATTGATACGAGTTTTTTTTTTTTTTTTCCCAAAAGAATTTTCCATTTTTTTATTGGACCACTACTTATGCTATCTACAGCTTTTAATGAAAAAATGCCCATATTGGATTTAGGTCAAAATTCTTGATCTATCAGAGCCAAGGGCATTTTCGTACGAAATTGATACGAGTTTTTTTTTTTTTTTTTTCTTTTCCTAAAGAATTTTCCATTTGTTTATCGGACCTCTATATATACAATCTACAAGTTTTAATGCAAAAATGCCCGTATTGGATTCAGGTCAAAATTCTTGATCAATCAGACACAGGGGCTTTTTCGTACGAAATTGATAAGAGTTTTTTTTTTTTTTTTTCCTAAACAATTTTCCATTTGTTTATCGGACCTCTATATATACAATCTACAAGTTTTAATGCAAAAATTCACATATTGGATTCAGGTCAAAATTCTTGATCTATCAGACCCAGGGGCATTTTCATACGAAATTGATACGAGTTTTTTTTTTTTTTTTTTTTCCTAAAGAATTTTCCATTTGGTTATCGGACCACTATATATACAATCTACTAGTTTTAATGCAAAAATGCCCATATTGGATTCAGGTCAAAATTCTTGATCAATCAGGCCCAGGGGCCTTTTCGTACGAAATTGATACGAGTTTTTTTTTTTTTTTTTCCTAAAGAATTTTCCATTTTTTTATTGGACCACTACTTATGCTATCTACAACTTTTAATAAAAAAATTCCCATATTGGATTTAGGTCAAAATTCTTGATCTATCAGAGCCAAGGGCATTCTCGTACGAAATTGATACGAGTTTTTTTTTTTTTTTTTTTTTTTCCTAAAGAATTTTCCATTTGTTTATTGGACCACTATTTATGCTATCTACAAGTTTAATTGAAAAAATGCCCAAATTGGATATAGGTCAACATTCTTGATCAATCAGACCAGGGGCTTTTTCGTACGAAATTGATACGAGTTTTTTTGTTTTTTTTTTTTCCTAAAGAATTTTCCATTTTTTTATTGGACCACTACTTATGCTATCTACAACTTTTAATGAAAAAATGCCCAAATTGGATTTAGGTCAAAATTCTTGATCTATCAGAGCCAAGGGCATTTTCGTACGAAATTGATACGAGTTTTTTTTTTTTTTTTTTTTTCAAAAAGAATTTTCCATTTGTTTATTGGACCACTATTTGTGCTATCTACAAGTTTAATTGCAAAAATGCCCAAATTGGATACAGGTCAACATTCTTGATTAATCAGACCCAGGGGCATTTTCGTATGAAATTGATACAAGTTTTTTTTTTTTTTTTTTTCTAAATAATTTTCCATTTTTTTATTGGACCTCTATTTACGATATCTACAAGTTTAAATGTAAAAATGCCCAAATTGGATTCAGGTCAAAATTCTTGATCAATCAGACCCAGGGGCTTTTTCGTACGAAATTGATACGAGTTTTTTTGTTTTTTTTTTTTCCTAAAGAATTTTCCATTTGTTTATCGGACCTCTATATATATGATCAACAAGTTTTAACGCAAAAATGCCCATATTGGATTCATGTCAAAATTCTTGATCAATCAGACCAAGGGGCATTTTCGTACGAAATTGATACGAGTTTTTTTTTTTTTTTTTTTTTTCCTAAAGAATTTTCCATTTTTTTATTGGACCACTACTTATGCTATCTACAAATTTTAATGAAAAAATGCCCATATTGGATTTAGGTCAAAATTCTTGATCTATCAGAGCCAAGGGCATTTTCGTACGAAATTGATACGAGTTTTTTTTTTTTTTTTTCTTTTCCTAAAGAATTTTCCATTTGTTTATCGGACCTCTATATATACAATCTACAAGTTTTAATGCAAAAATGCCCGTATTGGATTCAGGTCAAAATTCTTGATCAATCAGACACAGGGGCTTTTTCGTACGAAATTGATAAGAGTTTTTTTTTTTTTTTCCTAAAGAATTTTCCATTTGTTTATCGGACCTCTATATATACAATCTACAAGTTTTAATGCAAAAATGCCCATATTGGATTCAGGTCAAAATTCTTGATCAATCAGACCCAGGGGCTTTTTCGTGCGAAATTGATAAGAGTTTTTTTTTTTTTTTTCCTTAAGAATTTTCCATTTGTTTATTGGACCTCTACTTATGCTATCTACAAGTTTTAATGAAAAAATGCCCATATTGGATTCAGGTCAAATTCTTGATCAATCAGACCCAGGGGCATTTTCGTTCGAAATTGATACGAGTTTTTTTTTTTTTTTTCCCAAAAGAATTTTCCATTTTTTTATTGGACCACTACTTATGCTATCTACAGCTTTTAATGAAAAAATGCCCATATTGGATTTAGGTCAAAATTCTTGATCTATCAGAGCCAAGGGCATTTTCGTACGAAATTGATACGAGTTTTTTTTTTTTTTTTTTCTTTTCCTAAAGAATTTTCCATTTGTTTATCGGACCTCTATATATACAATCTACAAGTTTTAATGCAAAAATGCCCGTATTGGATTCAGGTCAAAATTCTTGATCAATCAGACACAGGGGCTTTTTCGTACGAAATTGATAAGAGTTTTTTTTTTTTTTTTTCCTAAACAATTTTCCATTTGTTTATCGGACCTCTATATATACAATCTACAAGTTTTAATGCAAAAATTCACATATTGGATTCAGGTCAAAATTCTTGATCTATCAGACCCAGGGGCATTTTCATACGAAATTGATACGAGTTTTTTTTTTTTTTTTTTTTCCTAAAGAATTTTCCATTTGGTTATCGGACCACTATATATACAATCTACTAGTTTTAATGCAAAAATGCCCATATTGGATTCAGGTCAAAATTCTTGATCAATCAGGCCCAGGGGCCTTTTCGTACGAAATTGATACGAGTTTTTTTTTTTTTTTTTCCTAAAGAATTTTCCATTTTTTTATTGGACCACTACTTATGCTATCTACAACTTTTAATAAAAAAATTCCCATATTGGATTTAGGTCAAAATTCTTGATCTATCAGAGCCAAGGGCATTCTCGTACGAAATTGATACGAGTTTTTTTTTTTTTTTTTTTTTTTCCTAAAGAATTTTCCATTTGTTTATTGGACCACTATTTATGCTATCTACAAGTTTAATTGAAAAAATGCCCAAATTGGATATAGGTCAACATTCTTGATCAATCAGACCAGGGGCTTTTTCGTACGAAATTGATACGAGTTTTTTTGTTTTTTTTTTTTCCTAAAGAATTTTCCATTTTTTTATTGGACCACTACTTATGCTATCTACAACTTTTAATGAAAAAATGCCCAAATTGGATTTAGGTCAAAATTCTTGATCTATCAGAGCCAAGGGCATTTTCGTACGAAATTGATACGAGTTTTTTTTTTTTTTTTTTTTTCAAAAAGAATTTTCCATTTGTTTATTGGACCACTATTTGTGCTATCTACAAGTTTAATTGCAAAAATGCCCAAATTGGATACAGGTCAACATTCTTGATTAATCAGACCCAGGGGCATTTTCGTATGAAATTGATACAAGTTTTTTTTTTTTTTTTTTTCTAAATAATTTTCCATTTTTTTATTGGACCTCTATTTACGATATCTACAAGTTTAAATGTAAAAATGCCCAAATTGGATTCAGGTCAAAATTCTTGATCAATCAGACCCAGGGGCTTTTTCGTACGAAATTGATACGAGTTTTTTTGTTTTTTTTTTTTCCTAAAGAATTTTCCATTTGTTTATCGGACCTCTATATATATGATCAACAAGTTTTAACGCAAAAATGCCCATATTGGATTCATGTCAAAATTCTTGATCAATCAGACCAAGGGGCATTTTCGTACGAAATTGATACGAGTTTTTTTTTTTTTTTTTTTTTTCCTAAAGAATTTTCCATTTTTTTATTGGACCACTACTTATGCTATCTACAAATTTTAATGAAAAAATGCCCATATTGGATTTAGGTCAAAATTCTTGATCTATCAGAGCCAAGGGCATTTTCGTACGAAATTGATACGAGTTTTTTTTTTTTTTTTTCTTTTCCTAAAGAATTTTCCATTTGTTTATCGGACCTCTATATATACAATCTACAAGTTTTAATGCAAAAATGCCCGTATTGGATTCAGGTCAAAATTCTTGATCAATCAGACACAGGGGCTTTTTCGTACGAAATTGATAAGAGTTTTTTTTTTTTTTTTTCCTAAACAATTTTCCATTTGTTTATCGGACCTCTATATATACAATCTACAAGTTTTAATGCAAAAATTCACATATTGGATTCAGGTCAAAATTCTTGATCTATCAGACCCAGGGGCATTTTCATACGAAATTGATACGAGTTTTTTTTTTTTTTTTTTTTCCTAAAGAATTTTCCATTTGGTTATCGGACCACTATATATACAATCTACTAGTTTTAATGCAAAAATGCCCATATTGGATTCAGGTCAAAATTCTTGATCAATCAGGCCCAGGGGCCTTTTCGTACGAAATTGATACGAGTTTTTTTTTTTTTTTTTCCTAAAGAATTTTCCATTTTTTTATTGGACCACTACTTATGCTATCTACAACTTTTAATAAAAAAATTCCCATATTGGATTTAGGTCAAAATTCTTGATCTATCAGAGCCAAGGGCATTCTCGTACGAAATTGATACGAGTTTTTTTTTTTTTTTTTTTTTTTCCTAAAGAATTTTCCATTTGTTTATTGGACCACTATTTATGCTATCTACAAGTTTAATTGAAAAAATGCCCAAATTGGATATAGGTCAACATTCTTGATCAATCAGACCAGGGGCTTTTTCGTACGAAATTGATACGAGTTTTTTTGTTTTTTTTGTTTTCCTAAAGAATTTTCCATTTTTTTATTGGACCACTACTTATGCTATCTACAACTTTTAATGAAAAAATGCCCAAATTGGATTTAGGTCAAAATTCTTGATCTATCAGAGCCAAGGGCATTTTCGTACGAAATTGATACGAGTTTTTTTTTTTTTTTTTTTTTCAAAAAGAATTTTCCATTTGTTTATTGGACCACTATTTGTGCTATCTACAAGTTTAATTGCAAAAATGCCCAAATTGGATACAGGTCAACATTCTTGATTAATCAGACCCAGGGGCATTTTCGTATGAAATTGATACAAGTTTTTTTTTTTTTTTTTTTCTAAATAATTTTCCATTTTTTTATTGGACCTCTATTTACGATATCTACAAGTTTAAATGTAAAAATGCCCAAATTGGATTCAGGTCAAAATTCTTGATCAATCAGACCCAGGGGCTTTTTCGTACGAAATTGATACAAGTTTTTTTGTTTTTTTTTTTTCCTAAAGAATTTTCCATTTGTTTATCGGACCTCTATATATATGATCAACAAGTTTTAACGCAAAAATGCCCATATTGGATTCATGTCAAAATTCTTGATCAATCAGACCAAGGGGCATTTTCGTACGAAATTGATACGAGTTTTTTTTTTTTTTTTTTTTTTCCTAAAGAATTTTCCATTTTTTTATTGGACCACTACTTATGCTATCTACAAATTTTAATGAAAAAATGCCCATATTGGATTTAGGTCAAAATTCTTGATCTATCAGAGCCAAGGGCATTTTCGTACGAAATTGATACGAGTTTTTTTTTTTTTTTTTCTTTTCCTAAAGAATTTTCCATTTGTTTATCGGACCTCTATATATACAATCTACAAGTTTTAATGCAAAAATGCCCGTATTGGATTCAGGTCAAAATTCTTGATCAATCAGACACAGGGGCTTTTTCGTACGAAATTGATAAGAGTTTTTTTTTTTTTTTTTCCTAAACAATTTTCCATTTGTTTATCGGACCTCTATATATACAATCTACAAGTTTTAATGCAAAAATTCACATATTGGATTCAGGTCAAAATTCTTGATCTATCAGACCCAGGGGCATTTTCATACGAAATTGATACGAGTTTTTTTTTTTTTTTTTTTCCTAAAGAATTTTCCATTTGGTTATCGGACCACTATATATACAATCTACTAGTTTTAATGCAAAAATGCCCATATTGGATTCAGGTCAAAATTCTTGATCAATCAGGCCCAGGGGCCTTTTCGTACGAAATTGATACGAGTTTTTTTTTTTTTTTTTCCTAAAGAATTTTCCATTTTTTTATTGGACCACTACTTATGCTATCTACAACTTTTAATAAAAAAATTCCCATATTGGATTTAGGTCAAAATTCTTGATCTATCAGAGCCAAGGGCATTCTCGTACGAAATTGATACGAGTTTTTTTTTTTTTTTTTTTTTTTCCTAAAGAATTTTCCATTTGTTTATTGGACCACCATTTATGCTATCTACAAGTTTAATTGAAAAAATGCCCAAATTGGATATAGGTCAACATTCTTGATCAATCAGACCAGGGGCTTTTTCGTACGAAATTGATACGAGTTTTTTTGTTTTTTTTTTTTCCTAAAGAATTTTCCATTTTTTTATTGGACCACTACTTATGCTATCTACAACTTTTAATGAAAAAATGCCCAAATTGGATTTAGGTCAAAATTCTTGATCTATCAGAGCCAAGGGCATTTTCGTACGAAATTGATACGAGTTTTTTTTTTTTTTTTTTTTTTCAAAAAGAATTTTCCATTTGTTTATTGGACCACTATTTGTGCTATCTACAAGTTTAATTGCAAAAATGCCCAAATTGGATACAGGTCAACATTCTTGATTAATCAGACCCAGGGGCATTTTCGTATGAAATTGATACAAGTTTTTTTTTTTTTTTTTTTCTAAATAATTTTCCATTTTTTTATTGGACCTCTATTTACGATATCTACAAGTTTAAATGTAAAAATGCCCAAATTGGATTCAGGTCAAAATTCTTGATCAATCAGACCCAGGGGCTTTTTCGTACGAAATTGATACGAGTTTTTTTGTTTTTTTTTTTTCCTAAAGAATTTTCCATTTGTTTATCGGACCTCTATATATATGATCAACAAGTTTTAACGCAAAAATGCCCATATTGGATTCATGTCAAAATTCTTGATCAATCAGACCAAGGGGCATTTTCGTACGAAATTGATACGAGTTTTTTTTTTTTTTTTTTTTTCCTAAAGAATTTTCCATTTTTTTATTGGACCACTACTTATGCTATCTACAAATTTTAATGAAAAAATGCCCATATTGGATTTAGGTCAAAATTCTTGATCTATCAGAGCCAAGGGCATTTTCGTACGAAATTGATACGAGTTTTTTTTTTTTTTTTTTTTTTTTTCAAATAGAATTTTCCATTTGTTTATTGGACCACTATTTATGCTATCTACAAGTTTAATTGTAAAAATGCCCAAATTGGATATAGGTCAACATTCCTGATTAATCAGACCAGGGGCATTTTCGTATGAAATTGATACAAGTTTTTTTTTTTTTTTTCTAAATAATTTTCCATTTTTTTATTGGACCTCTATTTACGATATCTACAAGTTTAAATGCAAAAATGCCCAAATTGGATTCAGGTCAAAATTCTTGATCAATCAGGCCCAGGGGCTTTTTCGTACGAAATTGATACGAGTTTTTTTCTTTTTTTTTTTCCTAAAGAATTCTCCATTTGGTTATCGGACCTCTATATATATGATCAACAAGTTTTAATGCAAAAATGCCCATATTGGATTCAGGTCAAAATTCTTGATCAATCAGACCAAGGGGCATTTTCGTACGAAATTGATAGGAGTTTTTTTTTTTTTTTTTTTTCCTAAAGAATTTTCCATTTTTTTATTGGACCACTACTAATGCTATCTACAACTTTTAATGAAAAAATGCCCATATTGGATTTAGGTCAAAATTTTTGATCTATCAGAGCCAAGGGCATTTTCGTACGAAATTGATACGAGTTTTTTTTTTTTTCCTAAAGAATTTTCCATTTGTTTATCGGACCTCTATATATACAGTCTACAAGTTTTAATGCAAAAATTCACATATTGGATTCAGGTCAAAATTCTTGATCTATCAGGCCCAGGGGCATTTTCATACGAAATTGATACGAGTTTTTTTTTTTTTTTTTTTTTCCTAAAGAATTTTCCATTTGTTTATCGGACCTCTATATATACAATCTACAAGTTTTAATGCAAAAATGCCCATATTGGATTCAAGTCAAAATTCTTGATCAATCAGACCCAGGGGCTTTTTCGTGCGAAATTGATAAGAGTTTTTTTTTTTTTTTCCTTAAGAATTTTCCATTTGTTTATTGGACCTCTACTTATGCTATCTACAAGTTTTAATGAAAAAATGCCCATATTGGATTCAGGTCAAATTCTTGATCAATCAGACCCAGGGGCATTTTCGTTCGAAATTGATACGAGTTTTTTTTTTTTTTTTTCCCAAAAGAATTTTCCATTTTTTTATTGGACCACTACTTATGCTATCTACAGCTTTTAATGAAAAAATGCCCATATTGGATTTAGGTCAAAATTCTTGATCTATCAGAGCCAAGGGCATTTTCGTACGAAATTGATACGAGTTTTTTTTTTTTTTTTTTTCCTAAAGAATTTTCCATTTGTTTATCGGACCTCTATATATACAATCTACAAGTTTTAATGCAAAAATGCCCGTATTGGATTCAGGTCAAAATTCTTGATCAATCAGACATAGGGGCTTTTTCGTACGAAATTGATAAGAGTTTTTTTTTTTTTTTTTCCTAAACAATTTTCCATTTGTTTATCGGACCTCAATATATACAATCTACAAGTTTTAATGCAAAAATTCACATATTTGATTCAGGTCAAAATTCTTGATCTATCAGACCCAGGGGCATTTTCATACGAAATTGATACGAGTTTTTTTTTTTTTTTTTTTTCCTAAAGAATTTTCCATTTGGTTATCGGACCACTATATATACAATCTACTAGTTTTAATGCAAAAATGCCCATATTGGATTCAGGTCAAAATTCTTGATCAATCAGGCCCAGGGGCCTTTTCGTACGAAATTGATACGAGTTTTTTTTTTTTTTTTTCCTAAAGAATTTTCCATTTTTTTATTGGACCACTACTTATGCTATCTACAACTTTTAATAAAAAAATTCCCATATTGGATTTAGGTCAAAATTCTTGATCTATCAGAGCCAAGGGCATTCTCGTACGAAATTGATACGAGTTTTTTTTTTTTTTTTTTTTTTCCTAAAGAATTTTCCATTTGTTTATTGGACCACTATTTATGCTATCTACAAGTTTACTTGAAAAAATGCCCAAATTGGATATAGGTCAACATTCTTGATTAATCAGACCCAGGGGCATTTTCGTATGAAATTGATACAAGTTTTTTTTTTTTTTTTTTTTCAAAATAATTTTCCATTTTTTTATTGGACCACTACTTATGCTATCTACAACTTTTAATGAAAAAATGCCCATATTGGATTTAGGTCAAAATTCTTGATCTATCAGAGCCAAGGGCATTTTCATACGAAATTGATACGAGTTTTTTTTTTTTTTTTTCCTAAAGAATTTTCCATTTGTTTATCGGACCTCTATATATACAATCTACAAGTTTTAATGCAAAAATGCCCATATTGGATTCAGGTCAAAATTCATGATCAATCAGACCCAGGGGCTTTTTCGTACGAAATTGATACGAGTTTTTTTTTTTTTTTTTTTTTCCTAAAGAATTTTCCATTTGTTTATCGGACCTCTATATATACAATCTACAAGTTTTAATGCAAAAATGCCCGTATTGGATTCAGGTCAAAATTCTTGATCAATCAGACACAGGGGCTTTTTCGTACGAAATTGATAAGAGTTTTTTTTTTTTTTTTCCTAAAGAATTTTCCATTTGTTTATCGGACCTCTATATATACAATCTACAAGTTTTAATGCAAAAATTCACATATTGGATTCAGGTCAAAATTCTTGATCTATCAGACCCAGGGGCATTTTCATACGAAATTGATACGAGTTTTTTTTTTTTTTTTTTTTCCTAATGAATTTTCCATTTGGTTATCGGACCACTATATATACAATCTACTAGTTTTAATGCAAAAATGCCCATATTGGATTCAGGTCAAAATTCTTGATCAATCAGGCCCAGGGGCCTTTTCGTACGAAATTGATACGAGTTTTTTTTTTTTTTTTTCCTAAAGAATTTTCCATTTTTTTATTGGACCACTACTTATGCTATCTACAACTTTTAATAAAAAATTCCCATATTGGATTTAGGTCAAAATTCTTGATCTATCTGAGCCAAGGGCATTCTCGTACGAAATTGATACGAGTTTTTTTTTTTTTTTTTTTTTTCCTAAAGAATTTTCCATTTGTTTATTGGACCACTATTTATGCTATCCACAAGTTTAATTGAAAAAATGCCCAAATTGGATATAGGTCAACATTCTTGATTAATCAGACCCAGGGGCATTTTCGTATGAAATTGATACAAGTTTTTTTTTTTTTTTTTCTAAATAATTTTCCATTTTTTTATTTGACCACTACTTATGCTATCTACAACTTTTAATGAAAAAATGCCCATATTGGATTTAGGTCAAAATTCTTGATCTATCAGAGCCAAGGGCATTTTCGTACGAAATTGATACGAGTTTTTTTTTTTTTTTTTTTTTTTTCAAAAAGAATTTTCCATTTGTTTATTGGACCACTATTTGTGCTATCTACAAGTTTAATTGCAAAAATGCCCAAATTGGATACATGTCAACATTCTTGATTAATCAGACCCAGGGGCATTTTCGTATGAAATTGATATAAGTTTTTTTTTTTTTTTTTCTAAATAATTTTCCACTTTTTTATTGGACCTCTATTTACGATATCTACAAGTTTAAATGTAAAAATGCCCAAATTGGATTCAGGTCAAAATTCTTGATCAATCAGACCCAGGGGCTTTTTCGTACGAAATTGATACGAGTTTTTTTGTTTTTTTTTTTTCCTAAAGAATTTTCCATTTGTTTATCGGACCTCTATATATATGATCAACAAGTTTTAACGCAAAAATGCCCATATTGGATTCATGTCAAAATTCTTGATCAATCAGACCAAGGGGCATTTTCGTACGAAATTGATACGAGTTTTTTTTTTTTTTTTTTTTTCCTAAAGAATTTTCCATTTTTTTATTGGACCACTACTTATGCTATCTACAACTTTTAATGAAAAAATGCCCATATTGGATTTAGGTCAAAATTCTTGATCTATCAGAGCCAAGGGCATTTTCGTACGAAATTGATACGAGTTTTTTTTTTTTTTTTTTTTTTTTCAAATAGAATTTTCCATTTGTTTATTGGACCACTATTTATGCTATCTACAAGTTTAATTGTAAAAATGCCCAAATTGGATATAGGTCAACATTCCTGATTAATCAGACCAGGGGCATTTTCGTATGGAATTGATACAAGTTTTTTTTTTTTTTTCTAAATAATTTTCCATTTTTTTATTGGACCTCTATTTACGATATCTACAAGTTTAAATGCAAAAATGCCCAAATTGGATTCAGGTCAAAATTCTTGATCAATCAGGCCCAGGGGCTTTTTCGTACGAAATTGATACGAGTTTTTTTCTTTTTTTTTTTTCCTAAAGAATTTTCCATTTGTTTATCGGACCTCTATATATACAGTCTACAAGTTTTAATGCAAAAATTCACATATTGGATTCAGGTCAAAATTCTTGATCTATCAGGCCCAGGGGCATTTTCATACGAAATTGATACGAGTTTTTTTTTTTTTTTTTTTCCTAAAGAATTTTCCATTTGTTTATCGGACCTCTATATATACAATCTACAAGTTTTAATGCAAAAATGCCCATATTGGGTTCAGGTCAAAATTCTTGATCAATCAGACCCAGGGGCTTTTTCGTGCGAAATTGATAAGAGTTTTTTTTTTTTTTTCCTTAAGAATTTTCCATTTGTTTATTGGACCTCTACTTATGCTATCTACAAGTTTTAATGAAAAAATGCCCATATTGGATTCAGGTCAAATTCTTGATCAATCAGACCCAGGGGCATTTTCGTTCGAAATTGATACGAGTTTTTTTTTTTTTTTTTTCCCAAAAGAATTTTCCATTTTTTTATTGGACCACTACTTATGCTATCTACAGCTTTTAATGAAAAAATGCCCATATTGGATTTAGGTCAAAATTCTTGATCTATCAGAGCCAAGGGCATTTTCGTACGAAATTGATACGAGTTTTTTTTTTTTTTTTTTTTCCTAAAGAATTTTCCATTTGTTTATCGGACCTGTATATATACAATCTACAAGTTTTAATGCAAAAATGCCCGTATTGGATTCAGGTCAAAATTCTTGATCAATCAGACACAGGGGCTTTTTCGTACGAAATTGATAAGAGTTTTTTTTTTTTTTTCCTAAAGAATTTTCCATTTGTTTATCGGACCTCTATATATACAATCTACAAGTTTTAATGCAAAAATTCCCATATTGGATTCAGGTCAAAATTCATGATCAATCAGACCCAGGGGCTTTTTCGTACGAAATTGATACGAGTTTTTTTTTTTTTCCTAAAAAATTTTCCATTTGTTTATCGGACCTATATATACAGTCTACAAGTTTTAATGCAAAAATTCACATATTGGATTCAGGTCAAAATTCTTGATCTATCAGGCCCAGGGGCATTTTCATACGAAATTGATACGAGTTTTTTTTTTTTTTTTTTTTTCCTAAAGAATTTTCCATTTGTTTATCGGACCTCTATATATACAATCTACAAGTTTTAATGCAAAAATGCCCGTATTGGATTCAGGTCAAAATTCTTGATCAATCAGACACAGGGGCTTTTTCGTACGAAATTGATAAGAGTTTTTTTTTTTTTTTCCTAAAGAATTTTCCATTTGTTTATCGGACCTCTATATATACAATCTACAAGTTTTAATGCAAAAATTCACATATTGGATTCAGGTCAAAATTCTTGATCTATCAGACCCAGGGGCATTTTCATACGAAATTGATACGAGTTTTTTTTTTTTTTTTTTTTCCTAATGAATTTTCCATTTGGTTATCGGACCACTATATATACAATCTACTAGTTTTAATGCAAAAATGCCCATATTGGATTCAGGTCAAAATTCTTGATCAATCAGGCCCAGGGGCCTTTTCGTACGAAATTGATACGAGTTTTTTTTTTTTTTTTTCCTAAAGAATTTTCCATTTTTTTATTGGACCACTACTTATGCTATCTACAACTTTTAATAAAAAATTCCCATATTGGATTTAGGTCAAAATTCTTGATCTATCAGAGCCAAGGGCATTCTCGTACGAAATTGATACGAGTTTTTTTTTTTTTTTTTTTTTCCTAAAGAATTTTCCATTTGTTTATTGGACCACTATTTATGCTATCCACAAGTTTAATTGAAAAAATGCCCAAATTGGATATAGGTCAACATTCTTGATTAATCAGACCCAGGGGCATTTTCGTATGAAATTGATACAAGTTTTTTTTTTTTTTTTTTCTAAATAATTTTCCATTTTTTTATTTGACCACTACTTATGCTATTTACAACTTTTAATGAAAAAATGCCCATATTGGATTTAGGTCAAAATTCTTGATCTATCAGAGCCAAGGGCATTTTCGTACGAAATTGATACGAGTTTTTTTTTTTTTTTTTTTTTTTTCAAAAAGAATTTTCCATTTGTTTATTGGACCACTATTTGTGCTATCTACAAGTTTAATTGCAAAAATGCCCAAATTGGATACATGTCAACATTCTTGATTAATCAGACCCAGGGGCATTTTCGTATGAAATTGATATAAGTTTTTTTTTTTTTTTTCTAAATAATTTTCCACTTTTTTATTGGACCTCTATTTACGATATCTACAAGTTTAAATGTAAAAATGCCCAAATTGGATTCAGGTCAAAATTCTTGATCAATCAGACCCAGGGGCTTTTTCGTACGAAATTGATACGAGTTTTTTTGTTTTTTTTTTTTCCTAAAGAATTTTCCATTTGTTTATCGGACCTCTATATATATGATCAACAAGTTTTAACGCAAAAATGCCCATATTGGATTCATGTCAAAATTCTTGATCAATCAGACCAAGGGGCATTTTCGTACGAAATTGATACGAGTTTTTTTTTTTTTTTTTTTTTTCCTAAAGAATTTTCCATTTTTTTATTGGACCACTACTTATGCTATCTACAACTTTTAATGAAAAAATGCCCATATTGGATTTAGGTCAAAATTCTTGATCTATCAGAGCCAAGGGCATTTTCGTACGAAATTGATACGAGTTTTTTTTTTTTTTTTTTTTTTTTCAAATAGAATTTTCCATTTGTTTATTGGACCACTATTTATGCTATCTACAAGTTTAATTGTAAAAATGCCCAAATTGGATATAGGTCAACATTCCTGATTAATCAGACCAGGGGCATTTTCGTATGGAATTGATACAAGTTTTTTTTTTTTTTTCTAAATAATTTTCCATTTTTTTATTGGACCTCTATTTACGATATCTACAAGTTTAAATGCAAAAATGCCCAAATTGGATTCAGGTCAAAATTCTTGATCAATCAGGCCCAGGGGCTTTTTCGTACGAAATTGATACGAGTTTTTTTCTTTTTTTTTTTTCCTAAAGAATTTTCCATTTGTTTATCGGACCTCTATATATACAGTCTACAAGTTTTAATGCAAAAATTCACATATTGGATTCAGGTCAAAATTCTTGATCTATCAGGCCCAGGGGCATTTTCATACGAAATTGATACGAGTTTTTTTTTTTTTTTTTTTCCTAAAGAATTTTCCATTTGTTTATCGGACCTCTATATATACAATCTACAAGTTTTAATGCAAAAATGCCCATATTGGGTTCAGGTCAAAATTCTTGATCAATCAGACCCAGGGGCTTTTTCGTGCGAAATTGATAAGAGTTTTTTTTTTTTTTTCCTTAAGAATTTTCCATTTGTTTATTGGACCTCTACTTATGCTATCTACAAGTTTTAATGAAAAAATGCCCATATTGGATTCAGGTCAAATTCTTGATCAATCAGACCCAGGGGCATTTTCGTTCGAAATTGATACGAGTTTTTTTTTTTTTTTTTTCCCAAAAGAATTTTCCATTTTTTTATTGGACCACTACTTATGCTATCTACAGCTTTTAATGAAAAAATGCCCATATTGGATTTAGGTCAAAATTCTTGATCTATCAGAGCCAAGGGCATTTTCGTACGAAATTGATACGAGTTTTTTTTTTTTTTTTTTTCCTAAAGAATTTTCCATTTGTTTATCGGACCTCTATATATACAATCTACAAGTTTTAATGCAAAAATGCCCGTATTGGATTCAGGTCAAAATTCTTGATCAATCAGACACAGGGGCTTTTTCGTACGAAATTGATAAGAGTTTTTTTTTTTTTTTCCTAAAGAATTTTCCATTTGTTTATCGGACCTCTATATATACAATCTACAAGTTTTAATGCAAAAATTCACATATTGGATTCAGGTCAAAATTCTTGATCTATCAGACCCAGGGGCATTTTCATACGAAATTGATACGAGTTTTTTCTTTTTTTTTTTTTCCTAAAGAATTTTCCATTTGGTTATCGGACCACTATATATACAATCTACTAGTTTTAATGCAAAAATGCCCATATTGGATTCAGGTCAAAATTCTTGATCAATCAGGCCCAGGGGCCTTTTCGTACGAAATTGATACGAGTTTTTTTTTTTTTTTTCCTTAAGAATTTTCCATTTGTTTATTGGACCTCTACTTATGCTATCTACAAGTTTTAATGAAAAAATGCCCATATTGGATTCAGGTCAAATTCTTGATCAATCAGACCCAGGGGCATTTTCGTTCGAAATTGATACGAGTTTTTTTTTTTTTTTTTTCCCAAAAGAATTTTCCATTTTTTTATTGGACCACTACTTATGCTATCTACAACTTTTAATGAAAAAATGCCCATATTGGATTTAGGTCAAAATTCTTGATCTATCAGAGCCAAGGGCATTTTCGTACGAAATTGATACGAGTTTTTTTTTTTTTTTTTTCCTAAAGAATTTTCCATTTGTTTATCGGACCTCTATATATACAATCTACAAGTTTTAATGCAAAAATGCCCGTATTGGATTCAGGTCAAAATTCTTGATCAATCAGACACAGGGGCTTTTTCGTACGAAATTGATAAGAGTTTTTTTTTTTTTTTCCTAAAGAATTTTCCATTTGTTTATCGGACCTCTATATATACAATCTACAATTTTTAATGCAAAAATTCCCATATTGGATTCAGGT
Organism: Quercus glauca; assembly: GCA_023736055.1. Classification (NCBI taxonomy): domain Eukaryota; kingdom Viridiplantae; phylum Streptophyta; class Magnoliopsida; order Fagales; family Fagaceae; genus Quercus; species Quercus glauca. Next base: position 421,217 of record CM043315.1, read on the forward strand.
CAAAATTCATGATCAATCAGACCCAGGGGCTTTTTCGTACGAAATTGATACGAGTTTTTTTTTTTTTCCTAAAAAATTTTCCATTTGTTTATCGGACCTATATATACAGTCTACAAGTTTTAATGCAAAAATTCACATATTGGATTCAGGTCAAAATTCTTGATCTATCAGGCCCAGGGGCATTTTCATACGAAATTGATACGAGTTTTTTTTTTTTTTTTTTTTTTCCTAAAGAATTTTCCATTTGTTTATCGGACCTCTATATATACAATCTACAAGTTTTAATGCAAAAATGCCCGTATTGGATTCAGGTCAAAATTCTTGATCAATCAGACACAGGGGCTTTTTCGTACGAAATTGATAAGAGTTTTTTTTTTTTTTTCCTAAAGAATTTTCCATTTGTTTATCGGACCTCTATATATACAATCTACAAGTTTTAATGCAAAAATTCACATATTGGATTCAGGTCAAAATTCTTGATCTATCAGACCCAGGGGCATTTTCATACGAAATTGATACGAGTTTTTTTTTTTTTTTTTTTTTCCTAATGAATTTTCCATTTGGTTATCGGACCACTATATATACAATCTACTAGTTTTAATGCAAAAATGCCCATATTGGATTCAGGTCAAAATTCTTGATCAATCAGGCCCAGGGGCCTTTTCGTACGAAATTGATACGAGTTTTTTTTTTTTTTTTTCCTAAAGAATTTTCCATTTTTTTATTGGACCACTACTTATGCTATCTACAACTTTTAATAAAAAATTCCCATATTGGATTTAGGTCAAAATTCTTGATCTATCAGAGCCAAGGGCATTCTCGTACGAAATTGATACGAGTTTTTTTTTTTTTTTTTTTTCCTAAAGAATTTTCCATTTGTTTATTGGACCACTATTTATGCTATCCACAAGTTTAATTGAAAAAATGCCCAAATTGGATATAGGTCAACATTCTTGATTAATCAGACCCAGGGGCATTTTCGTATGAAATTGATACAAGTTTTTTTTTTTTTTTTTTCTAAATAATTTTCCATTTTTTTATTTGACCACTACTTATGCTATTTACAACTTTTAATGAAAAAATGCCCATATTGGATTTAGGTCAAAATTCTTGATCTATCAGAGCCAAGGGCATTTTCGTACGAAATTGATACGAGTTTTTTTTTTTTTTTTTTTTTTTCAAAAAGAATTTTCCATTTGTTTATTGGACCACTATTTGTGCTATCTACAAGTTTAATTGCAAAAATGCCCAAATTGGATACATGTCAACATTCTTGATTAATCAGACCCAGGGGCATTTTCGTATGAAATTGATATAAGTTTTTTTTTTTTTTTTTCTAAATAATTTTCCACTTTTTTATTGGACCTCTATTTACGATATCTACAAGTTTAAATGTAAAAATGCCCAAATTGGATTCAGGTCAAAATTCTTGATCAATCAGACCCAGGGGCTTTTTCGTACGAAATTGATACGAGTTTTTTTGTTTTTTTTTTTTCCTAAAGAATTTTCCATTTGTTTATCGGACCTCTATATATATGATCAACAAGTTTTAACGCAAAAATGCCCATATTGGATTCATGTCAAAATTCTTGATCAATCAGACCAAGGGGCATTTTCGTACGAAATTGATACGAGTTTTTTTTTTTTTTTTTTTTTTTCCTAAAGAATTTTCCATTTTTTTATTGGACCACTACTTATGCTATCTACAACTTTTAATGAAAAAATGCCCATATTGGATTTAGGTCAAAATTCTTGATCTATCAGAGCCAAGGGCATTTTCGTACGAAATTGATACGAGTTTTTTTTTTTTTTTTTTTTTTTTCAAATAGAATTTTCCATTTGTTTATTGGACCACTATTTATGCTATCTACAAGTTTAATTGTAAAAATGCCCAAATTGGATATAGGTCAACATTCCTGATTAATCAGACCAGGGGCATTTTCGTATGGAATTGATACAAGTTTTTTTTTTTTTTTCTAAATAATTTTCCATTTTTTTATTGGACCTCTATTTACGATATCTACAAGTTTAAATGCAAAAATGCCCAAATTGGATTCAGGTCAAAATTCTTGATCAATCAGGCCCAGGGGCTTTTTCGTACGAAATTGATACGAGTTTTTTTCTTTTTTTTTTTTCCTAAAGAATTTTCCATTTGTTTATCGGACCTCTATATATACAGTCTACAAGTTTTAATGCAAAAATTCACATATTGGATTCAGGTCAAAATTCTTGATCTATCAGGCCCAGGGGCATTTTCATACGAAATTGATACGAGTTTTTTTTTTTTTTTTTTTCCTAAAGAATTTTCCATTTGTTTATCGGACCTCTATATATACAATCTACAAGTTTTAATGCAAAAATGCCCATATTGGGTTCAGGTCAAAATTCTTGATCAATCAGACCCAGGGGCTTTTTCGTGCGAAATTGATAAGAGTTTTTTTTTTTTTTTCCTTAAGAATTTTCCATTTGTTTATTGGACCTCTACTTATGCTATCTACAAGTTTTAATGAAAAAATGCCCATATTGGATTCAGGTCAAATTCTTGATCAATCAGACCCAGGGGCATTTTCGTTCGAAATTGATACGAGTTTTTTTTTTTTTTTTTTCCCAAAAGAATTTTCCATTTTTTTATTGGACCACTACTTATGCTATCTACAGCTTTTAATGAAAAAATGCCCATATTGGATTTAGGTCAAAATTCTTGATCTATCAGAGCCAAGGGCATTTTCGTACGAAATTGATACGAGTTTTTTTTTTTTTTTTTTTCCTAAAGAATTTTCCATTTGTTTATCGGACCTCTATATATACAATCTACAAGTTTTAATGCAAAAATGCCCGTATTGGATTCAGGTCAAAATTCTTGATCAATCAGACACAGGGGCTTTTTCGTACGAAATTGATAAGAGTTTTTTTTTTTTTTTCCTAAAGAATTTTCCATTTGTTTATCGGACCTCTATATATACAATCTACAAGTTTTAATGCAAAAATTCACATATTGGATTCAGGTCAAAATTCTTGATCTATCAGACCCAGGGGCATTTTCATACGAAATTGATACGAGTTTTTTCTTTTTTTTTTTTTCCTAAAGAATTTTCCATTTGGTTATCGGACCACTATATATACAATCTACTAGTTTTAATGCAAAAATGCCCATATTGGATTCAGGTCAAAATTCTTGATCAATCAGGCCCAGGGGCCTTTTCGTACGAAATTGATACGAGTTTTTTTTTTTTTTTTTCCTAAAGAATTTTCCATTTTTTTATTGGACCACTACTTATGCTATCTACAACTTTTAATAAAAAAATTCCCATATTGGATTTAGGTCAAAATTCTTGATCTATCAGAGCCAAGGGCATTCTCGTACGAAATTGATACGAGTTTTTTTTTTTTTTTTTTTTTTTCCTAAAGAATTTTCCATTTGTTTATTGGACCACTATTTATGCTATCTACAAGTTTAATTGAAAAAATGCCCAAATTGGATATAGGTCAACATTCTTGATCAATCAGACCCAGGGGCTTTTTCGTACGAAATTGATACGAGTTTTTTTGTTTTTTTTTTTTCCTAAAGAATTTTCCATTTGTTTATCGGACCTCTATATATATGATCAACAAGTTTTAACGCAAAAATGCCCATATTGGATTCATGTCAAAATTCTTGATCAATCAGACCAAGGGGCATTTTCGTACGAAATTGATACGAGTTTTTTTTTTTTTTTTTTTTCCTAAAGAATTTTCCATTTTTTTATTGGACCACTACTTATGCTATCTACAACTTTTAATGAAAAAATGCCCAAATTGGATTTAGGTCAAAATTCTTGATCTATCAGAGCCAAGGGCATTTTCGTACGAAATTAATACGAGTTTTTTTTTTTTTTTTTTTTTTCAAAAAGAATTTTCCATTTGTTTATTGGACCACTATTTGTGCTATCTACAAGTTTAATTGCAAAAATGCCCAAATTGGATACAGGTCAACATTCTTGATTAATCAGACCCAGGGGCATTTTCGTATGAAATTGATACAAGTTTTTTTTTTTTTTTTTTCTAAATAATTTTCCATTTTTTTATTGGACCTCTATTTACGATATCTACAAGTTTAAATGTAAAAATGCCCAAATTGGATTCAGGTCAAAATTCTTGATCAATCAGACCCAGGGGCTTTTTCGTACGAAATTGATACGAGTTTTTTTGTTTTTTTTTTTTCCTAAAGAATTTTCCATTTGTTTATCGGACCTCTATATATATGATCAACAAGTTTTAACGCAAAAATGCCCATATTGGATTCATGTCAAAATTCTTGATCAATCAGAGCAAGGGGCATTTTCGTACGAAATTGATACGAGTTTTTTTTTTTTTTTTTTTTTCCTAAAGAATTTTCCATTTTTTTATTGGACCACTACTTATGCTATCTACAAATTTTAATGAAAAAATGCCCATATTGGATTTAGGTCAAAATTCTTGATCTATCAGAGCCAAGGGCATTTTCGTACGAAATTGATACGAGTTTTTTTTTTTTTTTTTTTTTTTTTCAAATAGAATTTTCCATTTGTTTATTGGACCACTATTTATGCTATCTACAAGTTTAATTGTAAAAATGCCCAAATTGGATATAGGTCAACATTCCTGATTAATCAGACCAGGGGCATTTTCGTGTGAAATTGATACAAGTTTTTTTTTTTTTTTCTAAATAATTTTCCATTTTTTTATTGGACCTCTATTTACGATATCTACAAGTTTAAATGCAAAAATGCCCAAATTGGATTCAGGTCAAAATTCATGATCAATCAGGCCCAGGGGCTTTTTCGTACGAAATTGATACGAGTTTTTTTCTTTTTTTTTTTCCTAAAGAATTCTCCATTTGGTTATCGGACCTCTATATATATGATCAACAAGTTTTAATGCAAAAATGCCCATATTGGATTCAGGTCAAAATTCTTGATCAATCAGACCAAGGGGCATTTTCGTACGAAATTGATAGGAGTTTTTTTTTTTTTTTTTTTTTCCTAAAGAATTTTCCATTTTTTTATTGGACCACTACTAATGCTATCTACAACTTTTAATGAAAAAATGCCCATATTGGATTTAGGTCAAAATTTTTGATCTATCAGAGCCAAGGGCATTTTCGTACGAAATTGATACGAGTTTTTTTTTTTTTCCTAAAGAATTTTCCATTTGTTTATCGGACCTCTATATATACAGTCTACAAGTTTTAATGCAAAAATTCACATATTGGATTCAGGTCAAAATTCTTGATCTATCAGGCCCAGGGGCATTTTCATACGAAATTGATACGAGTTTTTTTTTTTTTTTTTTTTCCTAAAGAATTTTCCATTTGTTTATCGGACCTCTATATATACAATCTACAAGTTTTAATGCAAAAATGCCCATATTGGATTCAGGTCAAAATTCTTGATCAATCAGACCCAGGGGCTTTTTCGTGCGAAATTGATAAGAGTTTTTTTTTTTTTTTCCTTAAGAATTTTCCATTTGTTTATTGGACCTCTACTTATGCTATCTACAAGTTTTAATGAAAAAATGCCCATATTGGATTCAGGTCAAATTCTTGATCAATCAGACCCAGGGGCATTTTCGTTCGAAATTGATACGAGTTTTTTTTTTTTTTTTTCCCCAAAGAATTTTCCATTTTTTTATTGGACCACTACTTATGCTATCTACAGCTTTTAATGAAAAAATGCCCATATTGGATTTAGGTCAAAATTCTTGATCTATCAGGGCCAAGGGCATTTTCGTACGAAATTGATACGAGTTTTTTTTTTTTTTTTTTTCCTAAAGAATTTTCCATTTGTTTATCGGACCTCTATATATACAATCTACAAGTTTTAATGCAAAAATTCACATATTGGATTCAGGTCAAAATTCTTGATCTATCAGACCCAGGGGCATTTTCATACGAAATTGATACGAGTTTTTTCTTTTTTTTTTTTTCCTAAAGAATTTTCCATTTGGTTATCGGACCACTATATATACAATCTACTAGTTTTAATGCAAAAATGCCCATATTGGATTCAGGTCAAAATTCTTGATCAATCAGGCCCAGGGGCCTTTTCGTACGAAATTGATACGAGTTTTTTTTTTTTTTTTTCCTAAAGAATTTTCCATTTTTTTATTGGACCACTACTTATGCTATCTACAACTTTTAATAAAAAAATTCCCATATTGGATTTAGGTCAAAATTCTTAATCTATCAGAGCCAAGGGCATTCTCGTACGAAATTGATACGAGTTTTTTTTTTTTTTTTTTTTTTTCCTAAAGAATTTTCCATTTGTTTATTGGACCACTATTTATGCTATCTACAAGTTTAATTGAAAAAATGCCCAAATTGGATATAGGTCAACATTCTTGATCAATCAGACCCAGGGGCTTTTTCGTACGAAATTGATACGAGTTTTTTTGTTTTTTTTTTTTCCTAAAGAGTTTTCCATTTGTTTATCGGACCTCTATATATATGATCAACAAGTTTTAACGCAAAAATGCCCATATTGGATTCATGTCAAAATTCTTGATCAATCAGACCAAGGGGCATTTTCGTACGAAATTGATACGAGTTTTTTTTTTTTTTTTTTTTTTCCTAAAGAATTTTCCATTTTTTTATTGGACCACTACTTATGCTATCTACAACTTTTAATGAAAAAATGCCCAAATTGGATTTAGGTCAAAATTCTTGATCTATCAGAGCCAAGGGCATTTTCGTACGAAATTAATACGAGTTTTTTTTTTTTTTTTTTTTTTCAAAAAGAATTTTCCATTTGTTTATTGGACCACTATTTGTGCTATCTACAAGTTTAATTGCAAAAATGCCCAAATTGGATACAGGTCAACATTCTTGATTAATCAGACCCAGGGGCATTTTCGTATGAAATTGATACAAGTTTTTTTTTTTTTTTTTTCTAAATAATTTTCCATTTTTTTATTGGACCTCTATTTACGATATCTACAAGTTTAAATGTAAAAATGCCCAAATTGGATTCAGGTCAAAATTCTTGATCAATCAGACCCAGGGGCTTTTTCGTACGAAATTGATACGAGTTTTTTTGTTTTTTTTTTTTCCTAAAGAATTTTCCATTTGTTTATCGGACCTCTATATATATGATCAACAAGTTTTAACGCAAAAATGCCCATATTGGATTCATGTCAAAATTCTTGATCAATCAGAGCAAGGGGCATTTTCGTACGAAATTGATACGAGTTTTTTTTTTTTTTTTTTTTCCTAAAGAATTTTCCATTTTTTTATTGGACCACTACTTATGCTATCTACAAATTTTAATGAAAAAATGCCCATATTGGATTTAGGTCAAAATTCTTGATCTATCAGAGCCAAGGGCATTTTCGTACGAAATTGATACGAGTTTTTTTTTTTTTTTTTTTTTTTTTTCAAATAGAATTTTCCATTTGTTTATTGGACCACTATTTATGCTATCTACAAGTTTAATTGTAAAAATGCCCAAATTGGATATAGGTCAACATTCCTGATTAATCAGACCAGGGGCATTTTCGTGTGAAATTGATACAAGTTTTTTTTTTTTTTTCTAAATAATTTTCCATTTTTTTATTGGACCTCTATTTACGATATCTACAAGTTTAAATGCAAAAATGCCCAAATTGGATTCAGGTCAAAATTCATGATCAATCAGGCCCAGGGGCTTTTTCGTACGAAATTGATACGAGTTTTTTTCTTTTTTTTTTTCCTAAAGAATTCTCCATTTGGTTATCGGACCTCTATATATATGATCAACAAGTTTTAATGCAAAAATGCCCATATTGGATTCAGGTCAAAATTCTTGATCAATCAGACCAAGGGGCATTTTCGTACGAAATTGATAGGAGTTTTTTTTTTTTTTTTTTTTCCTAAAGAATTTTCCATTTTTTTATTGGACCACTACTAATGCTATCTACAACTTTTAATGAAAAAATGCCCATATTGGATTTAGGTCAAAATTTTTGATCTATCAGAGCCAAGGGCATTTTCGTACGAAATTGATACGAGTTTTTTTTTTTTTCCTAAAGAATTTTCCATTTGTTTATCGGACCTCTATATATACAGTCTACAAGTTTTAATGCAAAAATTCACATATTGGATTCAGGTCAAAATTCTTGATCTATCAGGCCCAGGGGCATTTTCATACGAAATTGATACGAGTTTTTTTTTTTTTTTTTTTTCCTAAAGAATTTTCCATTTGTTTATTGGACCACTATTTATGCTATCTACAAGTTTAATTGAAAAAATGCCCAAATTGGATATAGGTCAACATTCTTGATCAATCAGACCCAGGGGCTTTTTCGTACGAAATTGATACGAGTTTTTTTGTTTTTTTTTTTTCCTAAAGAATTTTCCATTTGTTTATCGGACCTCTATATATATGATCAACAAGTTTTAACGCAAAAATGCCCATATTGGATTCATGTCAAAATTCTTGATCAATCAGACCAAGGGGCATTTTCGTACGAAATTGATACGAGTTTTTTTTTTTTTTTTTTTTTTCCTAAAGAATTTTCCATTTTTTTATTGGACCACTACTTATGCTATCTACAACTTTTAATGAAAAAATGCCCAAATTGGATTTAGGTCAAAATTCTTGATCTATCAGAGCCAAGGGCATTTTCGTACGAAATTAATACGAGTTTTTTTTTTTTTTTTTTTTTCAAAAAGAATTTTCCATTTGTTTATTGGACCACTATTTGTGCTATCTACAAGTTTAATTGCAAAAATGCCCAAATTGGATACAGGTCAACATTCTTGATTAATCAGACCCAGGGGCATTTTCGTATGAAATTGATACAAGTTTTTTTTTTTTTTTTTTCTAAATAATTTTCCATTTTTTTATTGGACCTCTATTTACGATATCTACAAGTTTAAATGTAAAAATGCCCAAATTGGATTCAGGTCAAAATTCTTGATCAATCAGACCCAGGGGCTTTTTCGTACGAAATTGATACGAGTTTTTTTGTTTTTTTTTTTTCCTAAAGAATTTTCCATTTGTTTATCGGACCTCTATATATATGATCAACAAGTTTTAACGCAAAAATGCCCATATTGGATTCATGTCAAAATTCTTGATCAATCAGAGCAAGGGGCATTTTCGTACGAAATTGATACGAGTTTTTTTTTTTTTTTTTTTTCCTAAAGAATTTTCCATTTTTTTATTGGACCACTACTTATGCTATCTACAAATTTTAATGAAAAAATGCCCATATTGGATTTAGGTCAAAATTCTTGATCTATCAGAGCCAAGGGCATTTTCGTACGAAATTGATACGAGTTTTTTTTTTTTTTTTTTTTTTTTTTCAAATAGAATTTTCCATTTGTTTATTGGACCACTATTTATGCTATCTACAAGTTTAATTGTAAAAATGCCCAAATTGGATATAGGTCAACATTCCTGATTAATCAGACCAGGGGCATTTTCGTGTGAAATTGATACAAGTTTTTTTTTTTTTTTCTAAATAATTTTCCATTTTTTTATTGGACCTCTATTTACGATATCTACAAGTTTAAATGCAAAAATGCCCAAATTGGATTCAGGTCAAAATTCATGATCAATCAGGCCCAGGGGCTTTTTCGTACGAAATTGATACGAGTTTTTTTCTTTTTTTTTTTCCTAAAGAATTCTCCATTTGGTTATCGGACCTCTATATATATGATCAACAAGTTTTAATGCAAAAATGCCCATATTGGATTCAGGTCAAAATTCTTGATCAATCAGACCAAGGGGCATTTTCGTACGAAATTGATAGGAGTTTTTTTTTTTTTTTTTTTTTCCTAAAGAATTTTCCATTTTTTTATTGGACCACTACTAATGCTATCTACAACTTTTAATGAAAAAATGCCCATATTGGATTTAGGTCAAAATTTTTGATCTATCAGAGCCAAGGGCATTTTCGTACGAAATTGATACGAGTTTTTTTTTTTTTCCTAAAGAATTTTCCATTTGTTTATCGGACCTCTATATATACAGTCTACAAGTTTTAATGCAAAAATTCACATATTGGATTCAGGTCAAAATTCTTGATCTATCAGGCCCAGGGGCATTTTCATACGAAATTGATACGAGTTTTTTTTTTTTTTTTTTTTCCTAAAGAATTTTCCATTTGTTTATCGGACCTCTATATATACAATCTACAAGTTTTAATGCAAAAATGCCCATATTGGATTCAGGTCAAAATTCTTGATCAATCAGACCCAGGGGCTTTTTCGTGCGAAATTGATAAGAGTTTTTTTTTTTTTTTCCTTAAGAATTTTCCATTTGTTTATTGGACCTCTACTTATGCTATCTACAAGTTTTAATGAAAAAATGCCCATATTGGATTCAGGTCAAATTCTTGATCAATCAGACCCAGGGGCATTTTCGTTCGAAATTGATACGAGTTTTTTTTTTTTTTTTTTCCCAAAAGAATTTTCCATTTTTTTATTGGACCACTACTTATGCTATCTACAGCTTTTAATGAAAAAATGCCCATATTGGATTTAGGTCAAAATTCTTGATCTATCAGAGCCAAGGGCATTTTCGTACGAAATTGATACGAGTTTTTTTTTTTTTTTTTTTCCTAAAGAATTTTCCATTTGTTTATCGGACCTCTATATATACAATCTACAAGTTTTAATGCAAAAATGCCCGTATTGGATTCAGGTCAAAATTCTTGATCAATCAGACACAGGGGCTTTTTCGTACGAAATTGATAAGAGTTTTTTTTTTTTTTTCCTAAAGAATTTTCCATTTGTTTATCGGACCTCTATATATACAATCTACAAGTTTTAATGCAAAAATGCCCATATTGGATTCAGGTCAAAATTCTTGATCAATCAGACCCAGGGGCTTTTTCGTGCGAAATTGATAAGAGTTTTTTTTTTTTTTCCTTAAGAATTTTCCATTTGTTTATTGGACCTCTACTTATGCTATCTACAAGTTTTAATGAAAAAATGCCCATATTGGATTCAGGTCAAATTCTTGATCAATCAGACCCAGGGGCATTTTCGTTCGAAATTGATACGAGTTTTTTTTTTTTTTTTCCCAAAAGAATTTTCCATTTTTTTATTGGACCACTACTTATGCTATCTACAGCTTTTAATGAAAAAATGCCCATATTGGATTTAGGTCAAAATTCTTGATCTATCAGAGCCAAGGGCATTTTCGTACGAAATTGATACGAGTTTTTTTTTTTTTTTTTTTCCTAAAGAATTTTCCATTTGTTTATCGGACCTCTATATATACAATCTACAAGTTTTAATGCAAAAATGCCCGTATTGGATTCAGGTCAAAATTCTTGATCAATCAGACACAGGGGCTTTTTCGTACGAAATTGATAAGAGTTTTTTTTTTTTTTTTTCCTAAACAATTTTCCATTTGTTTATCGGACCTCTATATATACAATCTACAAGTTTTAATGCAAAAATTCACATATTGGATTCAGGTCAAAATTCTTGATCTATCAGACCCAGGGGCATTTTCATACGAAATTGATACGAGTTTTTTTTTTTTTTTTTTTTTCCTAAAGAATTTTCCATTTGTTTATCGGACCACTATATATACAATCTACTAGTTTTAATGCAAAAATGCCCATATTGGATTCAGGTCAAAATTCTTGATCAATCAGGCCCAGGGGCCTTTTCGTACGAAATTGATACGAGTTTTTTTTTTTTTTTTTCCTAAAGAATTTTCCATTTTTTTATTGGACCACTACTTATGCTATCTACAACTTTTAATAAAAAAATTCCCATATTGGATTTAGGTCAAAATTCTTGATCTATCAGAGCCAAGGGCATTCTCATACGAAATTGATACGAGTTTTTTTTTTTTTTTTTTTTTTTCCTAAAGAATTTTCCATTTGTTTATTGGACCACTATTTATGCTATCTACAAGTTTAATTGAAAAAATGCCCAAATTGGATATAGGTCAACATTCTTGATCAATCAGACCAGGGGCTTTTTCGTACGAAATTGATACGAGTTTTTTTGTTTTTTTTTTTTCCTAAAGAATTTTCCATTTGTTTATCGGACCTCTATATATATGATCAACAAGTTTTAACGCAAAAATGCCCATATTGGATTCATGTCAAAATTCTTGATCAATCAGACCAAGGGGCATTTTCGTACGAAATTGATACGAGTTTTTTTTTTTTTTTTTTTTTCCTGAAGAATTTTCCATTTTTTTATTGGACCACTACTTATGCTATCTACAACTTTTAATGAGAAAATGCCCATATTGGATTTAGGTCAAAATTCTTGATCTATCAGAGCCAAGGGCATTTTCGTACGAAATTGATATGAGTTTTTTTTTTTTTTTTTTTTCAAAAAGAATTTTCCATTTGTTTATTGGACCACTATTTGTGCAATCTACAAGTTTAATTGCAAAAATGCCCAAATTGGATACAGGTCAACATTCTTGATTAATCAGACCCAGGGGCATTTTCGTATGAAATTGATACAAGTTTTTTTTTTTTTTTTTTTTCTAATTAATTTTCCATTTTTTTATTGGACCTCTATTTACGATATCTACAAGTTTAAATGTAAAAATGCCCAAATTGGATTCAGGTCAAAATTCTTGATCAATCAGACCCAGGGGCTTTTTCGTACGAAATTGATACGAGTTTTTTTGTTTTTTTTTTTTCCTAAAGAATTTTCCATTTGTTTATCGGACCTCTATATATATGATCAACACGTTTTAACGCAAAAATGCCCATATTGGATTCATGTCAAAATTCTTGATCAATCGGACCAAGGGGCATTTTCGTACGAAATTGGTACGAGTTTTTTTTTTTTTTTTTTTTCCTAAAGAATTTTCCATTTTTTTATTGGACCACTAGTTATGCTATCTACAAATTTTAATGAAAAAATGCCCATATTGGATTTAGGTCAAAATTCTTGATCTATCAGAGCCAAGGGCATTTTCGTACGAAATTTATACGAGTTTTTTTTTTTTTTTTTTTTTTTTTTTCAAATAGAATTTTCCATTTGTTTATTGGACCACTATTTATGCTATCTACAAGTTTAATTGTAAAAATGCCCAAATTGGATATAGGTCAACATTCCTGATTAATCAGACCAGGGGCATTTTCGTACGAAATTGATACGAGTTTTTTTTTTTTTTTTTTTTTCCTAAAGAATTTTCCATTTTTTTATTGGACCACTACTTATGCTATCTACAACTTTTAATGAAAAAATGCCCATATTGGATTTAGGTCAAAATTCTTGATCTATCAGAGCCAAGGGCATTTTCGTACGAAACTGATACGAGTTTTTTTTTTTTTTTTTTTTTTTTTTTTTTCAAATAGAATTTTCCATTTGTTTATTGGACCACTATTTATGCTATCTACAAGTTTAATTGTAAAAATGCCCAAATTGGATATAGGTCAACATTCCTGATTAATCAGACCAGGGGCATTTTCGTATGAAATTGATACAAGTTTTTTTTTTTTTTTCTAAATAATTTTCCATTTTTTTATTGGACCTCTATTTACGATATCTACAAGTTTAAATGCAAAAATGCCCAAATTGGATTCAGGTCAAAATTCATGATCAATCAGGCCCAGGGGATTTTTCTTACGAAATTGATACGAGTTTTTTTCTTTTTTTTTTTCCTAAAGAATTCTCCATTTGGTTATCGGACCTCTATATATATGATCAACAAGTTTTAATGCAAAAATGCCCATATTGGATTCAGGTCAAAATTCTTGATCAATCAGACCAAGGGGCATTTTCGTACGAAATTGATAGGAGTTTTTTTTTTTTTTTTTTTCCTAAAGAATTTTCCATTTTTTTATTGGACCACTACTAATGCTATCTACAACTTTTAATGAAAAAATGCCCATATTGGATTTAGGTCAAAATTTTTGATCTATCAGAGCCAAGGGCATTTTCGTACGAAATTGATACGAGTTTTTTTTTTTTTCCTAAAGAATTTTCCATTTGTTTATCAGACCTCTATATATACAGTCTACAAGTTTTAATGCAAAAATTCACATATTGGATTCAGGTCAAAATTCTTGATCTATCAGGCCCAGGGGCATTTTCATACGAAATTGATACGAGTTTTTTTTTTTTTTTTTTTTTTCCTAAAGAATTTTCCATTTGTTTATCGGACCTCTATATATACAATCTACAAGTTTTAATGCAAAAATGCCCATATTGGATTCAGGTCAAAATTCTTGATCAATCAGACCCAGGGGCTTTTTCGTGCGAAATTGATAAGAGTTTTTTTTTTTTTTTCCTTAAGAATTTTCCATTTGTTTATTGGACCTCTACTTATGCTATCTACAAGTTTTAATGAAAAAATGCCCATATTGGATTCAGGTCAAATTCTTGATCAATCAGACCCAGGGGCATTTTCGTTCGAAATTGATACGAGTTTTTTTTTTTTTTTTTCCCAAAAGAATTTTCCATTTTTTTATTGGACCACTACTTATGCTATCTACAGCTTTTAATGAAAAAATGCCCATATTGGATTTAGGTCAAAATTCTTGATCTATCAGAGCCAAGGGCATTTTCGTACGAAATTGATACGAGTTTTTTTTTTTTTTTTTTCCTAAAGAATTTTCCATTTGTTTATTGGACCACTATTTATGCTATCTACAAGTTTAATTGAAAAAATGCCCAAATTGGATATAGGTCAACATTCTTGATCAATCAGACCAGGGGCTTTTTCGTACGAAATTGATACGAGTTTTTTTGTTTTTTTTTTTTCCTAAAGAATTTTCCATTTGTTTATCGGACCTCTATATATATGATCAACAAGTTTTAACGCAAAAATGCCCATATTGGATTCATGTCAAAATTCTTGATCAATCAGACCAAGGGGCATTTTCGTACGAAATTGATACGAGTTTTTTTTTTTTTTTTTTTTCCTAAAGAATTTTCCATTTGTTTATCGGACCTCTATATATACAATCTACAAGTTTTAATGCAAAAATGCCCGTATTGGATTCAGGTCAAAATTCTTGATCAATCAGACACAGGGGCTTTTTCGTACGAAATTGATAAGAGTTTTTTTTTTTTTTTCCTAAAGAATTTTCCATTTGTTTATCGGACCTCTATATATACAATCTACAAGTTTTAATGCAAAAATGCCCATATTGGATTCAGGTCAAAATTCTTGATCAATCAGACCCAGGGGCTTTTTCGTGCGAAATTGATAAGAGTTTTTTTTTTTTTTTTCCTTAAGAATTTTCCATTTGTTTATTGGACCTCTACTTATGCTATCTACAAGTTTTAATGAAAAAATGCCCATATTGGATTCAGGTCAAATTCTTGATCAATCAGACCCAGGGGCATTTTCGTTCGAAATTGATACGAGTTTTTTTTTTTTTTTTTCCCAAAAGAATTTTCCATTTTTTTATTGGACCACTACTTATGCTATCTACAGCTTTTAATGAAAAAATGCCCATATTGGATTTAGGTCAAAATTCTTGATCTATCAGAGCCAAGGGCATTTTCGTACGAAATTGATACAAGTTTTTTTTTTTTTTTTTTTCCTAAAGAATTTTCCATTTGTTTATCGGACCTCTATATATACAATCTACAAGTTTTAATGCAAAAATGCCCGTATTGGATTCAGGTCAAAATTCTTGATCAATCAGACACAGGGGCTTTTTCGTACGAAATTGATAAGAGTTTTTTTTTTTTTTTTTCCTAAACAATTTTCCATTTGTTTATCGGACCTCTATATATACAATCTACAAGTTTTAATGCAAAAATTCACATATTGGATTCAGGTCAAAATTCTTGATCTATCTGATAAGAACAGAGATATTGAAATGGATGAGAACAGAAATGATGGTTGAATCTCTAGCTGAATTCGAGGTCAGCTGGTCCTCCAAAGAAGAAGAAGATAACAGAGAGAGATAGAGAAAGAAACTGAATTGATATGATGCTTATTTTCATGCCCAGTACAGCCCAAGTTTATTGGTTATATACCCTTCCCGCCAACTAACTAACTTTCAGATTACCTAACTGACTAGTGCCAGCTGTACTCCTAACAATTACAACAACTTCTCAACCCACCAACTAACTAACTTTCAGATTACCTAACTGACTAGTGCCAGCTGTACTCCTAACAATTACAACAACTTCTCAACAATTACAATCCGTACCAATATAACCTTTTATCAATTGATACAATACAACCCTTTTATCAATTGATCCAATCCTAACAATTGATACAATCCTAACAATACCCTCCCCTTTTAAAACACCTTGCCCACAAGGTGTGGAAATTGTTGATGCAGCAAATAAAGATTCTCCCAAGTAGCATCTTCCACTCGTTCACCCTGCCACTGAACTAAGACCTGAGTAACAGATCTGTTGCGCAAATGATGAGTCCTTTCCTGTAACACAGCAACAGGTTCAGGTTTAAGAATACCCTCAGAATCCACCAGTGGTAAAGAAGGCAAAGGCACCACATGTTGACCCAATCGTTGCTTCAAACAAGAGACATGGAATGTGGGGTGCAGTTTTGATTCAGGTGGCAAATCCAATCTGTAGGAAACAGGACCAATCCTTTGCAGGATCTGAAAAGGACCATAGAATCTAGGTGATAGCTTACCCAACCGTTTCTGCTTCAAGGACATTTGTTTGTAAGGATGCAGCTTAAGATAAACCCAATCTCCAACTCCAAACTCTCTCAGAGTTCTAAGTTTATCAGCATTGACCTTCATTCTCTGCTGAGCAGCCACCAAATTTAGCTTCAGTAATGCAATCAGTTGTTGTCTGTCTCGTAAATGTACCTCCACACTCTCCACTTTTGTAGTACCAGGAATATAATCCAAGAGTCTTGGTGGAGCAAACCCATACAATGCCTCAAAGGGTGTCATCTTAAGAGAAACATGGAAATTGGTGTTGAACCAAAATTCTGCCAAGGGTAACCACTCCACCCAAGATCCTGGTTTGTCAGCAGCAAAGGCTCGTAAATAATGCTCTAAACTCTTGTTGACTACCTCTGTTTGGCCATCCGTTTGGGGGTGATAGGCTGTAGACATGGCAAGCTGAACCCCTTGAAGCCTCATCAATTCTTGCCAAAATTGTGAAGTAAAGATTGGATCTCTATCACTCACAATGGTGGCAGGCATCCCATGCAGTTTAAAGACATATTGCATATAAAGTTGAGCTACCTTGGCTGCAGAGTAAGGATGAGACAAGGGTACAAAGTGAACAAATTTAGTGAACCTATCCACCACCACGAGGACCACATCCTTGAACTGAGATTTAGGCAGCCCCTCAACAAAATCCATACTAACATCCTTCCAAGGCTTTTCTGGAATTGGCAAAGGTTACAAAAGACCAGCTGGATGACAAGTCTCATTCTTTAATCGTTGACAAGTATCACACTCTCTTACTACAGTCCTCACATCAGTCCTCAAACCAGGCCAATAGTAGTCCCTTTTCAACCTGTGCAAGGTTTTAAGAAAACCTGAGTGACCCCCCAATGGACTGTCATGAACCTGATGCAACACAGCCTTCTTCAAAGCCTCACAAGTGCCCAAGTAAATCTTCCCTTTGTACAACAACAACCCATTCTGCAGAGAGTACCCTTGAGGAGCAACTTGTCCTGTACCCAAAGCCTGCATAATGCCCTGCACATGTTGATCCGTGGCATAGCTTGCCTTGAGATCACTAAGCCAGGTTGGGGAAGGAAATGAGATCATACACAAAACCCCTTCTAGAGAATCCAATTCATTTCCAATACTAAGATGATCAGAACCCACATCACTGGGAGATTTAGCAGGTTGCAATTCATCATCAGGTTCAACTTTTCTGGACAAGGCATCAGCCACAAGATTATCTTTACCTTTTTTATATTGGACCACAAAGGCATATCCTAATAACTTGGCAAACCACTTCTGTTGGACAGGAGTACCAATTTTCTGCTCTAATAGGTACTTAAGGCTTTGTTGATCAGTTCTCACAATAAAAGGTCTACTAATCAAGTAAGATCTCCACCTTTTGACAGCAACAACCAGGGCTAGTAACTCTTTTTCATAGGTAGATAAGTCCAAATTCCTACCCTTGAGGGCTTGGCTATGAAAGGCAATAGGCCTACCTTGTTGCATCAACACTGCCCCCAACCCTTTTCCTGATGCATCACATTCTATGACAAATGGCATATCAAAATTTGGTAAAGCTAACACAGGTGGTTCAACCATGGCAGCCTTCAATTTCTGGAAAGCTTGATCAGCATCTTCAGACCAAGAAAATGCATCCTTCTTCAATAGAGCAGTTAAAGGAGCAGCAATCTGCCCATATCCTTTCACAAATTTTCTATAGTAACCGGTGAGCCCCAAAAACCCTCTCAAGGACTTAAGATTATTTGGGGTAGGCCACTGTTGCATGGCTGCAGTTTTCTTAGGATCCGTGTGAACCCCTGCACTAGTGATGACATGGCCTAGATATTCCACCTCAGTACAAGCAAATTGGCACTTAGACTTCTTAGCATATAATCTATGTAAGGATAACACTGCTAAAACAGATCTCAGATGGTCCACATGTTCAGATAGAGAAGTGCTATATACCAAAATGTCATCAAAAAAGACTAAAACAAATTTTCTGAGATAGGGCTTAAAAACCTGATTCATCAAAGATTGAAAAGTTGATGGAGCATTGGTTAACCCAAATGGCATTACCAGAAACTCATAATGCCCTTCATGGGTTCTGAATGCTGTTTTAGGCACATCCTTCTCCTTCATCCTGATTTGATGGTAACCGGACCTGAGATCAAGCTTTGAAAAAACAGTAGCTCCATTCAACTCATCTAACAGCTCATCAATGACTGGAATTGGGAACTTATCCTTGATAGTAATGTTGTTCAATGCCCTATAGTCAATGCACATTCTCCAGGACCCATCTGCTTTCCTTACTAGCAAAACAGGTGAAGCAAAGGGACTAGTGCTGTTTCTGATTGACCCAGCAGTCAACAACTCCTTCACAATGTTTTCAATTTCATTTTTCTGATAAAAAGGGTATCTATAAGGCCTCTGGCATACTGGTTGAGAACCTTCAATGAGAGAAATCTGGTGCTCATGACCCCTCACAGGTGGTAACCCTGTAGGAGTTTCAAAAACCCTTCCAAATTCTTGCAACAATAGCTCCACTTCTGCAGGTACACTCTCCTCCAATACCTCCTCAACTGCAGAATAGATTTGAAGCAGCAATCCCTTCCTCACTGATCCCTTAAGTAACTGATAACAATCTATAAAGGAAGTGCTTGAAGAGGGACTCAAACTTTGCAGCAAAACTTGTTGATCCTTGTAATGGAACTTCATAGTTAACAACTGAAAATCCCATTGTATAATACCTAAGGTACTCAACCATTGAGTGCCCAACACAGCATCGCATCCTCCCAAAGCTAGCACATGAAATTGGACACAAAATTCCACTCCCTGTATACATACAGTGACACTACTACAAAAGCCTTGAGTCCTTACCACAGTACCATTGGCCACTTTAACCTCCATAATTCTTGAAGTATCCACCTGTAACTGTAAAGTAGAGACCAGTAATGCATCCACAAAATTATGAGTGCTCCCTGTGTCCACCAATAACACCAATCCACTCTTCTTAATCCTACCTCTAACCCTCATAGTGCCTGGTGTAGGAGTACCAGTTAAAGCATATAAGGTAATTCCCATATCCTCTTCCTGTTCCATTGATTTAGTATTGCCAAACTCCTCATCTACTTCAGTAACCTGAACTTCAGATTTCACCTTAGAGGTTATATCAATCCCTTCTAACATAAACAGTTTCACATTTTTGCACTTATGCCCCGGACCCCATTTTTCATCACAATTATAACACAACCCCTTCTTCCTCCTATCATCCATTTGAGCAGGAGTAAGTCTTTTAACTGGTATTTTTGGTTTATTGTCTAACATTGCATTATTTTTAGGCAATCCGAGAATTGAAGTGTTACCTGATTCCTGATGATTCCTTATGCTCTTCCTACTGCTCCACACATATTCCTCTTGAATTTTGGCCAAACCAAAAGCTTCATTCAAGGACTGAGGGTTGAGCATTCTTATAGGTAACCGTATTTCATCCCTTAAACCACTCAGAAAACAGCTAAGCTTGTGTAATGGAGAAAGGCCTCTGACTCTGTTAGATACAGCTTCAAATTCTGCCTTATACACAGCCACTGTTGAAGTTTGCCTCATCCTGGTCAAAACCTCCATAGGATCATCGTAGGCACTGGTTCCAAATCTCACATGCAATGCTGGTACCAAAGATTCCCAATCCGTGAACACCCTGGCCTCCTCTGCTTCCTGGAACCAAATCAATGCCTCCAAATCCATGTGAAAGGAAGCTATCAATAGCTTCTCTGTAATAGGAGTTTGATAGTACACAAAATACTGATTCGCCTTGTAAACCCAATTAGCTGGATCACTACCTGAGAATCGTGGAAAATCCAACCTCACAGACTTGGCAAATGACGAAGTTGAAGAACTTGGAATGGAATTCGTTTGCACATTTCTCTGCGACAATTCTGGATTCATATCTATAGAATTCAATTTTTGTAAAATTACATTGATATTCTGATTCATCGAATTGATATTCTGATTCATCTCATTCATTGTTCTTGTGTGGATGCTTTGAATCGTTTGCATTTCTTGGATTTCCTTGTTATGATGATCAGACGAAGTACGAAGAGAAGCAATAGCTTCATTCACTGCACTCATGGCCGCAGCTCTGGTTTCAGTCATGGCATCTCAGGAACGATGCTCTGATACCAATTGATAAGAACAGAGATATTGAAATGGATGAGAACAGAAATGATGGTTGAATCTCTAGCTGAATTCGAGGTCAGCTGGTCCTCCAAAGAAGAAGAAGATAACAGAGAGAGATAGAGAAAGAAACTGAATTGATATGATGCTTATTTTCATGCCCAGTACAGC
This sequence comes from Quercus glauca, assembly GCA_023736055.1. Classification (NCBI taxonomy): domain Eukaryota; kingdom Viridiplantae; phylum Streptophyta; class Magnoliopsida; order Fagales; family Fagaceae; genus Quercus; species Quercus glauca. Next base: position 442,106 of record CM043315.1, read on the forward strand.
CCAAGTTTATTGGTTATATACCCTTCCCGCCAACTAACTAACTTTCAGATTACCTAACTGACTAGTGCCAGCTGTACTCCTAACAATTACAACAACTTCTCAACAATTACAATCCGTACCAATATAACCTTTTATCAATTGATACAATACAACCCTTTTATCAATTGATCCAATCCTAACAATTGATACAATCCTAACACTATCAGACCCAGGGGCATTTTCATACGAAATTGATACGAGTTTTTTTTTTTTTTTTTTTTCCTAAAGAATTTTCCATTTGGTTATCGGACCACTATATATACAATCTACTAGTTTTAATGCAAAAATGCCCATATTGGATTCAGGTCAAAATTCTTGATCAATCAGGCCCAGGGGCCTTTTCGTACGAAATTGATACGAGTTTTTTTTTTTTTTTTTCCTAAAGAATTTTCCATTTTTTTATTGGACCACTACTTATGCTATCTACAACTTTTAATAAAAAAATTCCCATATTGGATTTAGGTCAAAATTCTTGATCTATCAGAGCCAAGGGCATTCTCGTACGAAATTGATACGAGTTTTTTTTTTTTTTTTTTTTTTTCCTAAAGAATTTTCCATTTGTTTATTGGACCACTATTTATGCTATCTACAAGTTTAATTGAAAAAATGCCCAAATTGGATATAGGTCAACATTCTTGATCAATCAGACCAGGGGCTTTTTCGTACGAAATTGATACGAGTTTTTTTGTTTTTTTTTTTTCCTAAAGAATTTTCCATTTGTTTATCGGACCTCTATATATATGATCAACAAGTTTTAACGCAAAAATGCCCATATTGGATTCTTGTCAAAATTCTTGATCAATCAGACCAAGGGGCATTTTCGTACGAAATTGATACGAGTTTTTTTTTTTTTTTTTTTTTTCCTAAAGAATTTTCCATTTTTTTATTGGACCACTACTTATGCTATCTACAACTTTTAATGAAAAAATGCCCATATTGGATTTAGGTCAAAATTCTTGATCTATCAGAGCCAAGGGCATTTTCGTACGAAATTGATACGAGTTTTTTTTTTTTTTTTTTTCAAAAAGAATTTTCCATTTGTTTATTGGACCACTATTTGTGCTATCTACAAGTTTAATTGCAAAAATGCCCAAATTGGATACAGGTCAACATTCTTGATTAATCAGACCCAGGGGCATTTTCGTATGAAATTGATACAAGTTTTTTTTTTTTTTTTTTTTCTAAATAATTTTCCATTTTTTTATTGGACCTCTATTTACGATATCTACAAGTTTAAATGTAAAAATGCCCAAATTGGATTCAGGTCAAAATTCTTGATCAATCAGACCCAGGGGCTTTTTCGTACGAAATTGATACGAGTTTTTTTGTTTTTTTTTTTTCCTAAAGAATTTTCCATTTGTTTATCGGACCTCTATATATATGATCAACACGTTTTAACGCAAAAATGCCCATATTGGATTCATGTCAAAATTCTTGATCAATCGGACCAAGGGGCATTTTCGTACGAAATTGGTACGAGTTTTTTTTTTTTTTTTTTTTCCTAAAGAATTTTCCATTTTTTTATTGGACCACTAGTTATGCTATCTACAAATTTTAATGAAAAAATGCCCATATTGGATTTAGGTCAAAATTCTTGATCTATCAGAGCCAAGGGCATTTTCATACGAAATTTATACGAGTTTTTTTTTTTTTTTTTTTTTTTTTTCAAATAGAATTTTCCATTTGTTTATTGGACCACTATTTATGCTATCTACAAGTTTAATTGTAAAAATGCCCAAATTGGATATAGGTCAACATTCCTGATTAATCAGACCAGGGGCATTTTCGTACGAAATTAATACGAGTTTTTTTTTTTTTTTTTTTTTTCCTAAAGAATTTTCCATTTTTTTATTGGACCACTACTTATGCTATCTACAACTTTTAATGAAAAAATGCCCATATTGGATTTAGGTCAAAATTCTTGATCTATCAGAGCCAAGGGCATTTTCGTACAAAATTGATACGAGTTTTTTTTTTTTTTTTTTTTTTTTTTCAAATAGAATTTTCCATTTGTTTATTGGACCACTATTTATGCTATCTACAAGTTTAATTGTAAAAATGCCCAAATTGGATATAGGTCAACATTCCTGATTAATCAGACCAGGGGCATTTTCGTATGAAATTGATACAAGTTTTTTTTTTTTTTTCTAAATAATTTTCCATTTTTTTATTGGACCTCTATTTACGATATCTACAAGTTTAAATGCAAAAATGCCCAAATTGGATTCAGGTCAAAATTCTTGATCAATCAGGCCCAGGGGCTTTTTCGTACGAAATTGATACGAGTTTTTTTCTTTTTTTTTTTTCCTAAAGAATTTTCCATTTGTTTATCGGACCTCTATATATACAGTCTACAAGTTTTAATGCAAAAATTCACATATTGGATTCAGGTCAAAATTCTTGATCTATCAGGCCTAGGGGCATTTTCATACGAAATTGATACGAGTTTTTTTTTTTTTTTTTTTCCTAAAGAATTTTCCATTTGTTTATCGGACCTCTATATATACAATCTACAAGTTTTAATGCAAAAATGCCCATATTGGGTTCAGGTCAAAATTCTTGATCAATCAGACCCAGGGGCTTTTTCGTGCGAAATTGATAAGAGTTTTTTTTTTTTTTTCCTTAAGAATTTTCCATTTGTTTATTGGACCTCTACTTATGCTATCTACAAGTTTTAATGAAAAAATGCCCATATTGGATTCAGGTCAAATTCTTGATCAATCAGACCCAGGGGCATTTTCGTTCGAAATTGATACGAGTTTTTTTTTTTTTTTTTTCCCAAAAGAATTTTCCATTTTTTTATTGGACCACTACTTATGCTATCTACAGCTTTTAATGAAAAAATGCCCATATTGGATTTAGGTCAAAATTCTTGATCTATCAGAGCCAAGGGCATTTTCGTACGAAATTGATACGAGTTTTTTTTTTGTTTTTTCCTAAAGAATTTTCCATTTGTTTATCGGACCTCTATATATACAATCTACAAGTTTTAATGCAAAAATGCCCGTATTGGATTCAGGTCAAAATTCTTGATCAATCAGACACAGGGGCTTTTTCGTACGAAATTGATAAGAGTTTTTTTTTTTTTTTCCTAAAGAAATTTCCATTTGTTTATCGGACCTCTATATATACAATCTACAAGTTTTAATGCAAAAATTCACATATTGGATTCAGGTCAAAATTCTTGATCTATCAGACCCAGGGGCATTTTCATACGAAATTGATACGAGTTTTTTTTTTTTTTTTTTTTCCTAAAGAATTTTCCATTTGGTTATCGGACCACTATATATACAATCTACTAGTTTTAATGCAAAAATGCCCATATTGGATTCAGGTCAAAATTCTTGATCAATCAGGCCCAGGGGCCTTTTCGTACAAAATTGATACGAGTTTTTTTTTTTTTTTTCCCTAAAGAATTTTCCATTTTTTTATTGGACCACTACTTATGCTATCTACAACTTTTAATAAAAAAATTCCCATATTGGATTTAGGTCAAAATTCTTGATCTATCAGAGCCAAGGGCATTCTCGTACGAAATTGATACGAGTTTTTTTTTTTTTTTTTTTTTTCCTAAAGAATTTTCCATTTGTTTATTGGACCACTATTTATGCTATCTACAAGTTTAATTGAAAAAATGCCCAAATTGGATATAGGTCAACATTCTTGATCAATCAGACCCAGGGGCTTTTTCGTACGAAATTGATACGAGTTTTTTTGTTTTTTTTTTTTCCTAAAGAATTTTCCATTTGTTTATTGAACCTCTATATATATGATCAACAAGTTTTAACGCAAAAATGCCCATATTGGATTCATGTCAAAATTCTTGATCAATCAGACCAAGGGGCATTTTCGTACGAAATTGATACGAGTTTTTTTTTTTTTTTTTTTTTTTCCTAAAGATTTTCCATTTTTTTATTGGACCACTACTTATGCTATCTACAACTTTTAACGAAAAAATGCCCATATTGGATTTAGGTCAAAATTCTTGATCTATCAGAGCCAAGGGCATTTTCGTACGAAATTGATACGAGTTTTTTTTTTTTTTTTTTTTCAAAAAGAATTTTCCATTTGTTTATTGGACCACTATTTGTGCTATCTACAAGTTTAATTGCAAAAATGCCCAAATTGGATACAGGTCAACATTCTTGATTAATCAGACCCAGGGGCATTTTCGTAGGAAATTGATACAAGTTTTTTTTTTTTTTTTTTTTTTTCTAAATAATTTTCCATTTTTTTATTGGACCTCTATTTACGATATCTACAAGTTTAAATGTAAAAATGCCCAAATTGGATTCAGGTCAAAATTCTTGATCAATCAGACCCAGGGGCTTTTTCGTACGAAATTGATACGAGTTTTTTTGTTTTTTTTTTTTCCTAAAGAATTTTCCATTTGTTTATCGGACCTCTATATATATGATCAACACGTTTTAACGCAAAAATGCCCATATTGGATTCATGTCAAAATTCTTGATCAATCGGACCAAGGGGCATTTTCGTACGAAATTGATACGAGTTTTTTTTTTTTTTTTTTTTCCTAAAGAATTTTCCATTTTTTTATTGGACCACTAGTTATGCTATCTACAAATTTTAATGAAAAAATGCCCATATTGGATTTAGGTCAAAATTCTTGATCTATCAGAGCCAAGGGCATTTTCATACGAAATTGATACGAGTTTTTTTTTTTTTTTTTTTTTTTTTCAAATAGAATTTTCCATTTGTTTATTGGACCACTATTTATGCTATCTACAAGTTTAATTGTAAAAATGCCCAAATTGGATATAGGTCAACATTCCTGATTAATCAGACCAGGGGCATTTTCGTATGAAATTGATACAAGTTTTTTTTTTTTTTTCTAAATAATTTTCCATTTTTTTATTGGACCTCTATTTACGATATCTACAAGTTTAAATGCAAAAATGCCCAAATTGGATTCAGGTCAAAATTCTTGATCAATCAGGCCCAGGGGCTTTTTCGTACGAAATTGATACGAGTTTTTTTCTTTTTTTTTTTCCTAAAGAATTCTCCATTTGGTTATCGGACCTCTATATATATGATCAACAAGTTTTAATGCAAAAATGCCCATATTGGATTCAGGTCAAAATTCTTGATCAATCAGACCAAGGGGCATTTTCGTACGAAATTGATACGAGTTTTTTTTTTTTTTTTTTATCCTAAAGAATTTTCCATTTTTTTATTGGACCACTACTAATGCTATCTACAACTTTTAATGAAAAAATGCCCATATTGGATTTAGGTCAAAATTTTTGATCTATCAGAGCCAAGGGCATTTTCGTACGAAATTGATACGAGTTTTTTTTTTTTTCCTAAAGAATTTTCCATTTGTTTATCGGACCTCTATATATACAGTCTACAAGTTTTAATGCAAAAATTCACATATTGGATTCAGGTCAAAATTCTTGATCTATCAGGCCCAGGGGAATTTTCATACGAAATTGATACGAGTTTTTTTTTTTTTTTTTTTTTCCTAAAGAATTTTCCATTTGTTTATCGGACCTCTATATATACAATCTACAAGTTTTAATGCAAAAATGCCCATATTGGATTCAGGTCAAAATTCTTGATCAATCAGACCCAGGGGCTTTTTCGTGCGAAATTGATAAGAGTTTTTTTTTTTTTTTCCTTCAGAATTTTCCATTTGTTTATTGGACCTCTACTTATGCTATCTACAAGTTTTAATGAAAAAATGCCCATATTGGATTCAGGTCAAATTCTTGATCAATCAGACCCAGGGGCATTTTCGTTCGAAATTGATACGAGTTTTTTTTTTTTTTTTCCCAAAAGAATTTTCCATTTTTTTATTGGACCACTACTTATGCTATCTACAGCTTTTAATGAAAAAATGCCCATATTGGATTTAGGTCAAAATTCTTGATCTATCAGAGCCAAGGGCATTTTCGTACGAAATTGATACGAGTTTTTTTTTTTTTTTTTTTTCCTAAAGAATTTTCCATTTGTTTATCGGACCTCTATATATACAATCTACAAGTTTTAATGCAAAAATGCCCGTATTGGATTCAGGTCAAAATTCTTGATCAATCAGACACAGGGGCTTTTTCGTACGAAATTGATAAGAGTTTTTTTTTTTTTTTTCCTAAAGAATTTTCCATTTGTTTATCGGACCTCTATATATACAATCTACAAGTTTTAATGCAAAAATTCACATATTGGATTCAGGTCAAAATTCTTGATCTATCAGACCCAGGGGCATTTTCATACGAAATTGATACGAGTTTTTTTTTTTTTTTTTTCCCTAAAGAATTTTCCATTTGGTTATCGGACCACTATATATATGATCAACACGTTTTAACGCAAAAATGCCCATATTGGATTCATGTCAAAATTCTTGATCAATCGGACCAAGGGGCATTTTCGTACGAAATTGGTACGAGTTTTTTTTTTTTTTTTTTTTTCCTAAAGAATTTTCCATTTTTTTATTGGACCACTAGTTATGCTATCTACAAATTTTAATGAAAAAATGCCCATATTGGATTTAGGTCAAAATTCTTGATCTATCAGAGCCAAGGGCATTTTCGTACGAAATTTATACGAGTTTTTTTTTTTTTTTTTTTTTTTTTTTTTCAAATAGAATTTTCCATTTGTTTATTGGACCACTATTTATGCTATCTACAAGTTTAATTGTAAAAATGCCCAAATTGGATATAGGTCAACATTCCTGATTAATCAGACCAGGGGCATTTTCGTACGAAATTGATACGAGTTTTTTTTTTTTTTTTTTTTTCCTAAAGAATTTTCCATTTTTTTATTGGACCACTACTTATGCTATCTACAACTTTTAATGAAAAAATGCCCATATTGGATTTAGGTCAAAATTCTTGATCTATCAGAGCCAAGGGCATTTTCGTACGAAATTGATACGAGTTTTTTTTTTTTTTTTTTTTTTTTTTTCAATTAGAATTTTCCATTTGTTTATTGGACCACTATTTATGCTATCTACAAGTTTAATTGTAAAAATGCCCAAATTGGATATAGGTCAACATTCCTGATTAATCAGACCAGGGGCATTTTCGTATGAAATTGATACAAGTTTTTTTTTTTTTTTTCTAAATAATTTTCCATTTTTTTATTGGACCTCTATTTACGATATCTACAAGTTTAAATGCAAAAATGCCCAAATTGGATTCAGGTCAAAATTCTTGATCAATCAGGCCCAGGGGCTTTTTCGTACGAAATTGATACGAGTTTTTTTCTTTTTTTTTTTTCCTAAAGAATTTTCCATTTGTTTATCGGACCTCTATATATACAGTCTACAAGTTTTAATGCAAAAATTCACATATTGGATTCAGGTCAAAATTCTTGATCTATCAGGCCCAGGGGCATTTTCATACGAAATTGATACGAGTTTTTTTTTTTTTTTTTCCTAAAGAATTTTCCATTTGTTTATCGGACCTCTATATATACAATCTACAAGTTTTAATGCATAAATGCCCATATTGGGTTCAGGTCAAAATTCTTGATCAATCAGACCCAGGGGCTTTTTCGTGCGAAATTGATAAGAGTTTTTTTTTTTTTTTCCTTAAGAATTTTCCATTTGTTTATTGGACCTCTACTTATGCTATCTACAAGTTTTAATGAAAAAATGCCCATATTAGATTCAGGTCAAATTCTTGATCAATCAGACCCAGGGGCATTTTCGTTCGAAATTGATACGAGTTTTTTTTTTTTTTTTTTTCCCAAAAGAATTTTCCATTTTTTTATTGGACCACTACTTATGCTATCTACAGCTTTTAATGAAAAAATGCCCATATTGGATTTAGGTCAAAATTCTTGATCTATCAGAGCCAAGGGCATTTTCGTACGAAATTGATACGAATTTTTTTTTTTGTTTTTTCCTAAAGAATTTTCCATTTGTTTATCGGACCTCTATATATACAATCTACAAGTTTTAATGCAAAAATGCCCGTATTGGATTCAGGTCAAAATTCTTGATCAATCAGACACAGGGGCTTTTTCGTACGAAATTGATAAGAGTTTTTTTTTTTTTTTCCTAAAGAATTTTCCATTTGTTTATCGGACCTCTATATATACAATCTACAAGTTTTAATGCAAAAATTCACATATTGGATTCAGGTCAAAATTCTTGATCTATCAGACCCAGGGGCATTTTCATACGAAATTGATACGAGTTTTTTTTTTTTTTTTTTTTCCTAAAGAATTTTCCACTTGGTTATCGGACCACTATATATACAATCTACTAGTTTTAATGCAAAAATGCCCATATTGGATTCAGGTCAAAATTCTTGATCAATCAGGCCCAGGGGCCTTTTCGTACGAAATTGATACGAGTTTTTTTTTTTTTTTTTCCTAAAGAATTTTCCATTTTTTTATTGGACCACTACTTATGCTATCTACAACTTTTAATAAAAAAATTCCCATATTGGATTTAGGTCAAAATTCTTGATCTATCAGAGCCAAGGGCATTCTCGTACGAAATTGATACGAGTTTTTTTTTTTTTTTTTTTTTTTTCCTAAAGAATTTTCCATTTGTTTATTGGACCACTATTTATGCTATCTACAAGTTTAATTGAAAAAATGCCCAAATTGGATATAGGTCAACATTCTTGATCAATCAGACCCAGGGGGCTTTTCGTACGAAATTGATACGAGTTTTTTTGTTTTTTTTTTTTCCTAAAGAATTTTCCATTTGTTTATCGAACCTCTATATATATGATCAACAAGTTTTAACGCAAAAATGCCCATATTGGATTCATGTCAAAATTCTTGATCAATCAGACCAAGGGGCATTTTCGTACGAAATTGATACGAGTTTTTTTTTTTTTCCTAAAGATTTTCCATTTTTTTATTGGACCACTACTTATGCTATCTACAACTTTTAATGAAAAAATGCCCATATTGGATTTAGGTCAAAATTCTTGATCTATCAAAGCCAAGGGCATTTTCGTACGAAATTGATACGAGTTTTTTTTTTTTTTTTTTTTCAAAAAGAATATTCCATTTGTTTATTGGACCACTATTTGTGCTATCTACAAGTTTAATTGCAAAAATGCCCAAATTGGATACAGGTCAACATTCTTGATTAATCAGACCCAGGGGCATTTTCGTATGAAATTGATACAAGTTTTTTTTTTTTTTTTTTTTTTCTAAATAATTTTCCATTTTTTTATTGGACCTCTATTTACGATATCTACAAGTTTAAATGTAAAAATGCCCAAATTGGATTCAGGTCAAAATTCTTGATCAATCAGACCCAGGGGCTTTTTCGTACGAAATTGATACGAGTTTTTTTGTTTTTTTTTTTTCCTAAAAAATTTTCCATTTGTTTATCGGACCTCTATATATATGATCAACACGTTTTAACGCAAAAATGCCCATATTGGATTCATGTCAAAATTCTTGATCAATCGGACCAAGGGGAATTTTCGTACGAAATTGATACGAGTTTTTTTTTTTTTTTTTTCCTAAAGAATTTTCCATTTTTTTATTGGACCACTAGTTATGCTATCTACAAATTTTAATGAAAAAATGCCCATATTGGATTTAGGTCAAAATTCTTGATCTATCAGAGCCAAGGGCATTTTCGTACGAAATTGATAAGAGTTTTTTTTTTTTTTTTTTTTTTTTTCAAATAGAATTTTCCATTTGTTTATTGGACCACTATTTATGCTATCTACAAGTTTAATTGTAAAAATGCCCAAATTGGATATAGGTCAACATTCCTGATTAATCAGACCAGGGGCATTTTCGTATGAAATTGATACAAGTTTTTTTTTTTTTTTTTCTAAATAATTTTCCATTTTTTTATTGGACCTCTATTTACGATATCTACAAGTTTAAATGCAAAAATGCCCAAATTGGATTCAGGTCAAAATTCTTGATCAATCAGGCCCAGGGGCTTTTTCGTACGAAATTGATACGAGTTTTTTTCTTTTTTTTTTTCCTAAAGAATTCTCCATTTGGTTATCGGACCTCTATATATATGATCAACAAGTTTTAATGCAAAAATGCCCATATTGGATTCAGGTCAAAATTCTTGATCAATCAGACCAAGGGGCATTTTCGAACGAAATTGATAGGAGTTTTTTTTTTTTTTTTTTATCCTAAAGAATTTTCCATTTTTTTATTGGACCACTACTAATGCTATCTACAACTTTTAATGAAAAAATGCCCATATTGGATTTAGGTCAAAATTTTTGATCTATCAGAGCCAAGGGCATTTTCGTACGAAATTGATACGAGTTTTTTTTTTTTTCCTAAAGAATTTTCCATTTGTTTATCGGACCTCTATATATACAGTCTACAAGTTTTAATGCAAAAATTCACATATTGGATTCAGGTCAAAATTCTTGATCTATCAGGCCCAGGGGAATTTTCATACGAAATTGATACGAGTTTTTTTTTTTTTTTTTTTTTCCTAAAGAATTTTCCATTTGTTTATCGGACCTCTATATATACAATCTACAAGTTTTAATGCAAAAATGCCCATATTGGATTCAGGTCAAAATTCTTGATCAATCAGACCCAGGGGCTTTTTCGTGTGAAATTGATAAGAGTTTTTTTTTTTTTTTTCCTTCAGAATTTTCCATTTGTTTATTGGACCTCTACTTATGCTATCTACAAGTTTTAATGAAAAAATGCCCATATTGGATTCAGGTCAAATTCTTGATCAATCAGACCCAGGGGCATTTTCGTTCGAAATTGATACGAGTTTTTTTTTTTTTTTTCCCAAAAGAATTTTCCATTTTTTTATTGGACCACTACTTATGCTATCTACAGCTTTTAATGAAAAAATGCCCATATTGGATTTAGGTCAAAATTCTTGATCTATCAGAGCCAAGGGCATTTTCGTACGAAATTGATACGAGTTTTTTTTTTTTTTTTTTTCCTAAAGAATTTTCCATTTGTTTATCGGACCTCTATATATACAATCTACAAGTTTTAATGCAAAAATGCCCGTATTGGATTCAGGTCAAAATTCTTGATCAATCAGACACAGGGGCTTTTTCGTACGAAATTGATAAGAGTTTTTTTTTTTTTTTTCCTAAAGAATTTTCCATTTGTTTATCGGACCTCTATATATACAATCTACAAGTTTTAATGCAAAAATTCACATATTGGATTCAGGTCAAAATTCTTGATCTATCAGACCCAGGGGCATTTTCATACGAAATTGATACGAGTTTTTTTTTTTTTTTTTTCCCTAAAGAATTTTCCATTTGGTTATCGGACCACTATATATATGATCAACACGTTTTAACGCAAAAATGCCCATATTGGATTCATGTCAAAATTCTTGATCAATCGGACCAAGGGGCATTTTCGTACGAAATTGGTACGAGTTTTTTTTTTTTTTTTTTTTTCCTAAAGAATTTTCCATTTTTTTATTGGACCACTAGTTATGCTATCTACAAATTTTAATGAAAAAATGCCCATATTGGATTTAGGTCAAAATTCTTGATCTATCAGAGCCAAGGGCATTTTCGTACGAAATTTATACGAGTTTTTTTTTTTTTTTTTTTTTTTTTTTTCAAATAGAATTTTCCATTTGTTTATTGGACCACTATTTATGCTATCTACAAGTTTAATTGTAAAAATGCCCAAATTGGATATAGGTCAACATTCCTGATTAATCAGACCAGGGGCATTTTCGTACGAAATTGATACGAGTTTTTTTTTTTTTTTTTTTTTCCTAAAGAATTTTCCATTTTTTTATTGGACCACTACTTATGCTATCTACAACTTTTAATGAAAAAATGCCCATATTGGATTTAGGTCAAAATTCTTGATCTATCAGAGCCAAGGGCATTTTCGTACGAAATTGATACGAGTTTTTTTTTTTTTTTTTTTTTTTTTTTCAATTAGAATTTTCCATTTGTTTATTGGACCACTATTTATGCTATCTACAAGTTTAATTGTAAAAATGCCCAAATTGGATATAGGTCAACATTCCTGATTAATCAGACCAGGGGCATTTTCGTATGAAATTGATACAAGTTTTTTTTTTTTTTTTCTAAATAATTTTCCATTTTTTTATTGGACCTCTATTTACGATATCTACAAGTTTAAATGCAAAAATGCCCAAATTGGATTCAGGTCAAAATTCTTGATCAATCAGGCCCAGGGGCTTTTTCGTACGAAATTGATACGAGTTTTTTTCTTTTTTTTTTTTCCTAAAGAATTTTCCATTTGTTTATCGGACCTCTATATATACAGTCTACAAGTTTTAATGCAAAAATTCACATATTGGATTCAGGTCAAAATTCTTGATCTATCAGGCCCAGGGGCATTTTCATACGAAATTGATACGAGTTTTTTTTTTTTTTTTTTCCTAAAGAATTTTCCATTTGTTTATCGGACCTCTATATATACAATCTACAAGTTTTAATGCAAAAATGCCCATATTGGGTACAGGTCAAAATTCTTGATCAATCAGACCCAGGGGCTTTTTCGTGCGAAATTGATAAGAGTTTTTTTTTTTTTTTCCTTAAGAATTTTCCATTTGTTTATTGGACCTCTACTTATGCTATCTACAAGTTTTAATGAAAAAATGCCCATATTAGATTCAGGTCAAATTCTTGATCAATCAGACCCAGGGGCATTTTCGTTCGAAATTGATACGAGTTTTTTTTTTTTTTTTTTTCCCAAAAGAATTTTCCATTTTTTTATTGGACCACTACTTATGCTATCTACAGCTTTTAATGAAAAAATGCCCATATTGGATTTAGGTCAAAATTCTTGATCTATCAGAGCCAAGGGCATTTTCGTACGAAATTGATACGAATTTTTTTTTTTGTTTTTTCCTAAAGAATTTTCCATTTGTTTATCGGACCTCTATATATACAATCTACAAGTTTTAATGCAAAAATGCCCGTATTGGATTCAGGTCAAAATTCTTGATCAATCAGACACAGGGGCTTTTTCGTTCGAAATTGATAAGAGTTTTTTTTTTTTTTTCCTAAAGAATTTTCCATTTGTTTATCGGACCTCTATATATACAATCTACAAGTTTTAATGCAAAAATTCACATATTGGATTCAGGTCAAAATTCTTGATCTATCAGACCCAGGGGCATTTTCATACGAAATTGATACGAGTTTTTTTTTTTTTTTTTTTTCCTAAAGAATTTTCCACTTGGTTATCGGACCACTATATATACAATCTACTAGTTTTAATGCAAAAATGCCCATATTGGATTCAGGTCAAAATTCTTGATCAATCAGGCCCAGGGGCCTTTTCGTACGAAATTGATACGAGTTTTTTTTTTTTTTTTTCCTAAAGAATTTTCCATTTTTTTATTGGACCACTACTTATGCTATCTACAACTTTTAATAAAAAAATTCCCATATTGGATTTAGGTCAAAATTCTTGATCTATCAGAGCCAAGGGCATTCTCGTACGAAATTGATACGAGTTTTTTTTTTTTTTTTTTTTTTTCCTAAAGAATTTTCCATTTGTTTATTGGACCACTATTTATGCTATCTACAAGTTTAATTGAAAAAATGCCCAAATTGGATATAGGTCAACATTCTTGATCAATCAGACCCAGGGGGCTTTTCGTACGAAATTGATACGAGTTTTTTTGTTTTTTTTTTTTCCTAAAGAATTTTCCATTTGTTTATCGAACCTCTATATATATGATCAACAAGTTTTAACGCAAAAATGCCCATATTGGATTCATGTCAAAATTCTTGATCAATCAGACCAAGGGGCATTTTCGTACGAAATTGATACGAGTTTTTTTTTTTTTCCTAAAGATTTTCCATTTTTTTATTGGACCACTACTTATGCTATCTACAACTTTTAATGAAAAAATGCCCATATTGGATTTAGGTCAAAATTCTTGATCTATCAAAGCCAAGGGCATTTTCGTACGAAATTGATACGAGTTTTTTTTTTTTTTTTTTTTCAAAAAGAATTTTCCATTTGTTTATTGGACCACTATTTGTGCTATCTACAAGTTTAATTGCAAAAATGCCCAAATTGGATACAGGTCAACATTCTTGATTAATCAGACCCAGGGGCATTTTCGTATGAAATTGATACAAGTTTTTTTTTTTTTTTTTTTTTTCTAAATAATTTTCCATTTTTTTATTGGACCTCTATTTACGATATCTACAAGTTTAAATGTAAAAATGCCCAAATTGGATTCAGGTCAAAATTCTTGATCAATCAGACCCAGGGGCTTTTTCGTACGAAATTGATACGAGTTTTTTTGTTTTTTTTTTTTCCTAAAAAATTTTCCATTTGTTTATCGGACCTCTATATATATGATCAACACGTTTTAACGCAAAAATGCCCATATTGGATTCATGTCAAAATTCTTGATCAATCGGACCAAGGGGAATTTTCGTACGAAATTGATACGAGTTTTTTTTTTTTTTTTTTTCCTAAAGAATTTTCCATTTTTTTATTGGACCACTAGTTATGCTATCTACAAATTTTAATGAAAAAATGCCCATATTGGATTTAGGTCAAAATTCTTGATCTATCAGAGCCAAGGGCATTTTCGTACGAAATTGATAAGAGTTTTTTTTTTTTTTTTTTTTTTTTTTTCAAATAGAATTTTCCATTTGTTTATTGGACCACTATTTATGCTATCTACAAGTTTAATTGTAAAAATGCCCAAATTGGATATAGGTCAACATTCCTGATTAATCAGACCAGGGGCATTTTCGTATGAAATTGATACAAGTTTTTTTTTTTTTTTTTTCTAAATAATTTTCCATTTTTTTATTGGACCTCTATTTACGATATCTACAAGTTTAAATGCAAAAATGCCCAAATTGGATTCAGGTCAAAATTCTTGATCAATCAGACCCAGGGGCTTTTTCGTACGAAATTGATACGAGTTTTTTTGTTTTTTTTTTTTCCTAAAAAATTTTCCATTTGTTTATCGGACCTCTATATATATGATCAACACGTTTTAACGCAAAAATGCCCATATTGGATTCATGTCAAAATTCTTGATCAATCGGACCAAGGGGCATTTTCGTACGAAATTGATACGAGTTTTTTTTTTTTTTTTTTTCCTAAAGAATTTTCCATTTTTTTATTGGACCACTAGTTATGCTATCTACAAATTTTAATGAAAAAATGCCCATATTGGATTTAGGTCAAAATTCTTGATCTATCAGAGCCAAGGGCATTTTCGTACGAAATTGATAAGAGTTTTTTTTTTTTTTTTTTTTTTTTTTTCAAATAGAATTTTCCATTTGTTTATTGGACCACTATTTATGCTATCTACAAGTTTAATTGTAAAAATGCCCAAATTGGATATAGGTCAACATTCCTGATTAATCAGACCAGGGGCATTTTCGTATGAAATTGATACAAGTTTTTTTTTTTTTTTTCTAAATAATTTTCCATTTTTTTATTGGACCTCTATTTACGATATCTACAAGTTTAAATGCAAAAATGCCCAAATTGGATTCAGGTCAAAATTCTTGATCAATCAGGCCCAGGGGCTTTTTCGTACGAAATTGATACGAGTTTTTTTCTTTTTTTTTTTCCTAAAGAATTCTCCATTTGGTTATCGGACCTCTATATATATGATCAACAAGTTTTAATGCAAAAATGCCCATATTGGATTCAGGTCAAAATTCTTGATCAATCAGACCAAGGGGCATTTTCGTACGAAATTGATAGGAGTTTTTTTTTTTTTTTTTTTTTCCTAAAGAATTTTCCATTTTTTTATTGGACCACTACTAATGCTATCTACAACTTTTAATGAAAAAATGCCCATATTGGATTTAGGTCAAAATTTTTGATCTATCAGAGCCAAGGGCATTTTCGTACGAAATTGATACGAGTTTTTTTTTTTTTCCTAAAGAATTTTCCATTTGTTTATCGGACCTCTATATATACAGTCTACAAGTTTTAATGCAAAAATTCACATATTGGATTCAGGTCAAAATTCTTGATCTATCAGGCCCAGGGGCATTTTCATACGAAATTGATACGAGTTTTTTTTTTTTTTTTTTTTTCCTAAAGAATTTTCCATTTGTTTATCGGACCTCTATATATACAATCTACAAGTTTTAATGCAAAAATGCCCATATTGGATTCAGGTCAAAATTCTTGATCAATCAGACCCAGGGGCTTTTTCGTGCGAAATTGATAAGGGTTTTTTTTTTTTTTTTTCCTTAAGAATTTTCCATTTGTTTATTGGACCTCTACTTATGCTATCTACAAGTTTTAATGAAAAAATGCCCATATTGGATTCAGGTCAAATTCTTGATCAATCAGACCCAGGGGCATTTTCGTTCGAAATTGATACGAGTTTTTTTTTTTTTTTTCCCAAAAGAATTTTCCATTTTTTTATTGGACCACTACTTATGCTATCTACAGCTTTTAATGAAAAAATGCCCATATTGGATTTAGGTCAAAATTCTTGATCTATCAGAGCCAAGGGCATTTTCGTACGAAATTGATACGAGTTTTTTTTTTTTTTTTTTTCCTAAAGAATTTTCCATTTGTTTATCGGACCTCTATATATACAATCTACAAGTTTTAATGCAAAAATGCCCGTATTGGATTCAGGTCAAAATTCTTGATCAATCAGACACAGGGGCTTTTTCGTACGAAATTGATAAGAGTTTTTTTTTTTTTTTTCCTAAAGAATTTTCCATTTGTTTATCGGACCTCTATATATACAATCTACAAGTTTTAATGCAAAAATTCACATATTGGATTCAGGTCAAAATTCTTGATCTATCAGACCCAGGGGCATTTTCATACGAAATTGATACAAGTTTTTTTTTTTTTTTTTTTCCCTAAAGAATTTTCCATTTGGTTATCGGACCACTATATATACAATCTACTAGTTTTAATGCAAAAATGCCCATATTGGATTCAGGTCAAAATTCTTGATCAATCAGGCCCAGGGGCCTTTTCGTACGAAATTAATACGAGTTTTTTTTTTTTTTTTCCTAAAGAATTTTCCATTTTTTTATTGGACCACTACTTATGCTATCTACAACTTTTAATAAAAAAATTCCCATATTGGATTTAGGTCAAAATTCTTGATCTATCAGAGCCAAGGGCATTCTCGTACGAAATTGATACGAGTTTTTTTTTTTTTTTTTTTTTCCTAAAGAATTTCCCATTTGTTTATTGGACCACTATTTATGCTATCTAGAAGTTTACTTGAAAAAATGCCCAAATTGGATATAGGTCAACATTCTTGATTAATCAGACCCAGGGGCATTTTCGTATGAAATTGATACAAGTTTTTTTTTTTTTTTTTTTTCTAAATAATTTTCCATTTTTTTATTGGACCACTACTTATGCTATCTACAACTTTTAATGAAAAAATGCCCATATTGGATTTAGGTCAAAATTCTTGATCTATCAGAGCCAAGGGCATTTTCATACGAAATTGATACGAGTTTTTTTTTTTTTTTTCCTAAAGAATTTTCCATTTGTTTATCGGACCTCTATATATACAATCTACAAGTTTTAATGCAAAAATGCCCATATTGGATTCAGGTCAAAATTCATGATCAATCAGACCCAGGAGCTTTCTCGTACGAAATTGATAAGAGTTTTTTTTTTTTTTTTCCTAAAGAATTTTCCATTTGTTTATCGAACCTCTATATATACAATCTACAAGTTTTAATGCAAAAATTCACATATTGGATTCAGGTCAAAATTCTTGATCTATCAGACCCAGGAGCACTTTCATACGAAATTGATAAGAGTTTTTTTTTTTTTTTCCTAAAGAATTTTCCATTTGTTTATCGGATCTCTATATATACAATCTACTAGTTTTAATGCAAAAATGCCCATAATGGATTCAGGTCAAAGTTCTTGATCAATAAGGCCCAGGGGCTTTTTCGTACGAAATTGATACACGTTTTTTTGCTTTTTTTTTTTATTCCTAAAGAATTTTCTATTTTTTTATTGGACCACTACTTATGCTATCTACAAATTTTAATGAAAAAATTCCCATATTGGATTTAGGTCAAAATTCTTGATCTATCAGAGCCAAGGGCATTCTCGTACGAAATTGATACGAGTTTTTTTTTTTTTTTTTTTTTTTTTCCTAAAGAATTTTCCATTTGTTTATCGGACCTCTATATATACAATCTACATGTTTTAATGCAAAAATGCCCGTATTGGATTCAGGTCAAAATTCTTGATCAATCAGACCCAGGGGCTTTTTCGTACGAAATTGATAAGACCTCTATATATACGATCAACAAGTTTTACTGCAAAAATGCCTATATTGGATTCAGGTCAAAATTCTTGACGAATCAGACCTAGGGGCATTTTCGTACGACATTAATACAAGTTTTTTTTTTTTTTTTTTCTAAAAGAATTTTCCATTTGTTTATTGGACCTCTATATATACAATCTACAAGTTTTAATGAAAAAATACCCATATTGGATTCAGGTCAAAATTCTTGATCAATCAGACCCAGGAGCACTTTCATACGAAATTGATAAGAGTTTTTTTTTTTTTTTTTTCCTAAAGAATTTTCCATTTGTTTATCGGATCTCTATATATACAATCTACAAGTTTTAATGCAAAAATGCCCATAATGGATTCAGGTCAAAATTCTTGATCAATAAGGCCCAGGGGCTTTTTCGTACGAAATTGATACACGTTTTTTTGCTTTTTTTTTTTATTCCTAAAGAATTTTCTATTTTTTTATTGGACCACTACTTATGCTATCTACAAATTTTAATGAAAAAATTCCCATATTGGATTTAGGTCAAAATTCTTGATCTATCAGAGCCAAGGGCATTCTCGTACGAAATTGATACGAGTTTTTTTTTTTTTTTTTTTTTTTTCCTAAAGAATTTTCCATTTGTTTATCGGACCTCTATATATACAATCTACATGTTTTAATGCAAAAATGCCCGTATTGGATTCAGGTCAAAATTCTTGATCAATCAGACCCAGGGGCTTTTTCGTACGAAATTGATAAGACCTCTATATATACGATCAACAAGTTTTACTGCAAAAATGCCTATATTGGATTCAGGTCAAAATTCTTGACGAATCAGACCTAGGGGCATTTTCGTACGACATTAATACAAGTTTTTTTTTTTTTTTTTCTAAAAGAATTTTCCATTTGTTTATTGGACCTCTGCTTATGCTATCTACAAGTTTTAATGAAAAAATACCCATATTGGATTCAGGTCAAAATTCTTGATCAATCAGACCCAGGGGCTTTTTCGTATGAAATTGATACGAGTTTTTTTTTTTTTTTCCAAATAATTTTCCATTTTTTTATTGGACCTCTATTTATGCTATCTACAAGTTTAAATGCAAAAATGCCCAAGTTGGATTCAGGTCAAAATTCTTGATCAATCAGACCCAGGGGCTTTTTCGTACGAAATTGATAAGAGTTTTTTTTTTTTTTTTTTTTCCTAAAGAATTTTCCATTTGTTTATCGGACCTCTATATATATGATCAACAAGTTTTAATGCAAAAATGCCCATATTGGATTCAGGTCAAAATTCTTGATCAATCAGACCAAGGGGCCTTTTCGTACGAAATTGATACGAGTTTTTTTTTTTTTTTTTTTTCCTAAAGAATTTTCCATTTTTTTATTGGACCACTACTTATGCTATCTACAACTTTTAATGAAAAAATGGCCATATTGGATTTAGTTTGAAATTCTTGCTCTATCAGAGCCAAGGGCATTTTCATACGAAATTGATACGAGTTTTTTTTTTTTTTTTTTTTTTTTCCTAAAGAATTTTCCATTTGTTTATCAGACCTCTATATATACAATCTACAATTTTTAATGGAAAAATGCCCATATTGGATTCAGGTCAAAATTCATGATCAATCAGACCCAGAGGCTTTTTCGTACGAAATTGATAAGAGTTTTTTTTTTTTTTTTCCTAAAGAATTTTCCATTTGTTTATCGGACCTCTATATGTACAATCTACAAGTTTTAATGCAAAAATTCACATATTGGATTCAGGTCAAGATTCTTGATCTATCAGACCCAGGGGCATTTTCATACGAAATTGATACGAGGTTTTTTTTTTTTTTTTTTTTCCTAAAGAATTTTCCATTTTTTTATCGGACCTCTATATATACAATCTACAAGTTTTAATGCAAAAATGCCCATATTGGATTCAGGTCAAAATTCTTGATCAATCAGACCCAGGGGCTTTTTCATACGAAATTGATAAGAGTTTTTTTTTTTTTTTTCCTAAAGAATTTTCCATTTGTTTATCAGACCTCTATATATACAATCTACAAGTTTTAATGCAAAAATGCCCATATTGGATTCAGGTCAAAATTCTTGATCAATGAGGCCCAGGGGCTTTTTCGTACGAAATTGATACACGTTTTTTTGCTTTTTTTTTTTTATTCCTAAAGAATTTTCCATTTGTTTATAGGACCTCTATATATACGATCAACAAGTTTTACTGCAAAAATGCCTATATTGGATTCAGGTCAAAATTCTTGACGAATCAGACCTAGGGGCATTTTCGTACGACATTAATACGAGTTTTTTTTTTTTTTTTTTCTAAAAGAATTTTCCATTTGTTTATTGGACCTCTGCTTATGCTATCTACAAGTTTTAATGAGAAAATGCCCATATTGGATTCAGGTCAAAATTCTTGATCAATCAGACCCAGGGGCTTTTTCGTATGAAATTGATACGAGTTTTTTTTTTTTTCCCAAATAATTTTCCATTTTTTTATTGGACCTCTATTTTTGCTATCTACAAGTTTAAATGCAAAAATGCCCAAATTGGATTCTGGTCAAAATTCTTGATCAATCAGACCCAGGGGCATTTTCGTACGAAATTGATACGAGTTTTTTTTTTTTTTTTTCCTAAATAATTTTCCATTTTTTTATTGGTCCACTACTTATGCTATCTACAACTTTTAATGAAAAAATGCCCATATTGGATTTAGGTCAAAATTCTTGATCTATCAGACCCAAGGGCATTTTCGTACGAAATTGATACGAGTTTTTTTTTTTCCTAAAGAATTTTCCATTTGTTTATCGGACCTCCATATATACAATCTACAAGTTTTAATGCAAAAATGCCCATATTGGATTCAGGTCAAAATTCTTGATCAATCAGGCCCAGGGGCTTTTTCGGACGAAATTGAGACACGTTTTTTTGTTTTTATTCCTAAAGAATTTTCCATTTGTTTATCGGACATCTATATATACGATCAACAAGTTTTAATGCAAAAATGCCTATATTGGATTGAGGTCAAAATTCTTGACCAATCAGACTAAGGGGCATTTTCGTACGACATTGATACGAGTTTTTTTTTTTTTTTTCCTAAAGAATTTTCCATTTGTTTATTGGACCTCTACTTATGCTATCCACAAGTTTTCATGAAAAAATGCCTATATTGGATTCAAGTCAATATTCTTGATCAATCAGACCAAGGGGCATTTTCGTACGAAATTGATACGAGTTTTTTTTTTTTTTTCTTTTCCCAAAGAATTTTCCATTTTTTTATTGGACCTCTATTTATGCTATCTACAAGTTTAAATGCAAAAATGCCCAAATTGGATTCAGGTCAAAATTCTTGATCAATCAGACCCAGGGGCATTTTCGTACGAAATTGATACAAGTTTTTTTGTTTTTTTTTTTTTTTCCTAAATAATTTTCCATTTTTTTATCGGACCTCTACATATATGATCAACAAGTTTTTATGCAAAAATGCCCATATTGGATTCAGGTCAAAATTCTTGATCAATCAGACCCAGGTGCTTTTTCGTACGAAATTGATACGAGTTTTTTTGTTTTTTTTCCCAAATAATTTTCCATTTGTTTATCGGACCTCTCTATAGATGATCAAAAAATTTTTATGCAAAAATGCCCATATTGGATTCAGGTCAAAATTCTTCATCAATCAGACCAAGGGGCATTTTCGTACGAAATTGATACGAGTTTTTTTTTTTTTTTCCTAAAGAATTTTCCATTTTTTTATAGGACCTCTATATGTGCTTTCAACAAGTTTTTATGCAAAAACGCTGACATTGTATTCAAATCAAAATTCTTGACTATTCTGACCTAGGAGTATTTTGATATAAAATTTAGCCAAGTTTTTTTTTTTCTTTTCTTTCTAAAGAATTTTCCATTTGTTTCTTGGACCTCTATATATGCTACCTACAAATTTTCATGCAAAATCGCCGATATTGCATTCCAGTCAAAATTCTGGACCAGCAGACCTTAGGACGTTTTCATACAAAATTTACCCGAGTTTTTATTTTCTTTTATTTTTAAAGAATTTTCAATTTATTTCTTGGACCTTTATATGTGCTTGAAGAGACTGGGTTTGGGCACTTCTTCTATTAGATGAGTGAACTCAGGCCCAACTAGCACAATATAATAAATTTATAGATAATGGGTTTAAGAGCTACGCCTTAGTGTGGGGTACAATAACTAAACATGGTTACGAATGGATTGAATAATAAGGAAACCGATTTAAAGTATGAAATTCTGTCCTCGGCCCTCCCTTGAGGAACTTGAAGTTCTTATTATTTTCTCAGTGTCTGGTTACAAAAGTTTCTAAGATGATACGAATTACTTCAGTGTTTTCTGCTTCTAATTCCCTATCCCCATTTCTGTAGGACTTCTTACATTATATACTCCCTCTTGTTGATCTTGGCCCTCCATCTGTTAATCATGCAGGTTACTACTTGAGTGCTTGTCTCATCAGCCATCTTTTTACGTTCATCCTCGGACGTTTCTTCCTCCTCGGCATGGGCCTTGGGCTTAATATAAAGTGGGCTGGGGTTGCCAAATTCTTAGGCCCCACAATAGAACCTTAAAATCCTGTTATCTGGCTCCTCGGATAGGGAGGAGGATTTTGATGCCCTCGGGCTCTTGTCATGGCTTGTCAAGTCTTGTCCTCCATATGTGCCAAAGTCTTTTCACCTGTCTAAGAGGAGGACGACTAAATTTTGTTTTTATGTTTTTTAATTTTGTTAAAATTAATAAATTAATTTTTTAAAATTTATATGCTAGTGTGTTATAGGTGATGTGGCATTTTTATAATATTTTAATTTCTCCTGCTGTCACCTCAACTATTTCCATCGGCTGATTGACGGAAAGGACGAAAATAACACGCGTTAATTAGTTTAAGAACTAAAAGTGATAAAATTAAAATGTATGAACTAAAATTTAAAAAAAAAAATTTAAAATATAAAGATTAAAAGTGCATTTCCGCTAAAAATTTATTTAACTCAAGAGCTCAAAATGCCCGTCTCTTTTTTTTTCTTATTCCCTTGTGGTTGGAATTTTTTTTTTTTCAGAGAGAGAGAGAGAGAGAGAGAGAGAGAGATCCCTTGTGGTTGGATTTTTATGCTATAAAACAAACGAAAATTTTGAACGCACTGAAGCGAATAATTTTTTTTTTTTTTTTGATACGGAAGTGAATAATTACGATAAAGGTATGATTTTAAAAAGTTACTGTTAAGCATAAAACCCAAGCAGTACATTACTCATTTATGTGAGAAGCTTTTTAATTGATGAGCATGTGAGCAGCTTTTTTATCGGTAATCGGTGAGAAAACCATTTTCTCCCAGCAAAAGATCTGAATCCGGATCTCCAGAGAGCTATCCACCCCACACACGTCAGTCAAATCCGGATTTTTAAAAAGTGCCCTAAGAGCACTCGTTAACATGACCTATAGTAAAATAGTCTTATCAAATCCCATCAAAAAAAAAAAAGTCGTATAAAAGATAAAGTAATAGTAAAATAGTGTGAATTAACAATTGTTTGAACACGAACAAACCTTCTTAATTTAAAATATTGTGACACAAATTTGGTACAACATAAAATTCTTTCAAATCATATATAAAAGTGAACTGCTCCAGTACAGGAGATTCTGGCATTTTACTTTTATTTTTAAAAAAATTTGGCAATATGTTCTTATTTTTAAATTATTTAAGTGTGTCCTTGTCTCGATACTCGATTTTATCAAAATCGAGTTTCAATAAAAAACTTTGATTGGTTTAAAATCGAGTTATACCCGATCAAACTAAAAAAAAAAAAAAAAAAAAAAAGCATAGAACTCAACTTTAGGGAGATTTGAGTTCTAAAACGCCACTATAGGACTTTAAAACGTCACTGTAAAAACGTCACTACTATAAGGCTTAAAAACGCCACTACTATAAGGCTTAAAAACACCACTAAACCTAGTATGGGCGGTCACACACAAACTTTTTGGCGATACAAATTACAAATCAATTATTAAAATCAAAAACTAATAAAACCATCCATTCCAATTACTAGCAGATACAAATGTTTTGGCATGAGCCTAAAGTTGATAATTAGAAATCAATTTCTTGATTAGATATCTCATCCCAATCCAACGAACACAATCTCTCTCTCTCTCTCTCTCTCTCTCTCTCTCTCTCTCTCTCTCTCTCTCTCTCTCTCTCTCTCGTCTTTTACCGAATCAATGCCTCAGTCTCTCTTCAGTCTTCACCGAATCACTGAACTTTCAAAGATTCATTCACCATACCAATACCGCATGATAGGGTAAATGAGTACAGTAATGTCAGATAAACATTAATTTCAGTAAATTCACCCTACCTATTTTTTAGATTCACAACATTAATTATAGTAAATTCACCATACCTATTTTTTAGATTCACAACAGGAGCAATATCAAATCAATGGCAGAGATTGAAAGTTAAAAAAGCAACTTTCAATCTCAGCTATTAAATAAAATATATTAATAATAATTTAAAAGATTAAAGTTAAAAAGTTTAAAAATTTGTGAGAAAAGTGAAGGTATTGCCCATGATGTGAATCCATATTTTCTTCCCTTCTCACGCAATAGTCGAGTCTTGTCACTGTAATATACCATTTCCGAAACTACCTCCATAAATAAATGTTAATGCTTATCACTTCAGTGTCATTGTTCAAAAAAAATTTCATTTTTTCAAAACTCTTCAAGATTTCCTTGATTCTCTTTAAAATACTTCACAGTACCAATACTCTGAATACACACATTACCTTATGTGGCATAATTATACTCTCAATTTTTACATTTTACACTTTCTATTTTAATTCTTACATTTTATTTTTATTACTTTTAATTCGTAAATAAAATAACACCCGACATTTAAGCCCTTTTGTCACCCAACTACTAGCCAAGGCTGACTGTAGAATAAAAAAAATAATATAATGACACATTAATTAATCAAATTAAAAACAAGCATTAAAATAAAAAAAATTTCATTATTTTTGAGAAGAACATGAGTAGCAGCAACCCGACAGTGGCTGCAAGGAAAAGCTCGACCACAGCTGGGCTTGGGAGAACAAGAGAACAGAGACATTTTAAGAGTGGAAGGCCACACCGGCGTGAACTTCCAAAGGTGGTGGCGGCGTGGGACTCGGTGGCTGCTAGTTGCTGTCATGGAAGTTTGGCCGTGGGTGTCCCATATAGGTTTGGTGAAATGGAAGAGAGCGGGAGACAAAAAAATATATATAAGAGAAAAGACAACAGTAAGAGCTGAGCATGTATCGTAAACTTCCAAAAGGCTTTATTGTTCACAAACCCCTTCTAGCTATAGGGCATTCGCACATCCATTTGCATAACGGCGCAAGGGAAGTATATGAAATGTCATAAGATTCATGCAATCAAAGATTAAAATCAACATCCGATAACAAAGAACAGCACATAAGCTAATTTTATCGCAACATGCCAAATACTACATAAGCAGATAAACATACCTCCAGGCCCCACGCACAGGCAATGTCCAAAATATGAGTTTGAGCAGGCAACAGGGCAATAAGATACAAGTTTGGGCCCACGACAGGGCAATATAATACATAGATGGCCACGAAGGGACAATGTCTGAAAATCATACGCATATTTAAGCATTCATATTATCATACAGCCTATAAACATATATTTTAGAAGAAACAAAAAATGTCGTAGAGTTCTTCAACCACGTCACTGCGTCAGGGAGCGGGAGAGGGAGAGGGAGAGGGAGATGGAGGTTGTTGCTGGCTCTGCAAATAGGTTTGATAATGACTATCAACATATTCAAACTTATCTGCATCGCTCCTAAGAGACTTGAAACAGTCTCTACACTTCTTACTTTCAAAAAGCGTTATGCAAAATAAAGCATGGTCGAGAGACGTATTCAGTCCCGCAACTGTATTAAGAGACTGCATTAACGCTGCTATTTCCTGTTTTTTTGCTATTTTCTGCATTAGGGCTGCCGATGAAGTTCCTTCCAGGATAGCATGAATCTGGTCCGCTAGGGGAAAATTTTCCAATTGGAACTTCACAGCATCAGGTACTGTCTGCATAAAAATAACCCAAATCATTATTTTGAATACAAGTAAAATAAATAATTTTAAAACTAGCCATTTGAACTAAAATCATTGCAAATTTGCTTCGTCTTTGGGCTCCTTCCTCAATACAACGGTTCGACTACCGGTTGAACCCCCTGACTACAACGTAGCACCGCCCCTGCCATTCTTATTTCAGAGCTTCAATCTCTCTCTAAATCATTCGGACAACCATTTGGTTTCATACTTTCATATGTGAGTTTTGCATTTGTTTTCAACTAGGAAAAAAAAAATGAATGCAAAACAGAGGAAGACATGCAAACTTAAGACAGAGAAGGAACAAAAATGTCAAGTAAAACAGAACAATGAGAAGGCGACATTAACAGAGAAGAAAGTAAAGTGATAACTAACCAGAAGGATCGTCTCCCATTCGCATGGGTTATTTACAGTTATTTTCCCAGATTTCCAATCGATTTGACGTTGAGGCACAATTTCCACAACCGCCGACCATGCCTTATAATATTCCCTAACTTCGACCCATATTTCTTCAACGTCGAATGGATAAAGAAATATGGCCTCGTACCGGTTATTCACCGACTCTGCCACAGCACAGAGTCGGTCAATCCGAATATTCTTATGACTGTCGAGGTTTTGAGACGCTAGCTCCAAAAAGTATGCGAAGCAGCCATCTATATCGTGCAAACGATTCATGTCTACAGAATAGGAAGAATACAGAAATGGAACAACACAGAGAATCAAGAGATAATTTGGTGTAAAATGATTTATATTACTAGTAGGCGTAAACTTCACGTTATATATAGGTCCGGTTCACACGTTAAGTTTTTTATTTTTGAAAACATTTTTTTGGAAATTGAAAAAATTGTCATTATTTTTTCAATTCCATAAAAAATAATTTCCAAAAATAAAAATTAATGGAAATTAATTCATGTGTACACATACAAGAGCTATCATAACAAATTCAGCTTTTTCAAACTAAAACTAGAAAAATTCTATTGCCACATCCAATTTCACAACTTTGTCCCAATCAAAATTTTTCCCTTAAAACTACGTGGTCCTTCTTAAGTGGAACTACTGCGTTTCTTATACATAAACTTTACATCAGCACTTTCAAACTAAAATGACATCATCCTACTTAACATCCCGTTAATGTTTCAGTTAGATTTTCTCAGTATCTGGATTCAGATCTAGAAGATTCGATGTTTCACTTAGATTTTCTCACTGATAACCAATAAAAAAGCTGCTCACATGCTCATCAATGAAAACACTTCTCACATAAATGATAAATGTACTACTACTTGGGTTTTATGTTATGAACAATAACTTTTTAAAATAAAAATCCAATCACAAGGAAAAAAATTATTATTATTATTTTTTTTTTGAAGTAAGAGTTGTGAAGTTATTTTTAAAATGACAAAATTTAGTTACAAAATTAGTTATACCCTTAGATTATAATTTTATTCAATATCTTTTTTATTAGAGGTAGTTTTAACAAATCTATCAATGAATTACATCTTTTTTTTATATCCTCAATGCTTGCAAAATATTAAGAAAGTAAAATATTAATAGCTATATTATCGATAAGAGCATTCACAATAATCGGGGTCGGAACTAGATTCACACACAATCAAAGTGTGCTTAACAGCTTCCATTGAGATCAGCAATTCCACCATGCAATTAACATTGTTCCTTCACAAAAGTTTTTCCGTTTTTAACTTCTTTTTTTTTTTTTTTATTTAACAATTGAGATTGAAAGTTACTTTTCTTTTTTACTTCAATCTCAAACAATTATATCGCTTGATAGATTGTCATTTATTTTAATTCACAAATCGACAGAAATGAGAAAGAAATAAATAATGAAGGTTTATTTTTTTAATAAGCTTAATCTAAGTATATATGTGTGTAAAGTTTCCTCAAGGAGACTTCAACTCCGGCCCTTACCCCCCACACTTCACAAGCACTTATACTTGTAAAGTGACTATTGTACTATACTGTGGTTAAGGGTGTCCACGGGTCGGGTTTGTGCTCGACTCGAACTCAACCCGAAACATTCGAGTGGGTGAAAACAGAATCGAATCTGACTCGGAATGCTAGTCGAATTTGGCGATTCGGGTCTCGTTAGGTTTCGGGTTGAACAATCAAGTTTCGGGTTGTATCACCAGTGATGTTATTTTGGTCGGATCTGCCAAGATCTGACCAGATCACGACAAGATCTTGCCAGATCTCGACGGATCTGCACTAGATCTCGACGAGATCTCACTGGATCTCGTCAGATCTGATGGAATTTCAAGTAACCTTCACCGAAGAACTCCAATACCGCCGGTCTTTATAAGTTTTTGTCGAAAATCCTTCGAATGTCGTCGGAGGATTTTGGGTTTATGATTAGGTTGGGTTGCTCGGGTTTTGGGAGAGGAAACCTACCAACCAACCCGAAGGCGTCGGGTTCTGTGGGCGGCCACCTGCCACTAACCGACAGAGTGTCGGTTCAGGCGGTTTCTCGTTCAGGCTAGGGCAGGCTACTCAGGTATACGAGCTGGGTGGACAATCCTAATGGTGGTAAATACTAAATAATGAAGGTTTATTAAATTCCCCACCCCCCCCCCCCCCTTTTGACTCTCAAATTCCAATAAAGACACTTTATTAAAAGTTGGGTCTTCATTTTTTGAAATATTTTTTCAAAAATTGAAAAACTGTCAATACTTTTTCAAATCCAAGTAAAAAAATTTTCAAAAGTGAAAATTATTATGTGCCCTGATGGCACATATTAGCAAAATCCTTAAAAATTTTACAACTTTTTAAATTTCCCATGAAATGTATCTGAAAATTAACAGACCCTATTTTCTTTCCTTCTCACAGCAATAGTCTAGTCTTGTCAATGCAATGTATCATTTCTGAAACTACCTCCGTAAATAAAGTTAATGCTTATCACTTCAGTGTCACTGTTCTAAACAAATTCTTTTTTCCAAAACTATTCAAGATTTCTTTGATTCTCTTAAAAATTAAAAATAAATAAATAAATCTAACAGTACACGCAACAGGGGGCAATTTCTTTCTTTCTTTTTTTCTTTTTCTTTTTTTTATAAAATATTATTTTTTCTATTTTACTTATTCATTTTTCAAAACATATTATATATTAGACGCAAAAATACTTTTAGTTCTTACATTTTGTACATTTTTCTATTTTGATCCCTACATTTTATTTTTACCACTTTTACTCCCTAAACCAATTAACGCCTCACATTTAGGTTCTTTTTGTTACCAAACTAACAGTAAAAGCTGATGTGGCTGATCGTGGAATAAAAAAATAACATAATCACACAGATTAATTAATTAAATTTGGAAACAAACATTAAAATGAAAAAAAAAATCATTATTTTTTGGGAAGAACATGAGTACATGATTGTTCATATTCTTCATGTTCTTCCCTAACAGGTTTGATTGCCCAAAAATTTAAAATATTGAAGATTTAAAATAACGCATTGATGCCTATGACTCCACTCTCCACCATTTAAAAAAGCCTCCTTTGTATAAATTTCCAATCTTTCCTTTTCTTCTTCCATTTCAATTCCGGATCTTCTCTTTCTCTTTCTCTTTCTCACAGTGCATGTTTGTGTTTGTATCTTTCTTTTTCTTCTTCCTTTGTTCAAGCTCTCAATCCCTCACTTTAGAAAGAAAAAATAAATAAATAAAAAACGTCGAGTAAATTCGTACAAAAATGCCCCTTGGTATAACCGGTCAAGAATTTTGACTTGAATGCAATGTCGACGTTTTTGCATGAAAACATGTAGATAACATATATAGAGGTCCAAGAAATGGGAATAGAAGAAAAAAAAACTCGGGTAAATTTTGTATGAAAACGCCCCTCGGCCTAACCGATCAAGAATTTTGACCGAAATGCAATGTCAGCGTTTTTGTACGAAAAATTTTGACCGAAATTCATGTTAGCCCATTAATCACCACAATTAAAAAGAACAAAAAAACCTCTCTTCTTTGCAATATGAGATTAAACATTTTCACTAACTTCTTGTACGAAAATGCTCTTAGGTCTGACTGGTAACCCAAGATCAAAACCCCATTTTTCTCTTTAGACAAAAGGGAAAAACTGGAGTTTTGAGGGGGTTATTGTAAGACCCTTAAGGGCACTCGTTAGCATGACCCTTTTTTTTTTTTTTTTTTTTTAGGGTTTAGGGTTTAGTATTCTTGCCTTTAGTCTCATAGGTGTCAGTCTGGAATTATCTTTATGGTTCTGAAAGGTGCATCCACAACACTCCCACACATGTTATTAATCCATTGTGAATTCCAACACAAATAGTAATAGTAAAATAGTCTTATCAAATCCCATAAAAAAAAAATAGTCTTATAAAAAATAAAGTAATAGTAAAATAGTGTTTATCAAAAAAACAATTGTTTGCACACGGACAAACCTTCTTAATTTAAAATACTGTGACACAAATTTGGTACATCATAAAATACACGATTTGGTACATCATAAAATTCTTTCAAATCATATATAAAAGGGAACTACTCCAGTACAGGAGATTCTGGCATTTCACTTTTATTTTTTTAAAAATTTGACAATATATTCCTCTTTTTAAATTATTTAGGTGTGTGTCCTTGTCTCGATACTCGATTTTATCAAAATCGAGTTTTTTATAAAATCGAGTTTCAATAAAAAAAAACTCGATTAATTTAAAATCTAGTTATACCCGATCAAACTAAAAAAAAGAAAAAAAAAAAAAGCATAGAACTCGACTTTAGGGAGATCAAGTTCTAAAACGCCACTATAGGGCTTTAGAACGTCATTATAAGGTTTAAAAACGTCGCTATAGGGCTCTTTGTACCTAGTATGGGGCGGTTACACATAAATTTTTTTTTGCACAAAAACGCTATTATAGGACTTTAAAATGTCACTATAGGGCTTAAAAACGCCACTATTGGGCTCCCTGAGCCTAGTCGTCACTTATAAAAGAAAATTTGCAGAAAAACGCTACTATAAGGTTTTAAAACGTTACTATAAAACGCTACTATAGAGCTCCCTGAAGTATGGGGCTCATTTTTTTTTTTTTTTTAAGGTAATTGGGCATAACTCAATTTTCTACAAATTGAGTATTTAATTGAAACTCGATTTTAAGGTGATCTAGTATCGAAACAGGGACACGCACCTAAATAGTTTGAAAACAGGGACATATTGCCAAATTTTTTTAAAAATAAAGTTAAAATGCCAGAATTCCCCTCCAGTACATCATAAAATTCTTTCAAATCATATATAAAAGTGAACTACTCCAATATCACACAATTCATTCCCTTATATATTATGAAAATATTACAAATAAAATTCTCTAGCCTTATTTTAAAAAGAATAATGCAACAACTATAATATTATATTATATACCACTCCCCAAAAGAATCACACTCCAATCGTATGAAGTGCGCACCAATGCATTATTCTCCTGCACCCACCAACCAGATGGTTGATGCATTTTTATGGTTTGACTATTTGGGTAAAGAGAGTATAAGCGTTTTGAGTTCCGGCGTTTTGAGTTCCCAGCCCAAATGATGTATGAATTTAGACTCAAAGAGCTCAATACAATGAATTTGTAGAGAGTCGGTTGGAATAGGTAAATAGACTGGTTTAATCTAAAGAAAATTGTCCTCAGACTTCACCTCTTTTCTTACCAACATGAATTTTTAGGAAGGCGTTTACCCATCCTCAGACTACTTAATGTCCTCGGATTGGGCCTTCGGCCCAGTATATTCATAGATATTTACTCTTGGGCCTATCACCCCTACAACAGTTAAGTTTTGTTCCATAATGCCTAGAGATTTTCCTCGCCAAGAATATTGATCGGAATATAATGTCGGCGTTTTTGCATGTAAACTTGTAGATAGCATATTTAGAGGTCCAAGAAATAAATAGAAAAATCTTTGTAAAAAAAAATGGTGAAATTTTGTTTAAAAATCCCCATAGGTCTTATTGGCCAAGAATTTTGGTCGAAATACAATGACGGTATTTTTGTAATGAAACTTGTAGATAATATATAATCTTTTGCAAGAAAAAAAAAAAAAAAACTCAGTTTAATTTTGTTTGAAAATGCACCTAGGTCCTTTTGCCCAAGAATTACCAAAAAAAAAAAAAAAAACGCACTAGTAAAACCAAAAAAAAAAAAAATTTTGAAAAAAATAAAAAAAAAAGAAAGAAAGAAAGAAATAGAGTGTATAGGAATCCATTGAATCTAATGCTCACTTCTCACTCACCGTATTTGGAAAAAAATTATATTATATTTCCTTAAGCGTGTTTTTTAGATTTTTATTAAGACCGGGAAAAATAACTAGAGTCTACATCTTCTACAAAAGGCAATTAATGAGCTAGGACCTTTAAAGGGCAATTTTGTCAAAAATTCAATTAATGAACTCCTACTTTCCGGCAATAGAAGGCACACAATTAATGAACTTCTACGTTCCTGTAAATAATAATAAAAAAAAGATGAATTATTTTTTGCATGAGTAATTTAAATACTCCAAAAAAGCTAATTTTCTCTCTCCTTTCTTTTATCTTCACTTCTCAAGCTACAACGAACCAAAGGTGCTAGCTTTGGCCTTCTAGTTCGATCATGTCACATTGTTTCTTTTCATGTACATAAGTGTCAGATGTGTAGGACACTACTAGTACTACTTATGTACAATGAAAGACTTTTAAGAGTGGAGGATAAACAAGTATTTAACAAGTTGTCTGACGGCAAAGTCAAATGGTTGAAAAGTCAGAAGACTTTTTGGGCAATGGTGCAACAAAAGTCTACAAAAATAAGGTAAGAAAAGAAATATCCATGCTGACCGAGCAAAATCAAGAATTTCTTAGGATAATATTATATATATTGTAAAGAATAAAAATTAGGCGTAAATGAACTTTTGCTCCTTATATTTTGGGGTCATTTTTATTTTGGTCCCTATATTTTTATTTTACTATTTTTAGTTCCTAAAATGAAAAATGCGTTTCATTTTAGTCCTTACCGTCACTCACTTAACAGAAATTGCTGACATGACAAACGGAGTGGACTGTTGGCCCATTAAACGCTGACATGGCCATTAAAAAAATATTAAAAAATTTTAATTGGCATTTAAAATATGCCACTTCAGCTTTTTAATTTTAAAAAAGAATTACTAATCAATTTTAACAAAAGAAAAAAAGAAAAAACAGAATTAAAAACAATAAAATACAAGAATTCAAATCTAATCCATTTTAAACAAGAACATAATCGGAGAATGAAAGTTCTAGCAAATCACGTCACTTGAAGCCCACGATTTTGAACAGAAAGTGGATGAGCTGAAAGCAATTTCTGAGCTCAAGAGAAGCTTTTTCAAGAAAGAACTTGATCTTTCACCCCAAGTCACTCTCATGCTCGCTGAGATTCAAGAGCAACAGAGCTTGATGAGAACTTCCCAAATCACCATCAAGAAGCTCCAGAATGAGGCAAACCACAAAGACTCTAACATTTATTCGCTGCAAAACCAGCTCAACGACTTGGTTTCCTTCAACAAGTCCTTAGAGAAGAGGCTAAACGCAACTGGGCCTCTATCAATGTTTGATAATCTTAAGCTTAACAAATGCTTTTTCTGATCTAATCCAACAATAGAGAGTGCTTTTTCTTCTTCTTCAATCAGTGATCGGAGATTGAAAGCTCTAGCAAGATAGGATGTATGGGTCGGGTCAGATTTGGGTTTGTGTTTGTTGTTTTTGTGTTTGGTTGACAAGAAATGGCAAGAAAACGCTAAAAAATCTGGGCTCTGTTCACAACCACAAACAACCCACAATTAAACTGATCTCCAGCAAACCCAAAAGATCCAGAATACCCACAAGAAAAACAAACCAAAAAACTCATCAATCATCAAATCTCAAAGGCCAAAAATTCCAAAACCAAATCTGAAAATTCAACCACCCAACAACAAACTGATTCTTTTAACCAGCAACAACCCAATTTGCTTACCTCCAGATCGAAACGAAAAGTTGTGTGAGTGAAGGACTTGGCGGAGAGGAAATCGAAGAGGACTTAGCGTGGTCGACGTTGTGAAGCTTCCTTGCTCCGTCGCGAAAACACTGGCCACCACCACCACTATCTCTCTCTCTAATTTCTCAAATCAACATGAAGACCCGTGTGCGTTTGTGGGTATGGGTTGGTTTCATGTTGGGGAAGAAAATGAAGAACACATGTTCTGATCTTCGTGCTCTTCCCAAAGAACACATGTTGAAGTTTTTTTTTTAATTTTTATTTGATGTGGTTTTTTTTAAAATTAAAAAGCTGAAGTGGCATATTTTAAATGCCAATTAAATTTTTTAAATATTTTTTTAATGGCCACGTCAGCGTTTAATGGGCCAGCAATGCACTCCGTTTGCCACATCAACAAATTCTGTTAAGTGAGTAACGGTAAGGACTAAAATGGAACGCATTTTTCATTTTAAGGACTAAAAGTGGTAAAATAGAAATGTAGGGACCAAAATAGAAATGACCCCAAAATGTAAGGACCAAAAGTGCATTTACGCCTAAAAATTATCGACCTATCATAAACTGACACATCACACTACCAAATCTATAAAATATAGCCAATTATAAAACGCCACATATTACTGCTAGGTTTTACTATCATTACTTAGAAACCAATAGAAATTTGCCAAGTGTCATGCAAAGACCAATTTCGCATCAGCGCATGTAAGTAGTGACATAAGCAGTCTCGCATGTGTAAGCGATGACATAATCAGCCTCGCACGTGTAAGCAATGACATAAGCGGACCAATCAGGCTGTGACATGTGTCACCAATCAAACTCCGTCACGTGTCGCTCATCCACCTCCAAATTCCTATAAATAGAAGCCTTCCTAAGACATTTAGAAGGACACCAAGCCATCTGAAGTATAAGCAGTATCAGAGAAGATTCAGAAGTACTAAAACTCTGCTGGAATCAAGCCCTGAAGCCTCCAAGAACTTTAAACTCAAAATCAAAGAACATTCGAAGTAGAATCATCCAAACTATCTGCCTAGATCTCAAAGTACAACAAAATCAAGCTCAAAAGCCTCTAGAAACCTCAACAAACCATAAATCAACGAAGTTCTATGGATTCAAGCCTCTAAAGCACCGAAGAACTTCCACCACAAACCTTTGAAGACGAAGAATACACCAAGAACACGAAGAACACACCAAGAACACGAAGAACATACGAAGAACACGAAGAACAAGGAATTTCTAACAAGCTCATAGTCAAAGATTCATTGTGATTCTGTTTCAAGGGTCTTCGATCCATCCTTCAGCCAAATTGAAGAATATTTTGTGTTCGAGTCAAAATTACATTATTACAATTCCAATTAACAAGTCTTTCAAGGGTATCGAATTAGAGGATCACTCTTTTGTAATCATAGAGAATTGTACCACATATTCAATACAAATTCGCATTTGTGAAACTATTTACTTGTTTGACTTATTTCCAACCAAGAAATTTAGTCGCCTACATATACAAAATTCAAAAAAAGTAAAAAAAAATCTAAGATATGTTCAAAAACAAGTATAAAGAGTGAAATTAATAAATTATCATATCAAGTTCTTAGCAATTTTCTTTTTTAATATAAACCATCCATCTTGTATAATGAGTAAGATTAATATATATATATATATATATATATAATTTCTAAAATAATGGTATAAGGCCAATACACACTAAATAAATACAAAAAAAGTAATAATCTAATAACCAAGTATACCTTATATTTGGTTATTTATATGATATATTATATATTTGTATCAGCTTTAATAATAGAACTGAGTGAATTTTTGTCAAACAATGATTTATCATACTTTTTATTTTGACAGGGCATGATATATACTTCTTGTAAAGGACAAAAACAAAGACCATCAATTGTCGGTTACTGTTCATGTCACGTGTACAAAGGTAAGCTAATGGCAGTTTGATATTTAACTTTCAACTTTTTATTTAAAGAAAAAACCGAAAACCAAAGTTCTAGATTTAAGATTTAAGGGGGAAAAAAAAAAAAAAAACAAAATAGAAAACAAGAGTACACGTGTGTGAGTTAGTGAGTGTGACAACTGCTATGAAAGTATGCTATGAAAATAAGAAAAATAAATGAATGATTTGTCTATTCATTCTCATTTAGAACTTTGGTTTTCGGTGGTTTTTTTTTTTTTTTTTTTTTTTTTTTTTTTTTTTTTTAATTTTTAAATAAATAGTTAAAAGTTGAAAGTTAAATATCAAACAACCGTTAACTGAGCTTTGTACACATGGTATATGAATGTCTTGTCGGGGGCATTCGTATTACATTAGCATAAATAGCTATATATATTATATAGAACTTTGTACACATAGGATACGAATGTCTTAATTTCACGTTGGCGTCATATCCTTACTTAAGTTTATGCTGATAGTAGGCTAATTAGACCATGGCATTTTCCCTTCTCTCTTCAACTGGACGGGAACACATTGCACATCAAAGATTTGTTTCTGGAGTATACAATCATCCTTTGATTGAAATGGCTAACATGTTCTGCGGGATTCGTCCTTCCGTTGTACATGGTGAACGTAGGTTGGGAAAAACGCCGAGAAAGTTTCCCCCTCCCAATCCAACAAGTGAAAGGTGACTTCGAAATCTAGTTAAGTGCCCTACTCATAGCATTGTTCCTTAGGCTATTTGTGGATCCAGCAACAATTTCTTGACATGAGAACACGTTTAAAAGTTCAAATCAACTCAAGTCCGAAGAGGGTTCTTCTTTCATTCCCAGATAATTACAATTCTTAGATTACTTTTTACAGATTTTTACTCTCCCCCCCTCTTTCAGAGGCCTATTACACTAAGTTGCACGGACACGGACACGACACGGACACAGATACGGGGATATGGCAATTCTTGAAAAATAAGGACACGACACGGCGGGGACACGGCGGCGACACGGTGGTTAAATAATTAATTAAATTTTATATTTAGGCATATTTTTTTAATATTTTTAGACATAAAATACATTTATGTCTAGAATTTAAATTATGTAAAAACTACAAATAAGTAAACTAACACCCAAAATAGTACAATAATACACATAAAATGTTTAGAATACAAAGTACAAACCATAAAAGGATAACAAGTTCAACATCCAATTTCAATATTCATTTTAGTCACCTACAATATTTAACTTCAATAAATAAATAAAACTAGGACACACAAAAACAATTTTATAACTTATATAATTAAAAAAAAAAAAAAAAAGGTACTGAGGCACCCACGGGCCAGTAGGCCACAGCAGTAGTGAAAAAAAAAAAAAAAAACACAAAACGCATTATAACTTATATAAATAATGGTTCAACAGTACACCAGCACCACACATTCACAAAATATATCTGAAAGAGAGAACGAAAAAAAAAAAAAAAAAAAAAAACAGAGAGAGAAGAGAATATGAGACCGGACTTGTTGTCCACGCCGAGAGAGAGAGAGATTGGAAGGGACAGACGACAGAGGGCACGGTGTCGACGTCGGAGCTCGCCGATTGGCTCGATCTAACTCCGGTGAAGGGCAGAGGGCAGCGGCAGCAACAGAGGGAGGGTGGGTTGAGAAGAAGTGAAGAACTTGAGATTCTCAAGTCTGAGATGTGTTTCAACTTTCAGTCTATCTTAAACTTGATCTATTGTTTTAGGGTTATCACAAAATCAACGGTATTTGGTAAGTCCACCTGTCAAAATCTGTGATTTTTTTTTCTTTTTTCTTTTTCTTTTTTTCACTGCTGGCGTGTCGGACGCGTCGGCGCCGTGTCGGAGAAACGAAAAAAAAAAAAAAAAAAAAAAAAAAAAAAAAAAAAGGGACACTGCTGGACACCGGAATCTGGCGCGTCATCCCCGTTCCGGTGTCGGACACAGACACGACGCCAAAAATGGCGTGTTCGTGCAACCTAGCTATTACATTTATATAGTCCCCTTCTGCTTCATCATTACCGTCCATCTGTACGCCATCTAAGCCTTCACTTGAGTACATGTCATATCAGATATCTGTTTTAGTTCTCCGTGAGTGGTGGTAGCTGAGATTGTACTATTCAGGGCTCTTCTGCACATAAATGCGGCCAGGAGAGTTGTTGCACTGCATTAAATGCGGTGGCAGCAGCTTTTCCCTTTAAATATTTCTCTGTTCTTATCATCTCTAGGTATGCCTGGAGCTTGTCCTTGTCGTGGAAGTAGTTGGGAAGATCATTCGGACCCTCAGTGTATTTGTTTAATCAAGTTCCTCGGGATCCGAGGAGAATCACTTCTTCGGACCAACAAGGCTCTCTTTGGACTGTCCCTCTCGCCCTTTCCAAGCATATTTCTTCACCAGGATTCCTCCCTAGCCCCCTTCTTCTCTTCGGACACACAGTGATATTCGAATTGGGCCTTAGACCCAACGCATGACATTGGGCTTTCACGCCCACATAACATATAATAAATATAATAAACTATTATTAAAACTGATACAACTATATAATATGTCATATAAATAACCAAATATAAGGCATAATTGGTTATTTGATTATTTGCTTAAACCTTTCTTTCAGCAATATTATATATATATATATTAATCTTACTCATTATACTAAACTAGTATGTAACCCCGTGCTACCGCACGGGACTGGTTAATTGTAATGATGCTATTGGCCAATTTTTTTGTTTTTGTTTTGTTTTTGTTTTTGTGGGTTTATCACACGAATGATAGAATTAAATCAAACAATGAAAAATATATATTGCATTTTATTATTTAAGTAATGCTATTGGTCTTTTTTTTTTTTTGTTTATCATACATAGGATAGCATTAGATAAAGCAATGAATAAAAAAAACAGAGAATATTGCATTTTATTATTTAAATGATGCTACAGTGAAGAAAAAAGAAAATATTGCATTTTATTATTTAAAATATATAAAGGGACATTAAAAAATAAAAACTGTTCATTGAGCTTGGAATCTTCTTGGAGGCGCCAATGAAGCGCTAATGTATGAGAGTGTGAAGCAAGGAAGAGTGAGATTGAACATTATGTTTGAATCTGGCCTTGCTCTGAAATTCGTAAGGAGGAGGAGAGGGTAGTGTGTGGATCTAGTTAGTAGAGGTTGAGAGAGGAGGAGACATGGGATGACGATATGGAATTAGGAGGAGATGATGTTTTACTTTTATAGTCTTTCTCGTTGGACTCCTTGGTTCTAGTTGTGGGATTAGAAGAGCTCTAGACTCTATTGAGATCACCCATAAAAGTGTGCAGGTGAGATGTTCTTGCTTAGGCCAATGAGTATTATCATTGTGGTTTTCTTAGCTTCCGTGTTAAATGTTAATGTATCATTTATTTGGACACAAAAATTAGAAAATTTAGATAAGATACATTACACAAAATTAGAGTCTAATGTATAATCTCCATAAAAGTGTGCAGGTAAGATGTTCTTGCTTAGGCTAATGAGCATTATCATTGTGGTTTTCTTGGCTTCCGTGTTAAGTGTTAATGCATCATTTATTTGGGCACAAAAATTAGAAAATTTAGATAAGATACATGACACAAAATTGGAGTCAAATTTATAATCTAATTAGATTTTTTTTTGAGTTTTGGTTAGGACAAGTGGCGCAAAATTGAGAATCCAATTGAAATCTAATTGGATTTTCTTTCTGCTTCACCTATTATTATATATATAGATAGATTAAAGATAAAAATAAAAATTTCTTAATTAATTGCAAAAGTTATATAAATATTTTCCTACTATTAGTTTAAATATTTTAACAAATGCGTACTTATAACAATATTTCAAAAACATTAATTTACTAATATAATTGAATAAAATTTTACTTTAAATTTAAATATATAAAATGATATTGGAATACTTCAAGTCTCCAACTGTGAAGAGTGAAACGGCCATCACAAAAATACAATTTAGAAAAGAAATGAAAAAGTACACTAATGAATATTGACATAAAAAAATGCGTCTGACTTGAGACTTTAATAACACCTCTGTAACTCTCAGAACATTTCAGAAGTTAGAAGAAGCAACTCTCTGTAACTCTTCTCTCTTTCTTCCTTTTTTTCTCTCGCCCCAGTCTCTCCGAAACAAATCTGAACCTCCCAAAACAGTAATGATGCAGGGACTGTCACATTTCAAATATGACATGGCCTTACTGTAAATTTTAAGATTTTAGTTTAGCTTTGAATAACAGTAACTATCTCAAAGTAACTATCTCAAAGTAAGAGCCAAGATGCTTACAACTTACAAGATATATATATTAATTCAATCCACAGTAACCAAACGACACAAAAAAGTGTCTAAAGGCAGAATATGATATTAAATACAAAAATCAAGCCAGAGTCTGTCAATTGCTTTTATAAAAGGATTTTATAAAATAGACAAAAAATTACGTGAAACGATGCCAACACAAAAAAAAGAGATGCAGATTCATGGTAGTTTTTTTCTTTCTTATATATGATAAGAGAAGAGTAGAAGGTGGACTTTCTTTCTTTTTGGGTGGGGTATGGTGAATGAATCTTTGAAAGTTCGGTGAAGACTGAAGGGAGAGCTGAGATTGTTTCCGCTGGATTGGGATATGAGATTGAGATATCTAATAAAGAAATTGATCTCCAATTGTGACCGTTGGATTATGTTATTAGTTTTGATTTTAGCGATTGATTTGGAATGTGGTATTTATGCTCTGAATTACTGATATGATGTATCACTGTACAACTGTGCTAGAGTCTACTGATATGACTCAAAGGAGTTCGTAGAATATAATTGTAACCGTAGAATTTGAATCTTATTTGGCTTAAACGATTGGATGTAAAATTGGGAACTTGTGCAAAAAGGATGTTCAGATTGGTTTCCTTTCTGCTGGTATCAGAGTCATGTGACCCAAGGCCTGTCCTAGCCTTATAGAGGCAGAACCCTATACTAACATATAGATAGTGACGTGACCCTTTGGTGAGGGCCAGTAAATTTCCCATTCTCAGGTCCTGGTGAATTTCCATTTCTTTTATTTTTACTATTAAATGGTACAACCGCACAAAAACAAAAACAAAAATATTTTCTCTAACAAAACAGTATTATTAATTTTTTTCCTACAAACACGTGGCAAACCCAATCCGCTTATTTTAGTAAATAAATAAATAATATAATTTGAGAAATAAAATCCAAGGATTAGGACTTTAAGGAGAATGTAGTGACCCTATTTTTTTTTTCCTAAAAGTGAAAAATTCCTGGATCTGGAACAATCGCCCTTGAAAAAACAGTGTTGAGAATACCCTAGCATGATAGGCCTTTTTGCTCCAAAGCCGATTTTCCTAGGGTCTTATTGGGTCCAAAACCCAACATGACCCTTCTCTAACTGCCTAACCCTACTCATACTTAACAAGTGAACAAATCCCCACGCGCCCGATATTCTAACACCCAAT
The DNA here is from genome assembly GCA_023736055.1 of Quercus glauca. Taxonomy (NCBI): domain Eukaryota; kingdom Viridiplantae; phylum Streptophyta; class Magnoliopsida; order Fagales; family Fagaceae; genus Quercus; species Quercus glauca. Next base: position 483,841 of record CM043315.1, read on the forward strand.
GGGACTCACAAGGAAAACGATAGGCGCGTGTATTTAAAAGCATGGAGGTGGCGCGTGAAGGTGGGTTTGGGCTGACTGGTAGTGGGAAGCAGCAAAAAAGAAGGTATGAGGGTGAAAGATATCACGGGTTTTATTGAGATTCAAATTCTCTAAGTTTTTAGAATGCTTTACTAAATAAATTTTTTTAAATTTTAATTGTTTTTTTAATAATTTAATGGTCTAAATTTTGCTATGTCAGCATTTTATTAATAATAATCTTAATTGTTTTGTTTGCAATATTATTATATTATTTTAAGAGTATTATTAGTGGAATGCTGATATAACAAAATCTAGACCATTAAATCATTAAAGAATGGTTAAGATTTAAGAAAATTTATTTGATAGAGTACTTTCAGAGTTCTAGAGGATCTAAATACATTTTATTGAGGGGGGAAAAGCTTGGGGGTGATGTGTGGAAGGTGGGGTTGGGTCTCTCATTTGTAGTGCCCAAGGCAAAACCTCGGCATGTGTGTCACCCAGAAAGAGCTAGTGAGAACTAGATCTGCACTGTAATACAATACAATCCACTATTTATTAATTAATTTATGATATCTGTGAGACTGGCAGACAGTGTGAAATATGAACCCACATCAAATCTTACAAAATCCAAGTCATCGTACTTATTAATAATTCTATTCCCATCATGCTATGAATGATGGAATAGAAAAAACAAAACCCAAGAAATTAAAAAGCAAAAAAAATAAAATAAAGGTAGATATATCTCTAAAATGAAGAAATGGTTTGTTAATTCAAAAAAAAAAAGAAAAAAAAAGAAATGGTTTGTCTGTAACGTTTTGAATTTTAGGGTTTGTATTTAGATTATTTTAGCGGCAACTTTATTGGTTTATCAATTGAGAATAAGTGAAAAAAAAAATTATTATATCTTCAAAAAATGGGACTTAAAAAAAATACACAAATAATTAAACAAAAAGATATATAATAAAAAAAAGGGTAAATTCCACAAACCGACCTTGAGGTTTTGTGATAATACCCAACTAGTCCAGGACAATTTAAAACCTACCCATTTCGTCATCAAAAGACCAATTTGTCCCTAATTATTATTATCTCTTTTTTCTCTCTCTTGTCTCATTACTCTCCCTCTCTCTCAACTCTCAACTCTCTTCTCTAAGTTCTCTTTTTTAGAACTCTCTATCTAACCGATGAAACCCATGAATTTTGGTCATCGGAAACACCACCCAGCAAAGGACTTAGCGATTCCCACCGCAGGTTTGAGTCGTTTGACACCATCAGTGCTATTTAATGGACTCTCGTCCCTCTCAGATCGGAACCCACGCGGTGGTGATGGTGCTTCGATCTGGTCACCAGTGAAACCCATAAGCTTAGTCATCAGTGTCAGCAACACCACCATGCAAGGGTCTTCTCGATTCCCACCAAATTTGATGCCATCAATGGACTCTTGCCCCTCTCTCTCTTATCAGAACCCATGCGGTGGTGGTGGTGGTGATGGTGCTTCGATCTAGATCTCTCCATTGTCTTTGCAGCGGCGGCGTGGATCTCGGCATGGGCTTTAGATTTCAAATTTGGGCAGTGTTCTTCAGGGGATGATGACCCCAATCTCGTGGTTTTTTTTTTTTTTTTTTGGTTTCTATTCTGATGTTTACAGTGGGGTCTTAGGTGGTTTTGTATTGATTTTCTGTGTTGTGTTTGGTTGGGATTTTTTCTGGTTTTTGGGGATTTTTGTTGGGTTTTTCTAGAGATTTCAATAGGGTTTACAAGCGGATTAATGGGTTTTGAAAGTGTGATTTTTATGTGCTTTTTTGTAGCATTTTCAGGGGACCTTCAGTGGGATTTTGGTACTGTTCTTATGGATTTAGAGATTTGGGTTGGACCTATCTGGTAGATTTTACAATGTTTTGGACCTATCTGGTATTATCACAAACCTCAGGGTAGGTTTGTGGAATTTACCTAAAAAAAAATCCAAACTTGTTATTAGTATCCAACCTCCCACATGTTTTTATTCTTTTTTATGGACCAAATATTGATGGTTGAACTTGTTTATAATTTTTCAAAACACTATTGTTTAGAGAAAGTTTCCGTTTAGTAGAAACTGGAAATAATATATATATATATATATATATATATAATGTAAGTGATGTGTCAAATGTAAATCAATAAGAATTTGTTATTTTAAATAAATTACTAAAATTGCAAAAATTATTACACATATATTACACACATAACATCTGCTGTACATGTGAGGGCTAAGATGAATTCATTATTCTTAATTTTGACCCAAGTCAAATGTCGGCATGTGTGCATTAAAGCTAGTAAATAGCACACTAAGTGGTCCAAGAAATAAATGCAAAATTCTTTAGAAAGAAATGAAACAATTACTCGTATCAACTTTGTACGAAAATGCCCAGGGTTAGATTGGGCAAGAATAAGGCCTTTTTGTGTGAAAACATGTAGATAGCTAATATAGAGGTCCAAGAAACTAAAGTAAAATTCTTTAGAAAAAAAAAAAAAAAAATCAGGTAATTTTTGTACGAAACTGCCTCAAGGTCCGACAGGTCACAAATTTTGACCCAAGTCAAATGTCGGCATGTGTGCATTAAAGCTAGTAAATAGCACACTAAGTGGTCCAAGAAATAAATGCAAAATTCTTTAGAAAGAAATGAAACAATTACTCGTATCAACTTTGTACGAAAATGCCTCAGGGTTAGATTGGGCAAGAATAAGGCCTTTTTGTGTGAAAACATGTAGATAGCTAATATAGAGGTCCAAGAAACTAAAGTAAAATTCTTTAGAAAAAAAAAAAAAAATCAGGTAATTTTTGTACGAAACTGCCTCAAGGTCCGACAGGTCACAAATTTTGACCCAAGTCAAATGTCGGCATGTGTGCATTAAAGCTAGTAAATAGCACACTAAGTGGTCCAAGAAATAAATGCAAAATTCTTTAGAAAGAAATGAAACAATTACTCGTATCAACTTTGTACGAAAATGCCCCAGGGTTAGATTGGGCAAGAATAAGGCCTTTTTGTGTGAAAACATGTAGATAGCTAATATAGAGGTCCAAGAAACTAAAGTAAAATTCTTTAGAAAAAAAAAAAAAAAATCAGGTAATTTTTGTACGAAACTACCTCAAGGTCCGACTGGTCACAAATTTTGACCCGAATCAAATGTCGGCAAGTGTGCATTAAAGCTAGTAGATAGCACATTAAGTGGTCCAAGAAAGAAATGCAAAATTCTTTAGAAAGAAAAGAATGAATTACTCGTATCAACTTTGTACGAAAATGCCCCTGGGTTAGATTGGTCAAGAATAAAGCCTTTTTGTGTGAAAACATATAGATAGCATATATAGAGGTCCAAGAAACTAAATTAAAATTCTTTAGGAAAAAAAAAAAGTTCTGATAATTTTTGTACGAAACTGCCCCTAGGTCCGGCTGGTCACAAATTTAGACCTGAATCAAATGTCGGCATGTGTGCATTAAAGCTAGTAGATAGCACATTAAGTGGTCCAAGAAACAAATGCAAAATTCATTAGAAAGAAAAGAAAGAATTACTCGTATCAATTTTGTACGAAAATGCCCCTGGGTTAGATTGGGCAAGAATAAGGCATTTTTTTTGTGAAAACACGTAGTTAGCTAATATAGAGGTCCAAGAAACTAAAGTAAAATTCTTTTGGAAAAAAAAAAAAATCGGGTAATTTTTGTGCGAAACTGCCTCAAGGTCCGACTGGTCACAAATTTTGACCCGAATCAAATGTTGGCATGTGTGCATTAAAGCTAGTAGATAGCACATTAAGTGGTCCAAGAAACAAATGCAAAGTTCTTTAGAAAGAAAAGAAAGAATTACTCGTATCAATTTTGTACGAAAATGCCCCTGGGTTAGATTGGGCAAGAAAAAGGCCTTTTTGTGCGAAAACATGTAGTTAGCTAATATAGAGGTCCATGAAACTAAAGTAAAATTCTTTAGAAAAAAAAAAAAAATCGAGTAATTTTTGTACGAAACTGCCTTAAGGTCCGACTGGTCACAAATTTTGACCCGAATCAAATGTCGGCATGTGTGCATTAAAGCTATTAGATAGCACATTAAGTGGTCCATGAAACAAATGCAAAATTCTTTAGAAAGAAAAGAAAGAATTACTCGTATCAACTTTGTACGAAAATGCCCCGGGGTTAGATTGGTCAGGAATAAATTTTTTTTGTGTGAAAACATGTAGATAGCTTATATAGAGATCCAAGAAACTAAAGTAAAATTCTTTAGGGAAAAAAAAAAAAAAAAAAAAACTCTTATAATTTTTGTACGAAACTGCCCCTAGGTCCGACTAGTCACAAATTTTGACCCGAATCAAATGTCGGCATGTGTGCATTAGTACTAGTAGATAGCACATTAAGAGTTCCAAGAAACAAATGCAAAATTCTTTAGTAAGAAAAGAAAAAATTACTCGTATCCATTTTGTACGAAGATGCCCCTGGGTTAGATTGGCCAAGAATAAGGCCTTTTTGTGTGAAAACAGTTAGATAGCTTATATAGAGGTCCAAGAAACTAAAGTAAAATTCTTTAGAAAAAAAAAAAAAAAACTCGGGAAATTTTTGTACGAAACTGCCCCTAGGTTCGACTGGTCACAAATTTTGACCCGAATCAAATGTCGGCATGTGTGCATTAAAGCTAATAGAGATTGTGTTTTATTTTTTTGGACAGGATATTGCGAGGCTATTGGGCAACATTTTGGGCCGTATTTTGGATAGAATTTTGGACTAGTATTTTTGGGCAGTTGGACAGCATAGATGACTTGGACAATTTTCGTAGTTAACAATTTAGAAAATTTATTGCCCAGCTTTGTAGCAACTCTTTTGAAAATCTTTTGTACCTAATGAAGTTGATAAATTCTCAGTGTGTGTAAAAATGATGTGAAGAAAAGTAGCTGCTTCGTTCATTCTTAAAACATGAGTTTTGGGCATTTTTAAAAACGCAACTTTATATAAAAAAAAAAGGGCCAATCAAATATATATATTTATTAACTATATAAAAAGCGGCTATGCCGCTACAGTATTCTATACTGTGCATTTTGGTTTCCGGAGGCAGCTTTTTTTTTTTTTTTTTTTTTTTTTTTTCTTTAGTATTCCTTATGTACTTTTTCTTGTCCATTTACAAATATTGTTATACTGGCACAACAAATTTTACAATTATTATTGATGTGTTAATTTCTTATAATTTAAAATAAAATAATAAAATATAAAACTATGACTAAACGGCATGAGTGCGCGCGTGCAGTTGAGTGAGCCACTGCCCCCCCCCCCCACCGTTTTGAATAGTAGCTACAATCCCCACCGTTTTGAATAGTAGCTACAATAGGTACAGTTTTTTTTTTTCTAGTCTTCCGTTTGTACTTTTTTTTCCTTATATATATATATATATATATTGTTATATTGACATAACAAATTTTACAATATTTTCATAATTAGTAAGATGTCAAATTCTTATAAGTCAAAATAAAATAATAAAATATGAAACTGTGACCAATAACAACTGAAAATAAATGTTTTGTAAAAATGTTGTGACACTTGTTAGGTGAATGTGTAAAAGTTACGGTACTTTTTGTTTGTTTAATATGTACTTTTTTTTTCCAATCATCAATTTGTGCTCTTAATTCTACTAGCTATAGTACTTTTGGTATGTTTAATATGTACTGTTCACTGCTTTTTTTTTTCTTTTTTCTTTTTTTCCCTGTCATCGATTTGTGCTTTTTTTTTTTCTATATAAAAAAGAACGAATAAGCTCATAAATAGTGTTATAAACAGTATTTTTGGTTTAGTAACTTGCCTTTTTCCTCCTTTTTTTTCCTTCAAGTTCACCAACTTGGTTTGAGCTTTTTCTTTTTTCTTTTTTCTTTTAAAGGATCTTTTTATGTTTACTTTCTACTTGTAATATAAGCTTACATTGTATATACACAAAAAGTAGCAAATATTATATACATTTGCAAAAAAAAATTGTACAAATTTTGCAAATGTGTTTACAACATTTACCAATTTTTATGTGTTTACAATATAAATTTACATTGTAAGTGCAATGTATATTTTTATATATATATACATTATATATAAAAAGAGTGAATGAAAAAAGTTACAGTAATTTCGCTATAGTAGTTATGGTTTATTTAACTTTTTGGCCTCTTTTTTTTTTTTTTTTTTTTTTTTTTTTTTTTTTGTGAATGAATAAAGTTGTAGTATATTTGCTATATTATTTTTGGTTTGTCCACAATAATTTTCACAACACTTTCATAACAAATCAAATATGGTAAATTGTTATTGGTTCTAATTTAAACTTACCAATGAAACCACTTTTTTGCCCACCAATAACAACTTGTATTAACTTACTACTTATGAGTTGTTGTGAAAATGTCATAGACATAACATTTTTTTGTGTGAAAAATGTTATGACATCTTGATGTTGTCACAATATTTTCAAAACTGCTGAGCTGTCAATTCTTTACAAGTTAAAATAAAATATAACAAAATTATAAAGGCATTATGAAAATTTTGCGTCATTTTGTTGTGTTTTTAGAAATTTTTTGTTAGTTTAATCAACTTTGTTGAGCCAAAATTCACTATTCCGCATATAATTTTTGTGGGTTGACTTTTTGTGTATATTTTTTTCTTTACACACTATTTTAAGTAAAAACACATAGTTTTGCACACAAAAACAAAAACAAAAACTTAGGAAAATTTTTTTTCATCATTTATGTTTGGGGTAGTTTAGAATTCTTCCTTAAACTTTAAAATCATGCAATTTTTCCCTTAATCTCAATAGTATAAATGCGCAGCAATCCCTTGCCCGTAGGTCCTACTAACTATGAATTTTGACCGGAATACAATTTTGGCGTTTTTGCATGGAAATTTGTAGATAACATATATACTGGTTCGTGAAAGAAATGGAAAAATCTTTTGCAAAATTTTTTTAAAAAAAATGGTCAAATTGTAAATAGCATATTTAGAGATCCAAGATACAAATTCAAAAATCTTTTGCAAGAAAAAAAAAATCAGTTGTAGGGACTCAAATCGAGAAAGCCCTCAGATCCTACTGGGTAAGAATTTTGATAAGAATACAATGTCAGCTGTAGGGACTCAAATTGTTTTGGACCCTTAACAATAAAATTTGTAGAGATGTGGGTGTAAGGATTTGGCGTCACCGAAGTAAACAATGGGCGGTGTAAAGTTTATAACGAATAAGCGATGACATGAGATTCATTGGGATCTAAATGTGAGAATTTGGCTAAGTGTTTGTGGAGCACATTTGTCCTCGGCCCAGGCCGAGGATCCATTATTCTTTCTTCTTTCCATCGAAAAATCCCCCCCTCTCTATATGTTGGGAAATCCCTTGATTATATAGTCTTTTTCCTTTTTCAGTCTTCGCCGTCCACTTGTCAATTATCGGAGCCTCTATGTACAGGGGATTGTCCCATCGTCTGTATTTACAGGTTTTATGTCATTTCCCAGCCGCCTTTGCAGGCTTTATAATAGTTGAAGTGACTGCTGCTTTAGGGTTTTCAGGCCCCCTTACCATTAAAACGGTCAGAATGTTGGTGGGATATATTTAATTGAATGGGGGATATTTTCCCTTTAGTGAGTCGGTGTGCCGAGGACAGGTCATCCTCGGCGAGGCTTTTGGATGACCTGAGCTCTTTCCCATTGTCCTCGGCCTTAGCATTATCCTCGGCGCGGGCCTTGGGCCGCATATAGTGGGCCAGCGTGGTTAGTGAAATAGGGCCCCACAATAGCCCCTCAAAATTCTACTGCACGTCCCCTTGGGCGGGGAGGAGGATTTTGATTACCTCGGCGCGTTTTCTCGGCCTGTTGGGTTCTATCTCATCGTCAGTGTTTATCGCTACTTCAGCTGTTTTCGCAGCTTTCTTTTTGCGCAAAGTGTCGTCCGAGGATGGCTAGGCTTGGGTTGTTTGTGCTATGACGCTCAATTTCTCATGGTTTTCGTCCCTGATGGGGCTCGTTCATTTTATCGACTAAAAGGAGGTCGGCTTCGCCTTAGATTTGGACTCGTGATCCATACAAGAACCCTGGTTCCGTTCGGCGTTTGTATTGTCTCATAGTGACTGGTTCCCATGTGGGTTCGGGTCCGAGGATCATGCAAGACCTTGGTTTTTCTTAACACTTGGTTTTTATGAGGAAATGTTCTTCTTGCTGGCCTGAGGCCTCTGACCATGGAATGTTTAAGTTTCGTCTAGTGCTTAGTTTTCTCGTTTAATCATCTGAAGTATCTGGTTTCCCCATGAGGCTTGGGTCCGAGGACCATGCAATGCCTTGGTTCTGTCCAGTACCTGGTTTTCTTACTTTAAGTGGTCAGTTTCCCCTGAGGCTGTGTCCGAGGACCATACAGTGCCTGGGTTCTGTCTAACACTTAGTTTCCTTACTTAATCATCATCTGAAGTATCTGGTTTCCCCATGAGGCTTGGGTCCGAGGACCATGCAATGCCTTGGTTCTGTCCAGTACCTAGTTTTCTTATTTTAAGTGGTTAGTTTCCCCTGAGGCTGTGTCCGAGGACCATACAGTGCTTGGGTTCTGTCTAACACTTAGTTTCCTTACTTAATCATCATCTGAAGTATCTGGTTTCCCCATGAGGCTTGGGTCCGAGGACTATGCAATGCCTTGGTTCTGTCCAGTACCTAGTTTTCTTATTTTAAGTGGTTAGTTTCCCCTGAGGCTGTGTCCGAGGACCATACAGTGCCTGGGTTCTGTCTAACACTTAGTTTCCTTACTTAATCATCATCTGAAGTATCTGGTTTCCCCATGAGGCTTGGGTCCGAGGACCATGCAATGCCTTGGTTCTGTCCAGTACCTAGTTTTCTCATTTAATCATCTGAAGTATCTGGTTTCCCCAGAGGCTTGGGTCCGAGGACCATGCAATGCCTTGGTTCTGTCCAGTACCTAGTTTTCTTATTTTAAGTGGTTAGTTTCCCCTGAGGCTGTGTCCGAGGACCATACAGTGCCTGGGTTCTGTCTAACACTTAGTTTCCTTACTTAATCATCATCTGAAGTATCTGGTTTCCCCATGAGGCTTGGGTCCGAGGACCATGCAATGCCTTGGTTCTGTCCAGTACCTAGTTTTCTTATTTTAAGTGGTTAGTTTCCCCTGAGGCTGTGTCCGAGGACCATACAGTGCCTGGGTTCTGTCTAACACTTAGTTTCCTTACTTAATCATCATCTGAAGTATCTGGTTTCCCCAGAGGCTTGGGTCCGAGGACCATGCAATGCCTTGGTTCTGTCAAGTACCTAGTTTTCTCATTTAATCATCTGAAGTATCTGATTTCCCCAGAGGCTTGGGTCCGAGGACCATGCAATGCCTTGGTTCTGTCCAGTACCTAGTTTTCTCATTTAATTCATCTGAAGTATCTGGTTTCCCCAGAGGCTTGGGTCCGAGGACCATGCAAGGCCTTGGTTCTGTCCAGTACCTAGTTTTCTCATTTAATTCATCTGAAGTATCTGGTTTCCCCAGAGGCTTGGGTCCGAGGACCATGCAAGGCCTTGGTTCTGTCCAGTACCTAGTTTTCTCATTTAATTCATTCATTTATTTCATCTATTTATCCGTAGCCGTTTAATTCCACACTGATACAATTTTCAACAAGCATTAAATAATTACATTTCTCAAGCAGAATAATAATAATAAATGCTGGAGTTGGTGGAGGATAAGACCTTGCCGTGTTTTGCCTCTTCGTTTGATGAGACCTTTCTGATTACGAGGCGCCTTCTGGGTTGTCCGGGTAACGTGTTCTGACGCTTCAGTTTCTTCTCGTTTAATGAGGCGTCTCCTCATTAATACCGACCATGGATCTACGAGGATCTAACGGTTGGCAAGCCCCTTGGAAGTTGGGGCGGCATTATTGCCTCCGAAAATTTCTCCTTGGGATTTATGGCAGATTGGCACTCATCAATATCCCACCTTCTATATAAGACGTTTCCAGGGCAACCTTCTCCTTCACACTTGACAAACGTCCATCCCAAATCTCTCCCAAAGATACCTCCCCAAAAAGGCTCTGCCAAACATAGCCGCCTGAGCCCCTACGAACAAGTTGGCCCTTAGGAAGGGCAATCTTGGGAATGCAAAGCCCCTATCAGGAGCCGAGGATGGCACTCCAACCCTGGCCGCTACGCTGGGATGGGTGTATGGGAGATCCGAAGATTCTCCTTCTTTTCAACCTAACCAGAGGAGGAGCCCTCCTCGCCGTCTGGAGGAGGATCCAGGAAGAACGTAACCACCTCCCCTTGGGTATGGGTCATTGACCCCCCAAGCCGGCTGCAGTGGGGGTGGGAGGGAAATCAGGCGGAACCCAGAAGTGGAGCCGTCCTGTGCCGCGACCTCTTCCACCTCCTCTGTAGCTCTTCTTCCCTCTAATCCTTCTTCTCTCTTCTTTCTTTTGCTCCTCAACGAGCCTTCTTTTTTTTCTTTCCTCCTCTTGTCCTTCACTTCTTTTCTAATATTTGTTCTTCATCTCTTCCTCTACTTTTTTTTTTTTTCCTTTTGTTCTTCTGCCATCGTTGCTTTCTACCATCTGTTCCTCTGCCGGCTTTGTCAAGCGTCTGCCTTTGTAGTTAGCTTTAGAACAAGCCCCACGGGCTTCACTTGTAAGAGATGTAATGAATTTTTCTTCATGTATGAATAAAAGAAGTAGACTTGTTTTGTCTCTTTCTATTTTTCGCATATTTTGTTCTTGTGATTGTTGACTTCCGAATGATTGTCGCTGTAGTACATTGTATTGTTTTGTTATCTTGTTTCTGAAAAAGTCGCCCTTAATTTCTTTACACCGATCACCGTACTTGCCAGCGCACAAATTCCTTCCCACAGACGGCGCCAATTGTAGGGACTCAAATTGTTTTGGACCCTTAACAATAAAATTTGTAGAGATGTGGCTGTAAGGATTTGGCGTCATCGAAGTAAACAATGGGCGGTGTAAAGTTTATAACGAATAAGCAATGACATGAGATTCATTGGGATCTAAATGTGAGAATTTGGCTAAGTGTTTGTGGAGCACATTTGTCCTCGGCCCAGGCCGAGGATCCATTATTCTTTCTTCTTTCCATCGAAAAATCCCCCCCTCTCTATATGTTGGGAAATCCCTTGATTATATAGTCTTTTTCCTTTTTCAGTCTTCGCCGTCCACTTGTCAATTATCGGAGCCTCTATGTACAGGGGATTGTCCCATCGTCTGTATTTACAGGTTTTATGTCATTTCCCAGCCGCCTTTGCAGGCTTTATAATAGTTGAAGTAACTGCTGCTTTAGGGTTTTCAGGCCCCCTTACCATTAAAGCGGTCAGAATGTTGGTGGGATATATTTAATTGAATGGGGGATATTTTCCCTTTAGTGAGTCGGTGTGCCGAGGACAGGTCATCCTCGGCGAGGCTTTTGGATGACCTGGGCTCTTTCCCATTGTCCTCGGCCTTAGCATTATCCTCGGCGCGGGCCTTGGGCCGCATATAGTGGGCCAGCGTGATTAGTGAAATAGGGCCCCACATCAGCATTTTTGTACAAATTGATAGCATATTTAGAGGTCCTGGAAACAAATAGAGAAATCTTTACCAAGAAAAAAAAAATGGTTAAATTTTGTTCAAAAATGGCCCCAGGCCTTGCTTGCCAATAATTTTTTTGGAATATAATGTCGGCGTTTTTACACAAAAACATGTAGATAACATATATCGTAGTCCGAGAAACAAATAGAAAAATATTTTGCAAAAAAAAAAAAAAAAACTTAGTCAAATATTGTTCAATAAAGTCTCTAGGTCCCACTAGCCAAGAATTTTGACGGGAATACAATTTCGGCATTTTACACAAAAGCTTATACATAGCATATGTAGTGGCTTGAGAAACAAAAGGAAAAATCTTTTGCAAGGAAAAAAAAAATCTTAAATTTTGTTCCATAATGTACCGAGATCCTCTTGGCCAAGAATTTTGACCGAAATACAATATCGGCATATTTGCACGAAAACATGTAGATTGCATAAATTTGTTTGAAAATGCCCCCAACACTTGCTGGCTAAGAATTTTTTTTCCGAAATACAATATCGGAATTTTTACATGAAAACTTGTAGATAAATGGAAAAACCTTTTTTCAATAATTAAAAAAAAAAAAAAAAAAAACTCTGTTAAACCTTGTTCGAAAATGCCTTTAGGTACTACTAGCTAAGAATTTTGACCAGAATACAATTTCGATGTTTTTGCGCAAAAACTTGAGAATAACATATATAAAGGTCCAATAAACAAATGGAAAAATCTTTTGCAAAAAAAAAAAAAAAACACTTTTAAATTTTGTTTGGAAATGCCCAAGGTCCTACTGACCAAGAATTTTGACCGAAATACAATGTTGGCATTTTTGCATTAAAATGTATAGATAATACATATAGAGGTCAGAGATTACAAGTTTGCCCAAGGAGGCTAGTGATACACTAAATTACACATTGTTCATGTTCTCTCTGTATTTTTGTTCTAATCCTTGTCTTTTTTATACCGTTTTCTCAATCCATTCATCTGGAGTTTTTCTTCCCTTATATACTCTTTAGCACTTCACATCTTAGCCCCTCATCTCTACCTACCCAAATCCTCTTCATGACACCTTTCCTCTTAAACTTCTGACGAAGGTGGTAGGAGGAACTGCTTAGCTGTGAACTCCACTATTCAGGTCACTTCCTCATCAATGCAGCTGATAAAGCTGTTGCCAGCCATTTAATGCAGAGGTAGTAAGCTACTTCTCATTGAAGACTTCCCCTACCCTCCATGATTCTTTCTCCACACCTGGTCCTACCCAACTAGATCTCCCAAAAGCCTTTTGTCTCTTCTCTCCCTCTTCTTGGGCTAATTCCCTCTTCAAGCTTAGGATGCCTTAATATCAACAATAATAATTCAACAATTCCTTACTCGGATTTCGGGCTCCCAGATAGAGGTCTAAGAAAAAAATGGAAAAAGCTTTTGCAAGAAGAGGGAAAAAAAAAAAAATTTTGGTTAAATTTTGTTTAGAAATGCCCATAGGTCCTACTAGCTAAGAATTTTAACTGGAATACAATGTTGTTTTTGCACGAAAATTTATAAATAACATATATATAGAAGTCCAAGAAAAAAATAGAAAAATCATTTGCAAAAAAATAAAAACACAGTTAAATTTCTTGTTCCATAATTTAGAAAGGGGACCATTTTAAGCAATTAATCGTTTGAATGTTGAAACAAATGGTACAGTAGTGTTGACCTAAGCTTAAGTACACAGCCCAACCTGACCACATGGCTGATCCCCAAAGATCTTAGGCTAATTTGGTTAAGGTAAATATTTTATGATTTTATAAAGTATAATTAGAAGGATAATTCAAAAAGTAAAAAATAAAGCTGGCCTCAAAATTTGCTTGCAAAACCCAATATTGGATCAGATAACCAAAAAACCCACCCAATATTGGATCAGATAACCAAAAAGCCCAAACGTACATTTCGGCTGGTATCAGAGTCATGTGACCCAAGGCCTGTACTAGCCCGATGGAGGCAGAACCCTATACTAACATGCAGATAGTGACATGACCCTTGAGGGGGAAGATATTATTGAGGGGGAAGCTTGGGGGGCTGTGTAGAAGGTGCTGTTGGGTCTCTCGTTTGCAGGGCACGAGGCAAAACCTCGGCATGTGCGTCACCTAGAGAGAGCTAGTGAGAACTAGATCCGCCCTTTCTTGTTTACACTTTTTTTTTTTTTTTTGAAAAATTTTAAATCCATATATATATATATATATATATATATCAAGCACCACCACGGCCACGACCATAGCCATGGAAGACGAGAGGTCTGAAACTTGAGACAGTTGCTACTACCCTGAGTGTAGAAAAGATGCAAATTGCAACTGTGAGATTTGCATGGCTAGCAACAATGCCACGCTTGATCTCATGCTCGTCAGTGTCCACAAAACCACTCACAAAGATCTCATCTTCTCGTGCCCAGAACAACGACGTCGAACGCACTCCCATCTCTTTCAAGCTTCAATTTTGTCCACACCCAAATCGAGTTCTTGCCCTGTTTTGGCCTCTACGGTTCTCAAATCGAGTGCGAGATCGAATCTGATGGAGAGGATGGACAAGAGTGAAATAGAGTGGATTTGGAAGGGTTGGTTCGTGAAATTGGTGATGGGTTTGAGCTTGATTTTCGTGGTGGAGTTTAGTTTTTTTAGTGGGGTTTGTGGGATTTTAAGACCAGTGTTGTCTGATTTAATGGCTTTTGGTTTCTAATGATAGTGGTGATGGTGGCTGGGTGGTGATGATGATGGTGATGGTGGCGGTGGGTCTGTGAGAGAGAGGGGCAATGAGAGAGTGAATAATAAAAAATAGTAAAATAAAAAATATTTTATTAAATAAAAAAAAAAAGTAAGTTCCTTGGACAAAATAGACAAAAAATTTTCAAAGACTGATGTGGATGCTTAGCTCTCCTTTCGCTGAATGACCCTTGCCTTTTGTTTCTTTCTTTACCTTTATCTTTTTTCCGTTAGCGTGTTAGACACGAAAAATATAAGTCCTTCTCGTTAGACACGCCTTGCATCAGCTTTGCATTAAATCAAAAGCTGATTTTGTGGGGCTTGAGAAGACAAGCTCATAAACGAGTTTTGATAAGAGTGGCAAGCAAGTGGGAGGCAAGCCATGCTTTTCACCTTTAGTGTCTAAGACGACCTAGAGATAATTCTTTGAATAAAGTTTCTCTCCAAACTAGTTTGGAAAGAAACTCTTCAAACTTTTCATATATTTCTTTTTTTGGTGTGAACTTTGAAAATCTAACCGTTGAATTTCATGTTCCTTATGCTCTTAACATACGTATCAAATTTCGTTTAAATTGGATGTTATTTACTATTTGATCAATTAACTTATTTTTTATATACAACTTTAGATCACAAAAACTTGAAATTATAACATTTATTTGATGACATAGCAATTGATCTTTGATCTTCTTGAAATTTTGTAAGTATTAAGAATGTAATAAGAACATGCAATCTAATGGTTTGATTTTCAAAATTCACACTCAATATAAAAATATATGATGAATTTGTAGGGTTTCTCTCCAAACTAGTTTGGAGAGAAACTTTGTTCTAATTCTTTTCCCTCAAAAATTTTCATCAAATGGATTGTTGACATGAAAAAACTATTTAACAGACTCGAATGAATGAATTCTTAAGGCAAAAGGAACCAAAAAATATTTAACGAGCTAAAGTGAAAGACCAATATGCTCTTACGGAATTTTTAACGGTATAATATAAGAGTTACGTAAAATACAGAATAAAAAGTTTATACATAAAGCATAAATGACATATAAAGAAGAGCTTACAGTACCCAAAATATACAGTACTTAGGACAATAATCAATTAAACATAATGGGCAACGTGTTCATTATATTTCTTCATAACAAACGCATGCCTCAAAAAGTTCGTAGGAAGATTACCAAAAGTCTCGCGGTTTACAGGATCTTTAAAAATGGAAGAACAAAAGCGAATATGTGGAGCAGAAGAATTCAGTGAGACAATTTTTAACACCTTGCTCATACAAGCTTCTGTTTCTTCCTTTTCAACCTCTTTGGGAGACGGTCTCCCCTTTTTTGAAGCCCTACTTGATGACATATTCTGAAGTCGGTTCGGATGTTCTTCCGGAACTAGCCATAGTGGAGTACGGCTAAAAACTGTACACAACATATTCAGATAAGGCATGGATTTATCCTGAAAAACTATAGATTCCGGAACAACCTGCAAAGATATAATCGATATTATAATTTTGAATAGAAATGGGACAGTATCTTCTGCCGAACAGACTACAACTCTTATTTTACACGCTCTCTCTCCTGAATTCATTATGACAAGAAAAATAATCTCCTCGTCAACCAAACCACAAAACAAGGAAACCCAGATAACAAGGACAGCGAGGACCATCCATAATCATTTTCTATTATGCGCTTTGGACACATACGTGAGTTCTATATTTGTTTTCAACCACGCATGAACATGAATACATAGCAGAAGACACGGAAACAAAAAGATTAAAAAAAAGAGAAGCAACAAACATATCAAGAAAAGAAACAGACAACCGAACTGTCAACCTCTCGCCTATCACTCAATTTGACAAGCCAAATGAAAAATTGCAACGCGAATGTGATTGTTCGGTCCTTCGTCAAAAGATTTTCCAAAATATCCTAAATATAACCGAACTGTTCATGACTCTGTATAGATTTAGTTGCTTCTATATAATCTTTTTTAGTCCAGGGTGTGTTATGTTCCCAAAGAAGTACCGAACAATCACACAGCAATCACAGGACACGAAATTGTATCTAAAAAATTCGGGTAAATTTTGAACGAAAATATTTCTAGTTCCAACTGGTAAAGAATTTCGACCAGAATGCAACGTCCCATTTTTTTTTGCTTGAAAACTTGTAGATAGTATAATCAAAGGTCTCAGAAAAAAAAGTGATAAATTCAATAGAAAACAAAAATCAGGAAAAATTTGTATGGACATGCCCTTTTGTCCGAATGGTCAAGAATTTTGACCGGAATACAATGTCGGTATTTTTGCACCAAAACTTACAAATGGCATATTTAGTGGCCACAGAAGAAAAATGTAAAATTCTTTTGAAAGAAAAAAAAATTCAGGTAAATTTTGTACGAAAATACCCCTACTTCTGATTGGTCAAGAATTTCAATCAGAATTCAATATCGCCATTTTTGCACGAAAACTTGTAGATAGTACATTCAGAGCTCTCAAAAACAAGTGGAAAACTCTATATATATATATATATATATATATAGAATTTACTCAGTATTCAACCAGAAACGAAATTGGAAGTTCCTTAAAAAAAAAAAAAAAAAAAAAAACAAAGAATTAGTTGGGTCTGTAATTAGATTGTGACAATTTGAGCATGACTACCGATATATAATTTAACTTATTTAACTGTCTCACGTGTGTGCCCGGCTTCTCCCACCTAATAAGAGATTATGGGATTGAATTTTTCCCTGGGTATTTTTCTTTAAATGCTGAAATTGATAGTTTGCAAACAGCTTGCACCTTATCCCAATCCTGGTGGTTGAAAATTCCAAGACTTGAGAATTCTTTGGACACTACAGCTACGCCATAATTGATTATTGCAGCTACTGTTACAGCTACATTACACTGTTTTAAGGTCTAAAAATTTGACATAAAGCTGCTCTTTTCTGTAAGCAAACACTGTTTAAGGTCTAAAAATTTGACATAAAGCAACAGCAGATGAGAAGCTGAAAGTTTCAGCATTCTTTTTTTTCATGTGGCACGGCTCGGGAGGCAATTATTTTAATCTTAGAAGTTGAATTGATCTCACACTCAAACCGACACTTCAATATTTAGAAACAAAGCATACCTCAGTACTGTGGTCCAAGCGGGGGGCATTAATGGGATGGGACTTTGGAAAAAAACCTAAGTTAAATTTTGTACTTAAATAAAAGGAGACAGTTTTATATATAATAAAAAAAATTATACATAAGGCATAAAAGACTTCGAAGGAACAGTCTACAGTTCTTTAAATATACAGTAATTAAAACAATAATTATACATTGCCGGACGCTAATGGGAAACGTGTTCATTATACATCTTAATAACATATTCATACTTCAAAATTTTGTTAGGAATATAATCAAAAGTTTCTCGAATTACAGGATCTTTAAAAATGGACAAACAAAAACGAATATATATCTCCGAAGATTTAAGTTGGTCAATTTTGTAGACCTCGCGCATACAAGCTTCTATTTCTTCCTCTTCATCGTCATTGTTCCGACGACTTGAATGCTCTTCAGGCGCTAGCTCCGTTGGAGTACGGTTAAAAATCGAACAAAGTTTGTTGGGTGAAATCATAGGTTCCCTTCGAAAAATTTCAGCACCCGGAACAACCTGCAGAAATATAACCGATATAATAATTTTGAATAGAAATGGAACAGCATCTTCCGTCGAACAGACTACCATTCTTATTTTAAACCCTCTCTTTAAATCATAATGACAAATAAAAATAATCTCCTCGTCAACCAAACCACAAAACAAGAAACCCAGAAAACAAGGACAGCCCATACAAGACAGAATGCATAGTTTTTCGTCTTCACTTTTTCCCTTATTTAATTCTTTTCTATCGTTTGATTTGGTTACATACGTGAGAACAAACATATCAAGAAAAGAAACAGACAACAATGAAAAAGTAGCATTAACAGAAAAGAAAATATGACTAACCCTCCCTAGT
This sequence comes from Quercus glauca, assembly GCA_023736055.1. Lineage (NCBI taxonomy): Eukaryota > Viridiplantae > Streptophyta > Magnoliopsida > Fagales > Fagaceae > Quercus > Quercus glauca. The sequence continues at coordinate 502,106 of CM043315.1, forward strand.
TGATCCCAGGCGTAGTCATCAATATTGATTTCTCCAGTAGTAAAATTAACCTTCATGTGAGGCACATAATGGGTCGCGCGGACCCAAGTTTCCCAGAGGTTCCGAAGTTTAGCCCACGTTAACTCTATATCCATACAATCAAGGTTTGTTCCAAACTGCCGATTCACAGCTGCTGCTACTGTAGGAAGTCTGTCTCTAACAATATCTGTCGAGCTGCCTTGCCAATTGACATTCATGGAGGCAGTCATCAAAAAGAAATCTATGGCGCCATCAATTTGAAGTAATTGTTCCATGGTAGTTTTTTTCTTTCTTATATATGATAAGAGAAGAGTAGAAGGTGGACTTTCTTTCTTTTTGAGAGTAAACGGCAGAAGCAATTAGCAAGCAACTTTCTTTGATTTTCTTGAGACTCTGGAATCACGGATTTATTGAGGGGGAAAAGCTTGGGTGGGGTATGGTGAATGAATCATTGAAAGTTCGGTGAAGACTGAAGGGAGAGCTGAGATTGTTTCCGCTGGATTGGGATATGAGATTGAGATATCTAATAAAGAAATTGATCTCCAATTGTGACCGTTGGATTATGTTATTAGTTTTGATTTTAGCGATTGATTTGGAATGTGGTATTTATGCTCTGAATCACTGATATGATGCATCACTGTGCAACTGTGCTAGAGTCTACTGATATGACTCAAAGGAGTTCGTAGAATATAATTGTAACCGTAGAATTTGAATCTTATTTGGCTTAAACGATTGGATGTAAAATTGGGAACTTGTGCAAAAAGGATGTTCAGATTGGTTTCCTTTCTGCTGGTATCAGAGTCATGTGACCCAAGGCCTGTCCTAGCCTTATAGAGGCAGAACCCTATACTAACATATAGATAGTGACGTGACCCTTTGGTGAGGGCCAGTAAATTTCCCATTCTCAGGTCCTGGTGAATTTCCATTTCTTTTATTTTTACTATTAAATGGTACAACCGCACAAAAACATATAGATAGTGCCAAATTTTTTTTCACACACACACACACCTGCCAAATTTTTTTTCTTTTCAAATTCTTTCCAACACACACACACAGACACACACACACGTTCTCTGCCTGCCACACACAGCTGCCAAATTTTTTTTCTTTTTCAAGTTCTTTCCAACACACACACACACACAGAACCTGCCTGCCAATACAACCTGCCAAATTTTTTTTCTTTTCAATTTCTTTCACACACACACACCTGCCAACACACACACACACACACACACACACACACACAACCTGCCTGCCAATACAACCTGCCAAATTTTTTTTCACACACACACACACAACCTGTAACTCATACTTTTTTGTGTATGACTATTGGCTAGTTTTGGAACTCATTTGCTAGCTGTGTTAATGGTTGCTAAGGGTTTATTCTGTTTGTTCACAAGCTTGGATCTTAATGCCCAACTGCGTACAAAACACATTCAATCATTCATTTGGATTTATTGATCTTTACTTATTTTGTATTCCCCATTGCTTTAATGGGATGAGAATTTGGATACTAGCTAAGTGCTAATTCAGTGTTCCTAAGAGCCGATTACAAACAAAAGCATCACTCACAAATGGCCTATTACAAACATAGTAAGTCTAATGACATTTTTTCATTCACAACTTTTGAGCTGAGATACTGTAATCCGTGTACAATAAAATAGTATCAAATAGTGAGTTTATGTAAATAAGTAACACAGAGTAGTGGGCTTAATTACATCTCTAACTTGTGTCTCTATACATTGCTTTAATAAGTACAAGGAACATTGCATAGTGGGCTTAATTACACAGTAACACAGAATAGTTGCATGTAACATTGTGGGCTTAATTACACAGTGGGCTTAATTACACAGTAACATTGCATAGTGGGCTTAATAAGTACAAGGAACATTGCATGTAAATAAGTAATTAGAGAAATATCGGTTTAGAAGTCTCTACAAGGAAGAGTTCAAAACAGGACATTTAATAATAAAATGAGATTTACATAAGTGGAAATGTAGATGCTTGAGATGCTCTAGTATTTTTAAATTGCTCTAGAAAGATCAAAAGAGAATCTTCATTTCCTTTCACACACCAATACAGTGACATTAGTAACAAAATCGATTTCTTTCCATGGATGCTTAATTATAATTGTTTTCCAAGTGTCAAATCAAATATGTACGGTGAAAATTCTGTGCTATTGACTACACCCCAATAATTTTCACACTCATTGAACTGAATTCCACAGCTCCTTTTGAGAACCATTCCTAAATTTACACTAAACATACCGAAATTGCAGCTTCAACATATAAAACGTGCCATTGTCATAGAATCGAAACTGGGTACACTAAATGTTTCCAAATCAATCCACAAGGAAACACACAACATGCAACTATTGAACTATTGTATTGGGGTTTTTTTTTTTTTTTGGCATTAATTCTAAATGTTTATCTTAACAACTAAAAGAAATTCACAAATGCATTTTTATATATGACTCTTAAAAGAACAGAACCCAAAACAAAATAAAGGATGCAAAGCAATTGAACAAAAGTAGGAAACATACTGGAGTGGAGTTCAGAGTCACCGAAAGAATCCAAAGAAATAAGAGCGAGAATGTTGGCCTCCAATCTCAGACAGCAGAATCTGATTAAAACAAAAAAGAAAAAGAAAAGTGTTAGATCCACGTATAGAAATATAATACTATATATAATATACAAAGAAAGAGTGAGAGCTATATATACATACCCATGAAATGAAATGAATGAATTGGGTCCCCAAAAGAAGGCTTCGGATGGAACTCTGAAATGGGTCTCCACCTTTGCAAACATCAACAGCCATTCTTAGATCAAAACCCAAACACAAACACAAGTTTATTGCAGAAACACAAACACAAACACAAACGCAAAACCCACCTAGTAAATTGCTTTGATTTTGATTCTGATTTGATTTGAGAGACCGATGGAGCTTCGTGAAGAGATTTTGCAAACAAATCGGTGAATCCAAACCGATTTGATTTGAGAGACCGATGGGACGAGTGAATCGGTGATTTTGATGAGTGAATCGGTGAATCCAAACCGATTTATGAGAGGACTGAATCGGTAAAGGGGATCGGATCACGGAGACAGAGAGAACGGAGAAAGAGAGACCGAAGAAAGAGAAAGTAATGAAAAATAATGAAGAGCGTGAAAGATATCCCCGGCAAAAAACATTAAAATATTATTTTTTTTTTATAAGATTCAGCTACAGTACCATCTTACATTTGAGATGGTACTGTAGCTAAATCTCATTTTTTTTTTTGCATATGAGATTTCCCTTCCCGGTTGCTGGTGGATTTTGGGGTTTAAATGCCAAATGCTCCTAGCATTTGGCATATACAACCCCCAATGTAGTTGCTCTTAAGGAGAACGTAGTGGCCCTATATTTTTTTTTTTCCTAAAAGTGAAAAATTCCTGGATCTGCAACAATCGTCCTTGAAAAAACAGTGTTTCTAAAAGTGAAAAATTCCTGGATCTGCAACAATCGTCCTTGAAAAAACAGTGTTGAGAATACCCATTTAGCTCTCTCTCTCTCTCTCTCTCTATGCTATATAGCATGATAGGCCTTTTTGCTCCAAAGCCGATTTTCCTAGGGTCTTATTGGGTCCAAAACCCAACATGACCCTTCTCTAACTGCCTAACCCTACTCATACTTAACAAGTGAACAAGTCCCCACGCGCCTGATATTCTAACACCCAATGGGACTCACAGGGAAAACGACAGGCGCGTGTATTTAAAAGCATGGAGGTGGCGCGTGAAGGTGGGTCTGGGCTGATTGGTAGTGGGAAGCAGCAAAAAAGAAGGTACGAGGGTGAAAGATATCGCGGGTTTTATTGAGATTCAAATTCTCTGAGTTTTTAGGATACTTTACTAAATAAAATTTTTTAAATTTTAATTGTTCTTTAATAATTTAGTGGTCTAAATTTTATCATGTCAGTATTTTATTAATAATAATCTTAATTATTTTGTTTGCAATATTATTATATTATTTTAAGAGTATTATTAGTAGAATGCTGATATAACAAAATCTAGACCATTAAATCATTAAAGAATGGTTAAGATTTAAGAAAATTTATTTGATAGAGTACTTTAAGAGTTCTAGAGGATCTAAATCCATTTTATTGAGGGGGGAAAAGCTTGGGGGTGATGTGTGGAAGGTGGGGTTGGGTCTCTCGTTTGTAGGGCCCAAGGCAAAACCTCGGCATGTGTGTCACCCAGAAAGAGCTAGTGAGAACTAGATCTGCACTGTAATACAATACAATCCACTATTTATTAATTAATTTATGATATCTGTGAGACTGGCAGACAATGTGAAATATGAACCCACATCAAATCTTACAAAATCCAAGTCTTCGTACTTATTAATAATTCTATTCCCATCATGCTATGAATGATGGAATAGAAAAAACAAAACCCAAGAAATTAAAAAGAAAAAAAAAAAAAAAATGAAGGTAGATATATCTCTAAAATGAAGAAATGGTTTGTTAATTCAAAAAAAGAAAAAAAAAGAAAAAAAAAAGAAATGGTTTGTCTGTAACGTTTTGAATTTTAGGGTTTGTATTTAGATTATTTTACCGGCAACTTTATTGGTTTATCAATTGAGAATAAGTGAAAAAAAAAATTATTATATCTTCAAAAAATGGGACTTAAAAAAAATACACAAATAATTAAACAAAAAGATATATAATAAAAAAAAGGGTAAATTCCACAAACCTACCTTGAAGTTTTGTGATAATACCCAACTAGTCCAAGACAATTTAAAACCTACCCATTTCGTCATCAAAAGACCAATTTGTCCCTAATTTTTATTATCTCTTTTTTCTCTCTCCTGTCTCGTTACTCTCCCTCTCTCTCAACTCTCAACTCTCTTCTCTAAGTTCTCTTTTTTAGAACTCTCTCTCTAACCGGTGAAACCCATGAATTTTGGTCATCGGAAACATCACCCAACAAAGGACTTCGCGATTCCCACCGCAGGTTTGAGTCGTTTGACACCATCAGTGCTATTTAATGGACTCTCGTCCCTCTCAGATCGGAACCCACGCGATGGTGATGGTGCTTCGATCTGGTCACCAGTGAAACCCATAAGCTCAGTCATCAGTGTCAGCAACACCACCATGCAAGGGTCTTCTCGATTCCCACCAAATTTGATGCCATCAATGGACTCTTGCCCCTCTCTCTCTTATCAGAACCCATGCGGTGGTCGTGATGGTGCTTCGATCTAGATCTCTCCATTGTCTTTGCAGCGGCGACGTGGATCTTGGCATGGACTTTAGATTTCAAATTTGGGCAGTGTTCTTCAGGGGATGATGACCCTAATCTTGTGGTTTTTTTTTTTTTTTTTGGTTTCTATTATGATGTTTACAATGGGGTCTTAGGTGGTTTTGTATTGATTTTCTGTGTTATGTTTGGTTGGGATTTTTTCTGGTTTTTGGGGATTTTTGTTGGGTTTTTCTGGAGATTTCAATAGGGTTTACAAGCGGATTAATGGGTTTTGAAAGTGTGATTTTTATGTGCTTTTTTGTAGCATTTTCAGGGGACCTTCAATGGGATTTTGGTACTGTTCTTATGGATTCAGAGATTTGGGTTGGGTGTTTTCGGTCAGAGAGAGGTTTGAGAGTGAGAGAGACGAAAGAGAGTAGAGAGTTTGTATGTTTAGGGGCAAAGTTGTCTTTTGAGGACCAAATTGGTAGATTTTTCAATGTTTTGGACCTATCTGGTATTATCACAAACCTCAGGGTAGGTTTGTGGAATTTACCTAAAAAAAAATCCAAACTTGTTATTAGTATCCAACCTCCCACATGTTTTTATTCTTTTTTATGGACCAAATATTGATAGTTGAACTTGTTTATAATTTTTCAAAACACTATTGTTTAGAGAAAGTTTCTGTTTAGTAGAAATTGGAAATAATATATATATATATATATATATATAATGTAAGTGATGTGTCAAATGTAAATCAATAAGAATTTGTTATTTTAAATAAATTACTAAAATTGCAAAAATTATTACACATATATTACACACATAACATCTGCTGTACATGTGAGGGCTGAGATGAATTCATTATTCTTAATAAAATTTTCCCAAATTTGCCACTTGTAATGAATATCTCTATATTTGTTCACAACATCTACTAACCTAAAATCCAAGTTAAATTTCTTATCCAATCCCTTCTTAAGATATTTATTGCCCGTTTGGTAATATTGTTCTAGTAACATTGTCTAAGCATTGTGGAAATACGTGTGGGTGAAAAAGTGTTATAGAAATACGTGTTGTGTTGTTTAAACAATGAAAACTATTGTTTAAACAGTGTTACCAAACAGGCCATTAAAATCCTTTATACCCATTTTTTTGTCTTCTAGGTCTATTTCATTGCACAACAAGAAATAATATTTCTAGATTTCCAGATTAGTCAAATCCGCTTCTTCCATCTGGAGTCGTTTACCATTATCCATATTTTGCTGGACGGAAAAAAACAAAACATGATCATAGCGTAAAATAAAGTGTAGTCAACTGAAGGCATCTAGATTTTAATAATAAAAAAGTTCGTAGTTAACATATTTTGGAATGCATAAGATGAGATTAATTAGCAAAAAATAAGAAAGGAGTAGATGAAGTAGGGTAGATAGAGAACGTAGAGAATGTTTTTGCGAATAAGAGATGTAAGTATGGAAATTTATAAATAATGAATAATAAATGAGATAGTAATCAAGATAAATGATATTGTAATCTGAATAATGAGTTATTTCCATTTGGAGTCATTTACCATTATCCATATTTTGCTGGACGGAAAAAAACAAAACATGATCATAGCGTAAAATAAAGTGTAGTAAACTGAAGGCATCTAGATTTTAATAATAAAAAAGTTCGTAGTTAACATATTTTGGAATGCATAAGATGAGATTAATTAGCAAAAAATAAGAAAGGAGCAGATGAAGCAGGGTAGATAGAGAACGTAGAGAATGTTTTTGCGAATAAGAGATGTAAGTATGGAAATTTATAAATAATGAATAATAAATGAGACAGTAATCAAGATAAATGATATTGTAATTTGAATAATGAGTTATTTTTTTAGAAAATGGAAATAATAAATATATATAATGTAAGTGATGTGTCAAATGCAAACCAATAAGAATTTGCTACTTGGAGCTGTTTGCATTTACGGCTTGGAGTGTTTGGAGTCAGCGGAATAAAGTCCAGTTGAACCTTCAGTCCAATCCGCTTCATCAAGTGGCAGAACAATCAAGAACCATGCTGTCGCAATACTAGGTAACCACAAGGACTGCAGAATTGCAGCTTGGGAGCAATGGCATCGGAGGAACAAGGTGGAGACCTCCGTAAGCTGGCTTTGTTAAGGTTAATTTTGATGAGTTTTGTTTAAAGTGTTTTAGAAAGACAGGTTGTCAAAGTCTACTTGCCATAAACTCTCTTCTTGCAAAGTTTTTCAAGAGTTTGTGTTAAGATATATTTTATTGTATGTAACAAGTGAGTATGAGTTGAGTGATTTATGACTTCTCTCATATGTTCATTTGTTTGTTGTGGTTTTGTCACGGATTGCCAAAGGGGGAGATTGTTAAGGACATATTTTATGTAGTTGGCCAATCCTTTGACAAAACGCACTTTACTTGTAATTGGGTAGATCTAGGATATGTTTAATACTTCAAGGAACATGTTGTTCAAGTCTAATATTAAAGCAATGAAGATTGGACCAAGAAACAAATGAAGAAAATGTGTTCAATAAAGCTGGACAGATAGCTCGACACCTGTGGACAGATAGCTCAACAGCTTCTTGACACCTTCTCGACAGCTGGCTATCTATCGAGATCTTAAGGTGTTTTCTTATCGCAATCTCGATACCTTCTCGACAGCTGGTGGATTGATCGAGAAATCTTCTGTCTCCTCGACACCAAGCTATCTATCGAGGTTTAAAGCTCGACACCTCCCGATCGATCGAGGTATCTATCGAGGTTACGGGAATTCATATTTTCAGAACTCTAGACCTATATAAGACTTATTTTAGAGGCAGTAACATAAGAGAATAAGAGAATACAAGGAGAACATATGCAAAAGGTGACCGATGCCTTATTCTCTCTAAAAGAAGCTACTGTGTCTTTTGTGCCTTAGGGTTTTGTAACCAAGTGTTTCTTGATCTTCATTCTTGATGAAGTGAAGAACTTTGCAGCCAACATCTTCTTCTAGTTGGTGATTGAAGTTGCGTACTGGGATCCACGCAATTGGTTAGTCACGTACTGGGATTCGTGCAACAAAAAGGGTGGCATTCATATATTGAAGAGTTCAGAGGTTCTGAAGCGGTAGAAGGTTTCTGCTGTGAGTTCATCTACGGGGATTGTAGAGTCTATGGACAAAGGTTTTGTACTAGATCTAAAACTTCTCTTTTCTATAGTGGATTTCTTTTTGGGAAGGTTTCCCCCCAGGTTTTTTACTGTGAAACTGGTTGATTTCATTGGTTTTCCTAGGTCATCATATCTTGTCTTATTTACTTTTCCGCTGCATTTATTTTTGACATGATATTGATGTTTATTTGTTTTAACAAGTTTTATTGATAATAAATCTAATTAACAACTTGTATTTAAAACTTGTTAATTCTATCAACCGATGTCTAAATTACCCAACACTTTGTATGGGAATCTAACTTTCTGATATAATGAGGAGGGAACAGCTTTTGCAGTGTGGATCCATGGCCGGCCCAACAACAAATTGAAACAAGCTGAGATGTCCAAAACTTGAAAATGTACTTTCTGAACTGTAGGGCCAATCGTTATCTCAAGTGTAACATTCCCTAGTACTTCTCTTCAGGTATTGTCGTAGGCCCTCACATATTGATTGGATGGCCCAAAGTCCTCCATATTTAGGCCCAAGCAACTTGCCGTCCTTAGGGGGCAAACATTTAATGCACTACCATCATTAACCAGTACCATTGGCACCCTCTTGCCATGAGTGTCAATTGTAATGTGAAGGGGGTCATTGTGTGAATACCCCTTATCTGAAATATCCTTATCAGAAAAAGAAATAGTGGGCTCAGTCCTTATTACTCCAATCATGGCATTAAGGGCTTCAGGAGTTATGGTAGTTGGAACTTGGATCTTGTTTAGGAGGTCTAGCAAAGATTGACGATGATGATAAGAGGCAGTGAGTAAACCCCATAAAGAAATATTAGCTTGAGTCTTCTGTAACTTCTTGAGAACAAGATCGTCTTCTAGCTATAACTAAGTGGGCCTAAATGGCCTATTCAGTGCTTCCACTGGGTCATCTACTTCCAAGTAAGATGGCTTAAAGTGTCTAACCCCTCGAGTAAAGTGGGCTATTCCAGTGGCTTTGTAAAGGTTGGGCTTTTTGTGGAGAGTATGTGTTTGTCTTCCTGGGAATGTGGGCTTTTGTGAAGTGAGTCTGAAGAATAAGGTGGGCTCTTTTTGTGGGGAAGTGGCCTTTTCTGGGAAAGAGATTGACTCTTTTGGTGAGGATTTTGGTGAGCCTTGATTTGATAATGTGGGCCTTTCTTGTTCATTCCAAATATCAATTCTAGGTTTAGGAAGCGGTAGTTCCTTGATCATAAGTTCTTCCCATATCAAGGTGTTGCAACTTGGGATGTCTTGGATCATGGCTGATAGCTCCTCTTGTGTCTTGCTTTCTTCTTCAATTAAGCAATTAATCTTTGGACCTTGCCCAACAGCATGATTAAGGAGTGGGTTTGTGGTGATATTGGGTCGAGCTGGTGGAGATATAATCTCTTGATCAATCAAATCTTGGACAGAGTTTTTGAGCGCATAGCATTGATCAGTGGCATGCCCTGGTGTCTGATGAAATGCACACCTCTTGTTATTATCGAACCACTTTGGCAAAGGATTTGGTATTGGCTTGGGATCAAAAGGTCTGAGGAGATCCTTCTCTCTAAGTTTCTCAAAAACTTTACTGAGTGGCATATGTAATTCATGGTATTGCCTCTTGGGCCTTCCTTGTGGAGCTTGGGCCAATGGGGGTGAAGCTACTAACTGAAAAGGGGACTGTTTGCTTATGGCAGATATCTCTGGCACTTTTGAGATTGATGGACCCAAAGACCTCTTTGGCCTTATTACTTCTTCTCCTTTGAGGGTGCCAGTGTTAATAGCGTCTTCAATCTGAGTCCCAGCAACAATCAAGGCCTTGAAACTAGGGAAATACTGAGCAAAAAGATACTTGTTATAGGCTGGGAGAAGATTCTTCACAACCATGTTCAACTGCTCCTCCTCGTTGGGCCTAACAGTCATTTGGGCTACCTTAGCCCTCCACCTTGTAATGAATGCAAAAAACGACTCCTTAGAGTCTTGCTTGGTTGTCTCAAGGTCTCTTCGAGTAACATCCACTTCAGTATTGTACTTGTACTGTTTATAAAACTCACGACCAATATCTTCCCAATTACGAGTTCGAGAATCATCCAAATTTAAGAACCAATGCAAAGCAGCCCCCGTGAGTGTGTTTTGAAACATTTGGGCCATTAGTTCTTCACTAGCCCCTAAGGGTTGCAATGCCATCATATACATTTTCAGATGGGCTTTTGGGCAGTCCATGCCATCAAACTTGTCCAATGTTGGCATCTTAAGCTCCAATGAGTCTTAGCCTTTTCTGTCAACTCTTGACAAATCCAAAGTTAACATTAATTATAGTGATATTAAATATAATTGTACTCTAGGCCTTATTAATAAATTATATCCCAAGACTTTATTGTACATGCAACCCCTTCATAAAATATTCGTAGTAATACAAAGTCATGAATGACGACTGCCATTTTGTATATTACTATATTTTAATCCTTGAATACCCGGTTTAATCCTTTAAGGTTATTCATCATATATTTATGAAATCCAATTTTATAAATATATACTTTAGTAACTCCTTGCTAAAGTGGTTAGGTCTAACTCTCTGAATAACTGAACCCATTAAACGTATCTCCAGGAAATATTTTATATCTCCGTTAAGAGATTATAAATTCCATTTTGAGAATATATGTTCCATCAACACTAAATGTGGCTACCCAACATACTGAGATTTTAACCGTTACTTTAGATCTCACTATTGATATATCAAAGCAACTTACACTTCATAATCAGGTCCATTATTCTCTCAAAATTAAGAGTTTATGTAAATAGAAGTCATGGGATTTATTATTCATTTGACAATCGTTAGGAGAACAATAAATCTCACAGCGGTCTAATTCAATATGTCTTAACTCTTAAAACATATCAACATATCAATTAGAAGTCTCCACTTCCATGATCAAGATAAATCATCTTAGTTGATATATTATAGTCTTCGCAGATGAAATGCCCAATTTCATCACCGACTACGAACTAAAATCCTAAATTTACAAAAAACTTGTGATTTATATCTTCTATGACTTTTCACATAAATCATATATTATGCATCTCATGAACTATATGATAATGTCCGAATATTCATGTTACTATTATTTTAGATAATAATAAAATAACTTTATCAATTACAATATTAAGTCATACATAATGTCACACATAATATCATATATAGCATCATACAATAGGATTCAAGGGCACTAATCCTTACAAACTCCTTCAATGAACCAAATAAATTAACAAGGGAATCGATACATTGTACTTTTATTGTGGTACAAGCTGTAGATCTGAAAACATGCAACATCTAGAAGATCCTTTTAAAAGACTTATTAGAAGTACCAGCTATCCAAAGCCTAGATTTAACATCGTCTAACATGCACCATCCACTAGACTGCAACATCTTCTCTACAGTATATTCATAAGGGATTTTGGGTAGAGGGCGTAACTTACCTATTAGGAATACTAAAGAGTTAACAAACAGTTCGAGCCCATCACAACAAAATAAAGTTAATAAATCAGTTAGTCTGCTAATGTAGTGAAGGTTGTTTGTTACTCATATCTGTTTGCTTCAGGAGAATTGTCAAATAACAAATTAATTCAATCGTTGCCTATTCCCGTGAAATCTATTTACACAAGTGCATATCATTCACATCTAATTGAAAAGATAAAAAAAGCTAATGCCTTATCCCTTGTCGAGTTATTTGGTTCCATTGGAGGAGTTCATGGATGTCCTAGCATATGAGAGAGAAGAAGAAGACAACGGTAGAGGGTAAGAGTTTAATGTCCTTCAGTTTATTTTTAGAAGAGAATTTAAATTTGACATGGCACTAGTGTGTTTTTAACCATTAGATCTAATGGAAATTAATGATTTAAAAAATGTGTAACTTGAACCTATCTCTCTCTCTCTCTCTCTCTCTCTCTATATATATATATATATATATAGAGTTGTGTTCAAGTTACACCTAATCTTTAAGCAATGTTGCACCACTCAATATTTTTTAATTAAATGCAAATTTTAACAAATCTACCGTTAGATTGTATTATTTTTGTATATTCTTCATGCTTACAAAATTTCAAGGTAATCAAAAATTAATAGCCATGTCATTAAACAATTTTTTAAATTCAAGTTTTTGTAGTTTAAAATAATGCATAAAATATGAGTTTATGATAAAATAATAAATACATCCAATTGACATGAAAATTAGTATGATTATTAAGAGCATATAATTCAATGGTGGGATTTTCAAAATATGAATTCTATAACAAGTTATTGGATAGTGTAATATTGTTTAAAATTACATCAAGTGTAATTTAAACTCAGCTCATATATATATATATATATATATATACAAAACTTAGGTTAAGTACCTTAAGTGCTGTTCTTTAAGCCCTCTTCTTAAGATTCATCCATATAGCTACTTAATTAAAAAATACACTTCCATCTTATGAGAAAAATTCACATAACAGAATGTTAAAAGGGGAAGTTAAGGAACAACACATAAGTACTGTACAAGTCTCTCTCTCTCTCTCTCTCTCTAGATTAAAAAAATGCAGTAAAAATTGATCAAACCAGTTGAATGGGTCCAAAACTCCACATATTGACATGAACAACCCACAATAAAATGGGCTGGAAATTATCAATTAGGAATACTAAAGAGTCAACAAACAGTACAAGCCCATCACAACAAAATAAAGTTAATAAACCAGTTAGTCTGTTAATATAGTGAAGGTTGTTTGTTACTCATATCTGTTTGCTTCAGGAGAATTGTCAAATAACAAATTAATTCAATCGTTGTCTATTCCCATGAAATCTATTTACACAAGTACATATCATTCACATCTAATTGAAAATATGAAAAAGCTAATGCCTTATCCCTTGTCACGTTATTTGGTTCCATTGGAGGAGTTCATGGACGTCCTGGCATATGAGAGAGAAGAAGAAGACAACGGTGGAGGGTAAGAGTTTAATGACCTTTTGTTTATTTTTAGAAGAGAATTTAAATTTGACATGGCACTAGTGTGTTTTTAACCATTAGATTTAACGAAAATCAATGATTTAAAAAATGTATAACTTGAACTTATCTCTCTCTCTCTGTATATATGTATATATATAGTTTAAAAAAAATGGATCAAACCAGTTGAATGGGTCCAAAACTCCAGACATTGACATGAACAGCCCACAATAAAGTGGGCCGGAAATTAAACTATTGTTAGTGGGCCGTAGTTGAGGGCGGGAATGAATAAAAAATTGCAACTCACAAACCACAAAGAACCAGAAAAAAGAAAAAAAGAAAAAGAGGAAGATATATATAAATAAATAAAAAAGGGCAGAAGAAGAGGCGAAAAGGACAGAGACCTTAGTAACATATGTGATTATGTCGTCGGAAACAGAAGAAACGGCGGCGATGGCGTCGTTGGGTATGAAGAAAAGGAAAAAGTATCGGTCTCAGTCTCAGTCTCCGATGATCATGACAACCTCCGCCGTAAGTTCTCTCGATTCCTCTGCATCTCAATTACATACCCATGAGAATGTTTATTTTTCTAGGAAAGTCATCAACAATAACAAACTTGATGTTCCAAATAATAACAAGAATAAGAGTGTACAAGTAGAAGAAGAGTCCTTTATTATTGAGGAAAGAAAATCGAATAATAGAGCTAGAGCTAGACGAGGAGGTAAGAATAGGGTTGTGGTGCTTTCTCCTTATTTTGCTAATCAATCTCATTCGAATGAGATTGATGGTAATGCCAAGGGGAGACGACAGCAGGATTTGGAGGATGAAGATCATAAAATGGAGTCCGATTACAGTCCACTTGAGGGAAGTTTACAAAATGAGATTTTAAAGCTTGAAGATCTCCTCTCACTCTCACAATGCACTTACAAGAAGACAAAGGATGATGGTGGCAGGAACTTAGCTGCGGAGGTGGCAGTTGAGAATGAGTTACCAAGCATTTATGCTAACTTGAAAGAAGACCAATTGCAGCAAACTGGGTTAGAAATTGGAAAGCGCAGGAGAAGAAATGAAAAACAGCAAGCAATAGCTCCTGTTGATATTCGAAAGGTCTCCCCTTACTTTGCAAATGAACAAGGACCCAAGGTTGAGGAGACCATTCGCAACAAAAACACTGTAATATCAACTACTGGATATGCTGCTGCTTTTGTTGAGAATTTTAGAGGTGATGGTGACCCAAGGAAGGATAAGAAGAGGGGGAAGAGAAAGGATGATAGAATTAGCAAGTTGTGTACCAAGTCTAATGAGATACTGGGGTTTGAGAAAGCCCTTTTAATAGATGAGGATGTAGGTTTAACTGAAGGTTTTGATGGTAATGCCAAGGGGAGAAGAAAGGATAGCAGGCATTTCGCGCGGGATTTTCACAAAATGGTAGTTAAAGATGAGGAGAGGGAGATGGAGGATGAAGAGCAAAAATTGGAGTTAGATTACAAAATAAAACGTAGGACTAGTCCATTTGAGGGAAGTTTACAAAATGAGGATTTGAAGCTTGAGGATGTTCTGTCACAATACACTTACAGGAGTCATGATATGACAAAGAACGGAAAGAATGGCCAGCATGATGAGAAGCAAGAGAAGAAATGTAGCGAGAAACTTTGTTTCCCATTTGAGATGACAAACAATTCATCCGTTCTACCTGATGATGGTGGCAGGAACTTGGCTGGGAAGGTTGAGAATGAGGCTGTTATATTGCCAAACATTCATACAAACTTGAAAGAAGAGCAAGTGCTGCAAAATGGGTTAGAAATTGGAAAGGTTTCTCATTCCAAGTGGAGGAGAAGAAATGGAAAACGGCAAGCAAGAGCTCATGTTGAAATTCGAAAGGTCTCCCCTTACTTCTGGAGGTCAACGGGACAGGTGGTAAGGAATGATGGTGATGGTACAAAAAAAATGAAACCACCAAGACGTTGTGCAAGAACTCATGCTACTTCTGTGAGGGTCTCACCCTACTTCCAAAAGATATCCAAAGAAGAAGAAAATAAAGATGGCCATTTGTTGGAAGGTAGCAATGGATTTAAAAAACCTGTTGCAATTAAGACTGTTCTTTCTTCTTCTGAGAAGCTAGCCGATGCATACCGAAGAAAAAGTCCAGATAACATGTGGAAGCCTCCGTGCACCACACCTGGTCTACTCCAAGAGCGTCATGCCCATGATCCTTGGAGGGTATTGGTGATATGTATGCTCCTAAATCGGACAACTGGTTTTCAGGTATTTCTGGTGTTTTCTGTTGTCTTTTCCAAACTACTAATCAAGTGTTTGTTTAATATGAGCCTTTGGGTCCTCTTTTAGATATATCAGTGTGTTATTCCCTGAAGCAATAGTTGACTAGTTATAAGTTTTCCATCCTTTGTAGTTTGTAGGAAACATCATAACTTCGTTATAGGAAATTTAAGGTGTATGATCAAATTACTTTCTCTTTTATTGGGGACAACAAAACTGGATTAGGGCATGAATGGTAATATGGTTGACTAGGTTATCCAACAAGCTTAACTTATGATTTTCTTGGCTCTTTCCTGCATAATATATCCAAGGGTGTTACCGAACTAGTTTCTACTACTATTCCTTGGGAGGGGGGATTTTTGAAAGTGTGTGTACTTTTGTCGTGATTACTATTATCATGAATTGATACACTTATTCCTTCAGCGGCTCTATCACTATTATCATGGAAATAGAGCATTATTCTTCACTACTTTTTTGGGAATATCAACATCTTTTATTGTTTAATTTGTGAGTCTTCAGTTTGCCAATGATCTCTAGCTCAATTAACCCCTCTTCCCCTTATGAGTGCTAAGGAGAGGGTGAGGCTATGGCTCAAGAGTCATCGGATGCCTGTTTAACTTGTCAATAAAAAAAAAAAAAGAAAAGAATTACTATTCATCTTTTTGACATTTAGGTTGTTGCCATAATATGTTGTAGACACTAGACGCAAAATGTCAATCACCATGTTGAGACTTATTTCTAGGTATGAATCTTCGTTGAGAAAGCACTGTTTGTGTTTTTTTTTTTTACTGCCATGGTAGTTGGTTGTAGACACTAGACACTTTGTATTTTTTTTTTATTTATGGTTGCCTTGCAGTAATGTCAATCACCTTGTTGAGACTTATTTCTAGGTATGAATCTTCACTGAAAAAGCACTGGTGTTATTTTTTACTGCCATGCATTTCCCACCTATCCATATCTTTCAGTTTATGTTCTTCGTTTTCCTAATTTGTATGTATGATTTGTTTTGGAATCTATTATTCTATATTGCTGGCTTTGCAAATCTCTAAGATTGTGTCTTGCATCACAATCCAATATGGTGTTGTGATTACGGAGGCTTGTGTATTTGTCAATGGTAAATAAGGGTCCACTAACATTCGTTGCGGAATCGTCTGTGACCAAATCGGTTGATGACTGAGGAACTTGACAAAGATTAAGATAGCAAATCATAAAGCTGGATCTAGGCATGGTTTATGGCATAGATTTTTGGATTACTAGAAAATAAAGAATAGAATTAGGTTTGTGGATTAGTGACTGAAAAACAAAATCTCAGCATTGTGACTGTACTTCTGACTATTCCATGTCTTATGGGGAAAGATGTAGTTGTTGCTGTAATAACAGAAGAATTGCACGGTTGGAGGACTGATGGCGCAATCATAGCATGGTTATATAAAGGATATACTCTTTGGAAGCGTAAGGCTAAGGCAAAGCCTAACAATAATTGTCTATGGTAGTTAATTAGATATTTATATTTTATTTTGTTATTCTAGAGTTAAGGGTATTTAAGTAATTTTAAAATTTTTGTGTGTGGGCCATAGTTATAGGACATGGATTTTATTTTATTAATGAGTCTTATTTAGTTATGGGTCTTTATTATGAGCTTTGGTTTAATTATTAGGTTTTATTTTTTACTAGTTAATTTGGTACTCGTATTACTACTAGTACAAGAGTCATATATAATATTGTGCTCAATGTATTCAAAGGAAGTAGAATGAGTTGATTAATAAAATGGAGTGTTTTGAGAAATAGGCACATTGGCCTTTGTTGATTTCTCCTTATCTCTTCTCTATCTTTTCTTCTTCTCTTTCTAAAGTTACTGTTCACGGGCGCAAAACCCTTATTTCTCTCTAATTCTTCTTCTTTCCTAACCCTAAACCTACCACAAGCACATTTAGACAAATTCTCTAATTTGTCCTACATCAAGGACACTTTGTTAGTTATAGCAAATATAGATGTTTCACTTTCACCCTTATGAGCACTGGTAGATGCAGCATTCATCTGGATTCAGTTGGGTCACATTGGATTTGGTTGATTGAATGGTTGCCTGTTTTGAGCTTTAAACATTCTTAATTAAGCTGCCTGTTTTTATCATTTTACAAATTATCATAATTGTTGATTCTATAGTCTGGATCCTTTGTTTGTTACAATACATCACAAAATCATTAATTTTGTTTAAAAAGTAAAAAAGAAAGTTGTATGAACAAATGAGTTTTCTTTTTTGGTTTGTTCATTTTGGCTTGGCCTCAAGTGCTGGGTTTAGTTCCACGGGATCCTTGGTCTGGTTTGGGTGTAATTTGAGAAAGCTACCTAGTTTATACCATCCCAAACTAAGGTGCACATTACATTGTTACAACATTGGTGTTTGCATATTGGCTAAACAACCCAGTAAATCTTTTTGAAGTCCCTTAATAGATTATAATGATTTTTATGTTTCTCTTCACATGATGGAAAATATTCTACAAATTGATGGTTTCTCTTAGAAGGGGTCTTTGTATCTGTGTGTGTGGGTCTTAGTGTCCGTTTGGGAACAGTTTTTTTTAGTTGAAATTGAAAACCTTTTGCTGAAAATACTGTAGAAAAAAAGCTAAAAGCTAGCTAAGTAGTACAGTGGGACCCATTAATAGTACCTAAAAGTGCAATGAAATCCATGAATAGTAGCAAAGTAAGCTAAAAACACTAATAAGCTGTCGGTTTCATCACTTCCCAAACACACTCTTAATGGATCTCTTGACATTTTGTATAGATTGATAATTGTTCTTAGCACTTGGTTATAAATGAATTGCTTAAATGCATATGTTTCTCCTTACAGGCTAGAAGGGTTATATCGAATCTCTTTACTCTTTGTCCTGATGCAAAGACAGCAACTGAGGTTGCCAAAGAGGAAATAGAAAAGATTATAAAAACTCTAGGTCTACAAAAGAAGAGGGCTTCAATGATACAACGCTTGTCTCGGGAGTATATGGGGGAAAGCTGGACCCATGTGACTCAGCTGCATGGTGTTGGCAAGTAAATTGACTACACTTTCATCCTTTTTCTTTTAGTTAATGATCCTACCTAGAAGTTTGATTATATCTTAATGGAAACTGAATTCCTTTTTGTCTTTGGGCTAGGTATGCAGCTGATGCGTACGCAATATTTTGTACAGGAAAGTGGGACCAGGTAAGGCCTAATGATCATATGCTAAATCATTACTGGAAATTTCTCAAAGATAGAGAGAGAAAGAGAGGACTGATCTGATAGTTGAAGGGTTTTATGCATAGACAAGGTAGGCATGCTTCACAGGTTCCACTTTTCTAATATTATTACTAATTTTGGGAACCTTATTTTTGTAAGCAGAAGACTATGTTCGTATCACTTGCTACTCCACTTGTGTTACTTGATGAATTTTGGGGGTACTTTTAATGCTAGAACACTGCTATTTCTATGCAAAGTTAGGAGTAGTAATTATATTGCCTTCGTTTTGAATTTTTAAAGAGGTTACATCTTTTCCCAGTTCTTATCCTAGTCTTCATGTTTTTTGGTAAATGCATGAATTGACAGTTTCTTGCTCGGTGCCCCTCAAATTGAAGCTCGTGTGATGCTCTTTGCAAGATCTCACTTGTTTAAATCCAACGTCATTTGTTTAAGTTGAAATTATTTTGATGGGTATTAAAAAAGAATTAGGTTCAAATCCCTTATTCCCCATTATTGGGTAATAACGCTTGGAAATATTAACAATTGTGATGATAAGATGTTCATCTCGGTTTCCACATTGAGTATTATGAATGGAGTTAACTTGACACCAAAATTTAAAAAATTAAATTGGATACATAGCACAAAATTAAACTACAATTAGAAATTAATTTGATCCGATTTGAATTCTAAAATTGTATTTCAAATTAATATAATATATATGATTATATTTTTGTCCACTTTTAACAAATTAACAAAATCTTAATCCAAACACACTAAAAACTATTAAAAAATAAGATTCAAAGAAATCTTGGTTTGTTTTTCTTATTTTGTAGGTTTTTTTCTTTTTTTGGGTAATTTGAGATGTTACTATAAGCTACATTTTTGAGAATGCTTCATGCTTCATCAACATATGAAATTATTGTTTCTGTGGTTATTTCAATTTTGATAGTTAAAAACCCAATTTCAATTATTGGGATGGTAGGCTATAGGCTCACGGTTGTTGGAGTTGTGTAAGGGATGTTTTTGCGACAAGAGCCAAAAATGCAAGATTAGCCCAAATCTCCCATTGGGTTCTTTAGAAATATTTATTTGTGGAGAATCAAGTTTGAAATTCTAAATGTATAATGAACAAAAGGCTAATAGTACTTTAACAAGAGAGAAATCAAAATGCCATAATTGAAGCACAAGAAAATGCAGAAATAGTACACAGGTTTGAAACTTCAACTCATAGTCAGTGGGAAAAGGAAATTGAGAGAGGTTGTGAGAAAGAGAGAGAAGGTTCCCCTGTATCCATATTTTCAGCCCTATGCTTCAGAATTGTGAGAATGTTGGCTAGCTAAATGAGCTTTTAATCTAAAGTTTCAGCTATGTGGGTAAAACGTGGTTGGTTGGTTTTTGAGCTGAATGGAGAGTTTTATATTGAGTTTGGGGAGATGCTAATGATTGGCTTTTGGTCAATAGAAAAGGCTTTGGACCCAAGGTGTTAAACAAGTAGTAATTTTTAGGTTTACTTTTTGTTGTCTACAAACATATCTAACTTCCTTATTTCATAGACAAAGGCTTCTGTTTACTTAAAGTAACTATTTCAAAATAATCAAACAGACAACAGCAAAACTAGAAAGGAAAATAAAAATGCAGCTTATTAAAGTCAGCTTCTCATAAATTAAAAACCTGGATAAGGACAACTGCGAGATTTCCTCATTTGATTTCCAGAAGCAAATTCTGATAACAATCCTAAGGGTATCACCCAAAATAAAGTATTGTAAGGCTCAGGAATATTCCTTTATTTGCTGCCGCTTCAAGCAACTGCTCCTGCAAATTAAAACCTTTTGCATTTGAACCAAAACTAGAATGAACCAGTTTAGCATATAGACAGACGCAAGGCTACTTAGGGGCAAAATTATAAACATTGGACTGAGGTAAAAATGTCAAGGACCCCCACCTTTGAGAATGGAAATGAAAACCACACAGTCAAGCTCAGGTTGGGCGAGATCAGAAGAGGTGGTGGCAAAGTTAGAAGCTCTGATGAGCCTTATAAGTCATGACATCAACCAAGGGCACTACCAGGGATATTTTCAAACATCTTCATCAGTAATGGTTTGTCAACCAATCTTTTTTCAACTTGCATAAGTATAGCAGACCAGAGTAGATTATTCACAACACAAGGACTTCAAGACAAGGCCCTTCCCACATACAATTAAAACATACAAAAAATACAATTAAAACATATTCATATTTGTTATTTAAGAGCACCACTAAATACAATTAAAACATATTCATATTTTTTATTTAAAGCATACAAAAAATTTAAAAGACTATTAAACATAATGAAAATAACTTACTTTAAAGTTAATTGACACTTAAAACGTAATCATACTAATCAAATCCAAGAAGAACTTGTAATCCCTCAACCATGATAAATGAAGACTAAATCAAACCAAAAATGAAGGGAAAATACTATAATTTAAAATATTGATAGTAAAGGTATATATCTGATTTCTAACAACTCAAAAATTCGCTTTCTGTTTGTTGATGCCCATATTTGCAAATTTGTACCCAAAGGCTTATGAGGAAGAAAGCCCAATGAAGAGTAAGGCCCACCAAGAAGACCAAAGAACAAGAAGGGTCCAAAGAAAGAAATGCAAGTGAAAGCAATCTACGGCAAAACGCAAATCTGCAGTAAAATACAAGTCTGCCGCAGAATACAGTTCTTTGGCAGGACGGCTTCGGCAGATGAAGATAAAATGGGTCCAACGCCCTTTTGATCCAGTTAACATTATTTGGCCCACAAAGGCCCAAATCCTTTTGTATAAAAAAGATAGGTGTGAGAACTAATATGAAAAGGAACGATGAAAGGAAACAAGGAGCAGCAGGAATTGCGTGAAGGAAGAGTCAAACTAAATGACAAATG
This sequence comes from Quercus glauca, assembly GCA_023736055.1. Classification (NCBI taxonomy): domain Eukaryota; kingdom Viridiplantae; phylum Streptophyta; class Magnoliopsida; order Fagales; family Fagaceae; genus Quercus; species Quercus glauca. The sequence goes on from CM043315.1 coordinate 523,857, forward strand.
CAGCAAGAAACGCGTGAAGAAATAAGACAAAAACACGCAGCAGACGAAACAGAGTTGATCTGCTACGGCAAGAACGGCGTGGGGGACAAAAACAAAAGACAGTGGAGCAAGAACAGAAGGACTGGGGCACCACCAACCTGTACCCAGCCAATACAAGGGAGGTGGGCCCACGGTCAAAGAGATTCAGAGGGCGTGGTTTGGTGGTGGGGGGAAAAGACGGTCTATATTTGGTTTCCTGCCATAACTTCTTTTGGGATATATACCTTGCTGGGATGGTATCTTACCCAAAAGAAGTAATAAATGGTTGGGACCACTGATGCATGCCATAGAGCTAGGTAGTGAGGTAGAGGTATACGGCAGGAACAAACAAAATGGAATTTTGTCGTGCAACAAATATGTTCTGAGCAGATGGCAGTGGTCGGGGCAACCAATGGGTGAGTGGGTAATCTTGAAAGGATGCCCACAACAAACCAAAAACAGTTGGTGAAGCCCTAGGGGTAAAAGGGAGAAATCTCATTGAATTAGCTCACTATAAAAGGGAGGTAACCACGGCAGAAAAAGAGAGACCAAACGGAGGACCGAAGTAGAGGAAAAAACAGGGGAATGAGTGAAAAACAGGGGAAGAAGAAAAACACCCAGAGGGGAGAAAAAAGAAAGGAAGAAAGAAAGAAAAAGAAGAGAGAAAACGCGGTAGGAATAGGGGTATGCATCAATAGACCATCTTTTCCCTCCCTCTTAGCAAACCCACTCTTTGAAATCTCCAAAAGTAATAACTAGTAGCCATTTAGGCATATTCTCCAAAATGAACAACTTTTACGGCAGGAGCCCATGATAAGATTTGTTTATGCGCAGGAAGTAGAAAAGTGTTTCTGCAGTAAAAATGGTAGTTGTGGGCACCCGAGGAACGAGAAAGGAAGTCAAACAAGCTGAACTAATGGGCCGAGGCCCTAGAAGGAATAGAATGGGCCCTGCATTTGGCCGAGCAAGGAACCGGCTGGGGCCCGAGGAGCATTGGATCCCGAGGGGAGAACCAGACCTTACGCAGCGCCACGTCAAGTGCCACGAGAAAAGCCTCCTTGGCTGAAGGAGGCATGGGTCAGTGGCAGACAGGCGGCCGTCAGGACAGTAGCTCCCAGTCACATCAGTAATAAATAGCGCACACCAGCTCTGTCAGCCGCATTAAATGCAGAGGTGACCTGAAAGGATGCCCATCGCTGCTGCACCAGCTACTACTGCCGCCTGCTCCGGGAAAAGAGATAGGTGACAAGTGTCGGAAATTGGGCAAGGGACAGCTAAAGATGGACGGAGCAGATTAAAAGGCCAAGGGCTATATAAAGGGAAGGCTGGGGCCTTTGTAAGGAGGTTCGGTTGTTGTTCTAGCCCATCTCTACCAAATTCTATTGTATTGAGTCTGAAAAAGCTTGTCTTACCGCATAAATACAACTTTGTGTTACTCTCTTTTTTGGGCCCTTACAATTGGCGCCGTCTGTGGGGACAACAAGCGCCTGCGGATATATCTTGTGTAGCAATGGCGAATGAGGGTAGAAGTGAGGAGGGGTCGGTTAGATTATGGGGTGCGGACCCTTTTCTTAACTTGGAACGCAGGAGGGATAGGCGACGAGCCCTCAGCACGCCAGCAGGGCTGCACCGTTCAAGGCGAGCAGGGTAGGACCGTCCCCGTCACGAGAGTCGAGCCCGACGTGGGCAGGACACCCTAGCACTACAGCAGGAAATTGATCACTTACGAAAAAAGCTGAGACGAAAAGAGCGTGATAGGAGGAGCCCGTCGGCGGCGTCGAGCGAGTGTTCACGGGGAAGCCCAGACCCACCGTACCGGCGTAGATCCAGAACTCCGCCTAGCGAAGCATACTCGGACACCGCGGACGAGGGCAACCATGGTCACAAGAGATCGCCCCCTCGTCTCAATGGGAGAAATGATGCCATGAGTAGGGCCCTGAGGCAGATCTCCAAGTCGCCTTTTGTCAGGAGGATTAACAAGGCCAGGCTCCCTCATCGTTTCTCCCAGCCCACATTCACCATATACAACGGAAGAACGGACCCGGTGGAGCATGTGAGCCACTTCAACCAGAAGATGGCCGTACACGCTGGCAATGAGGCGCTCATGTGTAAAGTCTTTCCTTCCAGCCTTGGGCCTGTGGCCATGCGCTGGTTCGACGCGTTGGGCGAGGGATCCATTGGATCCTTCCAGGAGTTGACCAGAGCATTCAGCGCGAGGTTCATCACCTGTAGCAGGACCCCTAGACCTTTGGACGCCCTGCTGTCCATGTCAATGAGGGAGGGGGAAACCCTTAAAACCTACGCGGACCGCTACTGGGAAATGTATAACGAGGTTGACGGTGATTTCGAAGACGTGGCGGTAAGGACCTTCAAGGTCGGCCTTCCGACCGACCACGACCTTAGAAGGTCGTTAACGATAAAACCTGCTGCCAGCATGCGCCAGCTCATGGAGCGCATAGAAACCTACAAAAGATTGGAAGAAGACCAACTCCAAGGGAGAGGCAAGGCCGGGTCGTACCCGGAGAAGAGAGATCCACGGGGAGGAGGGTACCATAACGACCGGCCACGAAGGGAGTTCCCTGGTCGGCAGGCCCCGGAAGGGGTCCATATGGTCAACTCGCTGTTTAAAGAATCGATGCACCAGATACTTGAAAAGATTAAGGACGAGCCGTTCTTCAGCTGGCTGAATAGGATGGGCGGGGACCCGTCCAGGAGAAATCAAAACCTCCACTGCCATTATCATCGGGATAAGGGTCACAAAACGGAGGACTACCGGACACTGAGAAGTCATTTGAACCAATTGGCGAAGGCGGGGAAACTGGGTCGCTTCATGCATCAGCCTGCGGGGCAAAACGAGCCAACAGGGACGGAATTTCACCAGGGCGACCACTCACGCCCGGCCCTGGGAACCATTAACATGATTCTGGCCGGATCAGGAGCGGGCGCCGTGTCAAGCCCCCAGGTCCTGTCTGTGGTGGGAAGCCTGAACCAGGAAGAATGGCATAACAAAAGGTCAAGAGCGGCGATCCCCGACTTAAGTTTTTCCGAGAAAGATAAGAGGGGAACCCAACAGCCGCACGAGGATGCCTTGGTCGTCACAGTTAGAATCGGGGGGTACAACGTCAAAAGGGTACTAATTGACCAAGGGAGCTAGGCTGACGTAATGTACCCCGATCTGTACAGGGGATTGGGTCTTAGGCCCGAAGACCTGAAAGCATGCCATTCCCCGCTTATGGGCTTCGACGGTAAGATGGTAGCTCCTCTGGGAAGAGTTAAGCTTTCCGTGCAAATTGACGGCAGGGAAGTCCGGGTGAACTTCATAGCGATAGGGGCTTCCTCGCCCTACACGGCCATCCTCGGCAGGCCTTGGCTTCATTCCATTGGAGCTGTGCCCTCAACCTTGCACCTCAAGGTCAAGTACCCCATTCACGGGGGAGTAGGAGAACTGGTGGGAGATCAGGCGATGGCCCGACGGTGCCTGGCGTCCGCGGTTACACAACACTCGCCTGGCCTGACCCTCGGTCACAGTGATGCGGCCCAATAGCAATTATAGGGGGCTGCCCCCGAGCAGCCAGCCGAGGCGTCGCGACAAACATCCGAGGAATTGGTGAAGGTGTTAATTGGCACATGCGAGGAGCGGTATTTCCAGATAAGGTCGCAATTACCACCTAGAGAGAAGTCGGAGTTGGTGGAGTTCTTGAAAGCAAACCTGGATGTGTTTCCGTGGGACGCGAGCGACATCCCTGGGATTAGCCCCGAACTGGCGTGTCACCGGTTGAATGTGAATCCCGAGGTGACCCCACGGAAACAACCCCCTCGGCGGTCATCTGACGCGCACGCCGACGCGGTTAAGGAGGAGGTGAGTAGGCTGAAACAGGCGGGGGCAATCAAGGAAATCTTCTACCCCGACTGGCTGGCCAACACCGTGGTAGTGCAGAAGAAAAGCGGGAAGTGGCGAGTGTGCGTAGATTTTACCGACCTCAATAGGGCCTGCCCGAAGGACCCCTTCCCGATTCCCAGGATAGACCAGTTGGTGGACGCCACGGTGGGGCATCCTCGAATGAGTTTTCTGGATGCATTCCAAGGCTACCATCAGATACCCCTGTCCTTGGCCTACTTGGAGAAAACGGCTTTTCGTTCTCCCAATGGCAACTTCCACTATCGAGTGATGCCCTTCGGCCTCAAGAACGCCGGCTCGACCTATCAGAGGATGATCACGCGCATGTTTGAAAGGCAGCTCGGGAGAAACATGGAGGCTTACATAGATGACATGGTGGTCAAAAGTAAGAGGGCCGAGGACCACCTCGCGGATTTATCAGAAACCTTCGCGACACTCAGGAAGCACAGGTTGCGGCTCAATGCGTCGAAGTGCTCCTTCGGGGTAGGCTCGGGCAAGTTCCTGGGTTACATGATCACGCATCGGGGAATCGAGGTCAACCCGGAGCAGATCAGGGCTATTAATGACCTACATCCCCCTCGAAACCCAAAGGAGGTACAAAAGTTGGCTGGGATGACGGCAGCGCTGAGCAGATTTATCTCGCGGTCCGCGGACAGGTGCCGACCTTTCTTCCAATTACTACACAAATGGAAGGACTTCAAGTGGACTGAAGAGTGCACCCGGGCATTCGAGGATCTCAAAATATACTTATCCAACCCTCCCATTCTGTCTCGGCCTGACAGGGAGGAAGTACTGTATGCCTATCTGGCGGTCACAGGGCACTCCGTCAGCTTTGTGTTGGTCAGAAATCAGGACGGGGTCCAAAAGCCGGTCTACTACGTCAGTAAGTCCTTGCAGGAAGTGGAAATGCGCTATCTCCCGCTAGAAAGAGCAGTCCTAGCTATTGTACACGCGACCAAAAAGCTCCCGCACTACTTCCAAGCTCACACGGTGGCGGTGCTAACTCAGCTGCCACTACAGGCCTTGCTGAGAAAGTCCGACTACACGGGCAGAATTGCAAAGTGGGCCACAAGGCTGGGGGCCTACGATGTTAAGTACCTACCCCGCACAGCAGTAAAGGGCCAAGTCCTAGCAGATTTTGTAGCAGAGTTTGCCGAGGACGTATGTGGAGAGACGAGCATGACCACAAGCATGATAATCTCGTCGGCAACCATTGCCCCCGTGTGGAGGGTTTACACGGACGGGGCCTCCAATCGAAAGGGAGCCGGTGTGGGAATAGTACTAATCACGCCCGAAAAGCTTATAATGGAGAAATCTTTACGACTAGGTTTCCCAGCCACCAACAATGAGGCCGAATACGAAGTCCTGCTGGCAGGAGTGAACCTGGTCAAACTGCTTGGGGGGAGGATGGTGGAGGTGTATTCGGACTCTAGGCTAATCGTTGGCCAGATCAGTGGGGAGTTCGAGGCCCGAGATGAAAGAATGCAGAGGTATCTCGCCAGGGTGCGAAGCGTACAGAATCATTTTGATGGTTTCAGGGTGGAGCAGGTCTCGAGGGGGCAGAACTCGCACGCCGACGCCCTGGCCATGCTAGCCACCTCGTTGGAATCAAACCTGCCTCGGGTCGTTCTGGTGGAAGAAGTCAACACGCCCGCCGTGGTGGAAGCGCCGGTAGTAAAGGTATGCAGTGTCCGCGTAGGCCCGAGCTGGATGGATCCTATCGTGGCCTTCTTAAGAGGGGGGCAGTTGCCGGAGGACAAAGGAGAGGCGGAAAAGATACGAAGAACGGCCCCGCGCTATTGGCTGTCCGAGCAGCATAAGCTTTACAAACGCTCGTACTCGGGCCCATATCTTCTGTGCGTACACCCAGAGGCCGTGGAGCCATTGCTCGAAGAACTGCACGAGGGCATCTGTGGAAGCCACACTAGCGGGCGATCCCTGGCACACAGGGCCCTATCGCAGGGATACTGGTGGCCTAAGATGCGCCAGACCTCCCAGGACTATGCAAAGCGATGCGATCAATGCCAGAGGTACGCCCCCAACATACACCAGCCGGGGGGAGTCCTGAACCCCTTGTCCAGCTCTTGGCCCTTCGCCCAGTGGGGCTTGGACATAGTAGGCCCTTTCCCTCGGGCCTCGGGCAACAGGAGGTGGCTACTCGTCGGCACGGACTACTTCACTAAGTGGGTTGAAGCCGAGCCCCTTGCCAACATTAGAGATGCTGACGCCAAGAAGTTCATATGGAGAAATATCGTGACCAGGTTCGGAGTACCACACACCCTGATCTTGGACAACGGGCTCCAGTTTGACAGCAAATCTTTCAGAAGATATTGTGGGGAGTTGGGAATCAGGAATGGGTATTCCACGCCAGCATACCCTCAGGGCAATGGACAGGCCGAAGCCACCAACAAAGCCATAGTCGCCGGGCTCAAAAGGAGGCTGGACGATGCGAAAGGAAGGTGGGTTGACGAGTTGCCCCACGTTCTGTGGACGTACCGCACCACCCCACGGAAGTCTACGGGGGAAACCCCATTCTCATTAACCTACGGTTCGGAGGCAGTGATCCCTGTGGAAACCGGGTTTCCAACTCTAAGGACTGACCAGTTCAGCGCCGGGGGAAACTGTCAGTTGCTTCTGGACAACCTGGACTTGACCGAAGAAAGGCGAGACGTCGCCATGGTAAAGTTGGCCCATTACCAACAGAAGCTAAAGCAAGAGTATGATAAGGGGATCAAGCACAGGCCCCTGTCCCCAGGAGACTTGGTCTTGAGGAAAATAGTGGGGTCGGCCAAGCTCCCATCCTGGGGTAAGCTCGGTCCTAATTGGGAAGGACCATTTAAAGTCACCTCCGTCGCAGGAATCGGAGCTTATCGGCTGGAGGACCTGGATGGAAATGTAATCCCCCGCCCATGGAATGTAAACAATTTGCGACGCTATTACTTTTAATGAAAATCTTCAACTTTCGTACTTCGATTCTGTCTCCCCACAAGTGTAAGGTTGAATCTAGAACCTGCCTAGGACTTGCCTGGCTCCTCGGCCACAAGCCCTTTGGAAATTAACATTTGCAAGAAAAATTCTAAGTGTTAAAAAGAACCTAGTGCTAGTCTGGCTCCTCGGCCACAAGCTCAAGGGAAATTAACACTTGCAAGAAAAATTCTAAGTGTTAGAACCTGCCTAAGACTTGCCTGGCTCCTCGGCCACAAGCCCTTTGGAAATTAACATTTGCAAGAAAAATTCTAAGTGTTAAAAAGAACCTGGTGCTAGTTTGGCTCCTCGGCCACAAGCTCAAGGGAAATTAACACTTGCAAGAAAAATTCTAAGTGTTAGAACTTGCCTAAGACTTGCCTGGCTCCTCGGCCACAAGCCCTTTGGAAATTAACATTTGCAAGAAAAATTCTAAGTGTTAAAAAGAACCTAGTGCTAGTCTGGCTCCTCGGCCACAAGCTCAAGGGAAATTAACACTTGCAAGAAAAATTCTAAGTGTTAGAACCTGCCTAAGACTTGCCTGGCTCCTCAGCCACAAGCCCTTTAGAAATTAACATTTGCAAGAAAAATTCTAAGTGTTAAAAAAAACCTGGTGCTAGTCTGGCTCCTCGGCCACAAGCTCAAGGGAAATTAACACTTGCAAGAAAAATTCTAAGTGTTAGAACCTGCCTAAGACTTGCCTGGCTCCTCGGCCACAAGCCCTTTGGAAATTAACATTTGCAAGAAAAATTCTAAGTGTTAAAAAGAACCTAGTGCTAGTCTGGCTCCTCGGCCACAAGCTCAAGGGAAATTAACACTTGCAAGAAAAATTCTAAGTGTTAGAACCTGCCTAAGACTTGCCTGGCTCCTCGGCCACAAGCCCTTTGGAAATTAACATTTGCAAGAAAAATTCTAAGTGTTAAAAAGAACCTGGTGCTAGTCTGGCTCCTCGGCCACAAGCTCAAGGGAAATTAACACTTGCAAGAAAAATTCTAAGTGTTAGAACCTGCCTAAAACCTGCCTGGCTCCTCGGCCACAAGCTCAGGGGAAATTATCATACGCAAGAAATATTCTAAGTATTAGGACAACTGCAAGTATATGTAGCAAGACCGTTGTACTAAAAAAAAAAAAAAAAAAGCTTAACTGTTCATTGAGAAACTGATTACAAAATGGAGAAGTGATGCAGGAATAGACCCTCGCCAAAAAAAAAAAAAAAAGGGGGGGTGGGGAGGGTCTGTTACATAAAGGACGCCCTGCTACAAAATTCCGCAAGGGAAGGGCATACAAAAAAGAAAGAAGAAAAGAAAGAAAAGCTAAGCTTGGGGCTCCTTATCCTTTGCACTTTTTTCTTTCTTGTCCTTCTTTTTCTTCAAAGGAACCCCCTCTGGCACCCCCTTCTCAGCCTCCAAGTCCACTACGTCTTCTGGAGGAGGTAAACCCTGGGAGGAAACAGGTGAAGAAGGAGGATTCAGGGGCTCGGCAGAGACATGGGGGGCGGAGCCCGGATCCACAGGAGGTGCGGAGCTCGGATCCACGGGGGGGCTGGGGGCTGAAGACGGCAGACGCAGGGCTGGAGGGTAGTAAACCCGGTCGGGGGCACGGAGCTCCGAATCAGGACTGACGCCCGCGGCGTTCAGCGCCTCCCCCCAGACCTCCTGGCTAAAGGCGCGAGCGACGTCGCGGAGCTGGGCAGTGAGAGAGGCAGCGGCCTTATTCATGCCCGCATCGTAGGCCTCCTGCTCGGCCTGGGCCTTCTCGGCGTCCTTACCCGCCAGCTGCTGATGCGCCTGCTTCAACTCCACCATTGAAATAGCCAGGGCGCTTTCGGCCTTCCTCTGGGCCGCTAAGGCATCAGAAGCCTGCTTCTCAAAGCTCTTCAGGGCGGAGTCAGCATCATGAAAGGCCCTCTCAGCATCAGATAGCTGGGTGAGGGTATCCTTCAACTTCCTCTCCGCCTCAGCTCTAGCCTTCTCGGCGACCTCATAGGCTTTCTCAGACTTCCTGGCCGCGTCCAGGGAATGATCAACCCAGTCTTCTGCCATAAAGGCAGCTTGAACGGCTTGCAAAGGAGGGAAACGAAGAGTAAAATCAGTTGTCAAAGTTGAAACACTTGACATATTAAAAAGTTGGCTAGAACGCCCGAAGGTACCTTAGCTAGGTCCTGCTTCAGTGAAAGGAAGACCTCCCTCTTCCTGAAGGACTTCAATTCCTCCATATCCTCGAGGAGGCACAGAGCTCTCTCCAAGCACTCGGCCACCAGGCCTGAGCTACCCTTAGAAGGGTCCCTCAAGTTGGCGTCATCCAGCACTGGAGATCCCGAGCTGAAGGTAAAGGATGGCCTCTAGACGGAAGCTTTCCTAGACTGCTCCCCGCCGCTCTCCCTAGAGGGCGCCACGGGGTCGGGCCTCTTCTTTGACGAACCCTTGCCGGCCCGGGCCTCTTTAGTTTGGGGCTCGGATATCTCCCCTTCCTCGGGCGTAGCTGTCCCTTTTCCGCTGGGACCACGCTTGCGTTTCTTGTCCGCAGCATCGGTTGGGGATGAGCGGGGAGCAGGTGGAGTTGGCAAGCGAGGTGGCACCACCACCGCCGAGGAGGACCCCCCAGCATGGGCCGACAGTAGTGCCAAGAGGTCGGGGGTCTTCTCTTGGTATCCCATGGCCGACGACGATGATCGGGCTGTAGATGCGCTCGGAGCATCGGGGCGGTTAAAGACTTCAAAATCCTCCTCGGTCACTTCCTGGACGGAGGTTGATGTGGATCCCTCCGCCTCCTCGTCTGATGGCAGGGGAGGTTCTTGGGCGTACAAAAGTTGAGCGGCCAAGGGCGCAGGGAGCTGGGCTTCTTGTGTCCCCTCGGGAGGGGGTCCTGCCTGCAGAAACCCTGGGACGGCAACGTCTATCCTAGCCAATCGCGGGTCACGAGCCTTGATGACGTTCTTCGGGCTCTGGAGACGTTTGGTTGAAGGTGTGTAGCCAAGGATGATGTGCGCTGCTCAGAGTTGCCCGTCCCGATGAAGAAAGATCTCGGCCTGGAGAATCCGGTTCAAGTCGTGAAAATTCACCAGGTGTCTGGCAGGGGCTATGTGATACTCGTCTGCCATGGAAAAACACGGCCATCGTTAGCAAAAAAAAAAAAACGAACGAAGGCATAAAGAAAGGAGAAAAAAAAAAGGGGGCGCTAGACAGGGGCTCCTCTAAAATGAAAAAGCCTAAAGTGGCGACCCAAGCCCTCGGGAATTCTACCTGGTTCCCCTTCCTGGGTGGGGCAGTGTCGCCCATCATGCCACTCGCCCGAGACGAGAAGGAAGTCTTCATCCATGCCCTTGCTTGAATCGGGCAAGCAGGAGATTAACCTAATCGTGGGGATCCTACTCCTCATGTAGTACTTGGTTTTTTCCCCTTTTTGGCAATTATACACCCAGTTCACATCATGCCATGTGAGACGGGTCCCCATCCTACGGTTGATGGCGTCTACACACCCGAGGATCCTAAAAATGTTGGGGGAACACTGGGTTGGGGTTAGCCTAAAGTTGATTAAGTAGTCCTTGGTCACCGGGCTCATGGGAAGTTCCATCCCACCTTCGATGAAGGCGATCATAGGAATTACCACTGACTCAGGAGGGCGATCGATGACCAGCCATTCACCCTCCTCACAATGTCTAAAGTCCACGTTATCAGGAATCCTGTACTTGGCCCTAAAGGCCATCCTAGCCTCCTCGGTGCCCACCAGCCTAGCGTACCTACCCATAGGAAAGAAAAAAGGATCGAGACAAGAAGGGAACCAACACAGTTACTGTGAAAGTCAAAAAAGACGCTCCTCGGGAGTAAAATCTCGCTTCGCCAAAGTAAGAACGCCAAAAAATGCTAGAAATGAACCATCCGCTGTCTTGATCGCTTTATTTATAGGAGGCGAAAATGAGCGGTAAAATTCCCGCCCATAAATGAGGATCAGCAAGGGCCGCACGATCCCAATCATACCATTGAACGTGGGGAGACAGGCAGCCGCCTGACGCCATAAATGGGAGCTCGCGAAATCCGAAGCGTCAGGAGCGTGCGGATGACAGTTGAAAAGACATTGGCTCGTGTGAATGCATACCACACGCACGACTCATCCGAAGAGTTAAAATTTCACTCATGCCTCGAACCAAATGAGTGAAAATTTTAGGGGGCTATTGTGGGCACCCGAGGAACGAGAAAGGAAGTCAAACAAGCTGAACTAATGGGCCGAGGCCCTAGAAGGAATAGAATGGGCCCTGCATTTGGCCGAGCAAGGAACCGGCTGGGGCCCGAGGAGCATTGGATCCCGAGGGGAGAACCAGACCTTACGCAGCGCCACGTCAAGTGCCACGAGAAAAGCCTCCTCGGCTGAAGGAGGCATGGGTCAGTGGCAGACAGGCGGCCGTCAGGGCAGTAGCTCCCAGTCACATCAGTAATAAATAGCGCACACCAGCTCTATCAGCCGCATTAAATGCAGAGGTGACCTGAAAGGATGCCCATCGCCGCTGCACCAGCTACTACTGCCGCCTGCTCCGGGAAAAGAGATAGGTGACAAGTGTCGGAAATTGGGCAAGGGACAGCTAAAGATGGACGGAGCAGATTAAAAGGCCAAGGACTATATAAAGGGAAGGCTGGGGCCTTTGTAAGGAGGTTCGGTTGTTGTTCTAGCCCATCTCTACCAAATTCTATTGTATTGAGTTTGAAAAAGCTTGTCTTACCGCATAAATACAACTTTGTGTTACTCTCTTTTTTGAGCCCTTACAGTAGTCATTCACATTGCCGAAGGCTTTACTGCACGACAGACAGCTTTAAAGCACGACAGGCAGCTTCACTGCATAGCAAAAACTTTTATTGCACGGCAAACGGCTTCATTGCACAGCAGAAGGCCTTACGGTAGAGAGCTTTAATGCACGGCAGGAAGTTTTGTTGCACAGCAAAAGGCTTTACGGTAGGAAGCTTTACGGCAGACAGCTTTAAAGCACGGCAGGCAGCTCTATTGCACAAGGCTTTACGGCAGGAAGCTTTAAAGCACGGCAGGAAGCTTTAAAGCACGGCAGACAGACTTGCTGCATAGAAGAAAAGTCAATCCTGCGGCAGAAACTGGAGAAAAGTTCCTGCGGCAGAAACAGGGGATAAGCCCACTTCGCAGCATCTTCCCTTGGACTTGGACTCAACATTTGCGCACAAGCCGGCCCAAGTTGAGTTCCAGTTGGACCGGTCTCAACTTCCTTACTCAGAATACTCGGGCCTACTACCACGGCAGGCAGCCCAGCCCAACACACAAAAAAGGCCCCCACACTGTTTCTACACTAGAGTGGATTTCACATTGTTCTCCTAGTTGTCATTCAAATGCCTAATTCCAAAGTAATTTGGACTGCTATGGCAAAGCTTTAGCTGCTTTGCCTGGCCAGGAATTCTTGTATGAATGCAGCTCAAAAGTTTTCTCAACAGCAATAACTTTTCTCACTATCTTGAATTCAGATTAGGTGATTTGGTCTTGTCAGTGAAGTTTGAAACTCTACAAATTTATCGGTCCATAACAAATGACATCCACAAAAAAAAATAACAAAGTCAGCGGCAAGGTTCATTTTGTGACTCCATTGTCCAATTCCTGGAATTTCTATGATCAAAATAAAACCCTACTTAGGCAGTTTGTCATCTCTAACAGTCCACAATAAGTCCAATTGGAGCCTTTAAAAAACACATATACAAAACAACATAACCCACAATAAGCTCCTCCTATTTTCATGGGGAAAGTGCATTTTATTTAAAGGAAATGAATTGCCAGCAAAGTCAAACACAACTAGCTTGCTTGAGCTGTCCTTATGTGTTCTGAAAACAAACCATATAAAAGCTTAAACCCCAGAATTTTGTCACTTGTCCAGTTTCTATGAAAAATATAGGATAAGAAAACAAATTTTATTGTTTCTAAGGGAACCTAGTAACTAAGTCTGGAACTACTACTTCATCCCATATTAGTCAAGCATTGCACCCCTTCTACATTAACTTTCCTCAAGTTTCCTTGCAGCCAAACAGAGAAATAGTCACATAAAAGAACAAGTGCACAAAAAAAAAAGGACAAGGTTTCTGGGAAAAGAAAAGGAAAATCCACATGAGAAATGAAGTAGATAGATAAAAAATAATAATAATAATAATAATATAAAAAAAAGAAGTATTACTGTTAAATATTTTCAATTGATAGTAGATAATCCATCAACAACAAATATTATAAGGAAAGAAATCAATAATGCTCAACGAGAGCTTACATGAAGAGTGCACAATCAATTGCACAAACACAGCAATTAGGCAACACTTCATAACACTTGGTCACAAGGACCAAGCAACATAAATTACAATTATTTGCAGTTCAACCAATTAAATCACAAGATAATGGAAATAGATAACTATAAAACCAAATATTTGGAACACAATACAGGAGGTAACATCAAGAGGGTAATCCATGTAAAGAAAGAATTCTTTTAAGCTAGGAGCAGAACTTGCCTTTGGGGTAGCAACTTGAAGCTCAAGTGTACTTCCATTTAAGGGTATTTTGAGCCACAAGAATTTTTTGGCAGCTCTCTTTTTAGTTGGCCAAGCTATAGAAGTTACTTGAAATCTATACTGTAATTAGCCCCAACTGATAACATCATGCAAGAGCGTCAAAGGGCCAACAAATTGATAAAGCAGGACAACATAACACACAGCTCTACCTCCAAACATCAGCAATGGTTGGTCAACCAATTGTTTTTCAACTTGCAAGAGTATAGATTATTCATGAGGATCTTCAAGGCAAGGCCCTTCCCATATAATACAACAAACAGGTCATAATTAGCATAGCACATGATACTTTGGTATGTGAAAGTATTAAAAAGTCAAATTCTATAATAAAAACTTTTAATAAAATGATGATTTACAACACAAAACTGTTAAACCAAATATATCCAGATAAATCCCAACACAAAAAACGTTTTTTTTTGGTTGGCCAGGCTATAAAAGTTATTTGATAATTTTACTGCAATGAGCACCAACTGATAACATTATGCAAGAGCCTCAAATGGATAAAGCAGGACACCATAACAAACAGCTAGATACCACAACAATCAGCTCTGCCTCTTCATTTCAGTCCCTAGTCCTATATAAATCAGAATTTATTTTGTCTCTTTGTATCCAAATTGATTTGTCCATTGTCTACTATGCAAGTAACACTTTGTAAAGGCAAAAGCAAAATATAGTTCCCTATAAACACATGTAGGAGTTAGCACATATTACTACCACTGATTGCAATGCAAGAGTAGCACTAAATAACAAAAGTTTAAATTAGTTCAGAACTAAATAACAACCGTATCAAGAGCAAATTGCTACTATATTTGATCAAATACAGTTCAAAAAAGCAACAAAACATCGAAGTTGAAGATCAAAAGATCACAAAACATTAAAGAGAACCCGAGGGCAATTCATCCAATGCCAATTCGTAGAGCTCTCGTTCGAATGCAGCCTGCCTACGGGTTGTCTCCAATTCAGAAAATTTAAACTCATTCCACTTTTCCTTCAAAGACCTTTTTTTCTTAGTGTCTTTGAAGCTACTCAAACTCAGTCCATGCTTTTTCACAAATGCCTCCATACCATGACCCTGAAAATCAAACTTCAACTTCTTATTAACCACGCATTTGGTTTGACGCGAATCCTTTTGCAAACCCCATATACTTTTAGATAGTTTATACAAATTTTTCTCGTGCAGGTTGGAAAAAGAAAAAGTTTTCCCTTTCTTTTCAAGATTATCCTTAAACTTTTTCTTCAGTTTTCTCACTTTATCAGCCACCTGAAGTCTCGTAACTTTGCAGTGAAAAGTTTTCTTGAATGAGTTATAAAAACTATTCATGTCTGCAGTTGCAGCAACTGGATCAGCACGCTTGTTCTCAGCGTATTTATACAAGGATTGGAGAAGGTTAAGGTTGTCGTTTTTACTCCACACCATTGTCGTTGTCGTTTTCTTCTTCTTATTCTTGCCATTGTCTTCGGAGTTGGAGTCAGAGTCCTCTATAGCTTCCTTTTTGATTGAGCGCTTACGTGAAGAGTCAAGTTCTTCAGGATGGTATTCAGCTTCAGCAGAAGATGGAGATGACATAGCCAAGAACTCATTGAGCTCATCATCGTAACAATACTCATTGGATTTTGCTTCAGCTTTTGCCTCTTCTAATTCTTCTGGTTTAAAGGAGGATTCAGAGGAATTAGGTGACTCTTCATCTTCGTGATAGCTACTATCATTTGAACTGTCATGGTCAGGATCTTGATGATGGGTATCATCGCTGGACAACAAAAATAAAAAAAACAGAACAATATATAAGCAAGGTTTCACTAAGACATGCAAAAAAATATTAACTTTACATAGAAATTGATTTCTGCTTTTTAAGAATGGGTCAGATTTTGACTCTAAAAAAAAAAAAAAAAAAAAAAAACCACTACAAACCCATAAATCTAAGATCCCCACCATGTGGCTGGCCGCCATTCTTCTTCTTCTCTTCTCCATTTCTTCATCTTCTTCTTCTTCTTCTTTCTCTCTTCTCCCTCTTTTTCTTCTTTTTACTCTTTCAATTTTTTAGTTTCTACTGCCTTCTCTTGGCCAAAATAGCTAACTAATTTTTTTTCTCTAACTATCTAGTTAGTAGTTTCAGTTTTGAAACTATATTTTTTTTTAGCATCTCGAGTCTAAGAGGCTCGATTTAGGGTCCATAAATCGAGTTTTTGAGACTCGATTTTCATGAATTGTTCACGTCTGATGTGGCATCTTATCCAGGTGGCGTCTACATGGAAATCAAGTCTCTAAGACTCGATTTCCAACAAAAATAATTATATATTACCAAAACCCAAAATACAGAAACGCGGAAAGAAAGAAAAAGAAAGAAAGAAAGAAAGAAAGAGAGAGAGAGAGAGAAGAAGAAGAAGAAGAAGAAGAGGACGACGAGATCAGCTGCCCAGCCGCGCGCGCCCAGGCCGCGCTGGCCCAGGCCGCGCGCGCCCAGACCCAGGCAGATCTGGGTCTTTTTCTCTCTGATCTGATGGGTTTTTGGGGTTTTTTTTTTTTTTTTTAATCTGGATTTTAGGTGGTTGTTGGGTAGATTTGGTTGGATGATTTGTATTGGCTGATCTGATTGTGCAGTTCTTGGATTTTTTTTGTATTTCTGGGAATGGCTGTGTGAGATTTGAGCAGTTCTTGGATTTTTTTTTTTTTTTGTATTTCTGGGATTGGCCGTGTCCGTGTGAGATTTGAGACTTAATTATTTTTTTTTCTTTTGCTTTGTAAATCGAGTCTTAGAGACTCGATTTCTATGTAGATTCCACGTGGATAAAATGCCACATCAGACTTGAACAATTCATGAAAATCGAGTCTCAAAAACTCGATTTATGGACTCTAAATCGAGCTTCTTAGACTCGAGATGCTAAAAAAAAATATAGTTTCAAAACTGAAACTACTAACTAGATAGTTAAAGAAAAAAAATTAGTTAGCTATTTTGGCCCCTTCTCTTAGAGTCTAGTATTTTTTTTTTTTTTTTTTAATACTAAGTACTTTAGTTTTGAGAGGGGAGAGTGTAGTACTCTTTTAAGGATCAATTAAGCCAAACGTTTTCTGACCGGTTATCAACAAAAAAAAAAAAAAGCCAAACGCCAAACGTTTTCTGACCGGTTATCAACAAAAAAAAAAGCCAAACGTTACTTTAGCTTTGGAAATGACAAAGAAAAGTTTTTTTTCTTTTTCTTTTTTAAAAAAAAAACCCAAGTGTCAGACCTAGGTAATGTCTAGATACAATGGTATGTAATATTATTAATATATATTAATGATTATTTATAATTTTATACTAAAAAAATGTATTATTATTAAAAAAGAGTTATATTTATAATATTTTTATACCAAATTATAAATTGAAAGTTGTTATTAGTTTTGTAGGGATAAGGGCCCAAACTTGTATGCTAGGCCATGGGCCCTACACGTGGATCCATCTGAGTAGGAGAAAATAGCTGGAAGACGCCCCAAGATAGAGGGTCATGCAAGAAAAAGGGGTAGGAGTATAGTTCGAGGAGATTGACCTCTTCGAACAGGACGAATGTCGCTCAAGCGAGTGCTCGGATGATTTAAGAAACTGCTCAGAAAGCTACAACGATGAGAACGAACTTCAGGCACGTGCAAAGGCAATGATAGCATGAAAATATCTCAGGGAAAAGCTGCTATCACTGCATTAAATGCGCTGCAGCAACTTTTCTAGCCGCATTTATGGAAAGAAGACCCCTGAATAGTATGACTTTCAGCTACCACCACTCAAAGATAACAAAAGAAAAAACTTGATGGGACATGCACTCAAGTATGAATTTTGATGGTAACAAGTGTAAGGTCAGGATGTTCTGAATGGACCTATATAAATGTAAAAGATCTCTCAAAAAGAGGGGGCAGAATGACTATAATCCCAAGTGTTGTATGAAAGTCTAGAACGGCGACATTTAGTCATATTTAGTCTCCTTGGATAGCACTTTAGTTAAGCACTGTGTGCCTTTTACTCTTGTTTATTATTGAAATATTCCATAACCGTTAGTACACATCAACAAAACCTAGCTTTTTGGCCCACTCTCTACAAATTTTATTGTATAGGGCTCACCAAACCATCGTCCAAACGGACCTTTGGGCTTGGGCCTGTAAACCGTGACCCTACAATTGGCGCCATCTGTGGGAAGAGTTTGAGTGATAGTGGGTTTAACGGCTAGCTATGGCTGAACCAGGACAACGACAAGCGGAATCGAGAGGCTCAAAGCGCGGTAACCCTTTCCTCATCCTTGAGCAGAGAGGTGACCGCGAAGGAAGTGTCCACACCATGCACACTGACCAGAGTCAACCTTGTAGGGAGGACCGTATCTCCCATGCAAGTGCAGCTAGAGATTGATCGGTTAAAAAGAGAATTACGCTATGCAAGGAAGAGAAAAGCTTCTGAAGATTTGGACCTTTCCTCTGACGACGAAAGAGACGCTGAGTACAGGCGGAGGTCTCGAACCCTACCCAGCGAAACCTTCACCTACGAAAAAGAGCATCATTATCAACGGCGGGTGCGGAGCCCATCACGCCAAGGCGTAGGGCATGACGCTATGAGTAGGGCCCTGAAACAAATTTCCAAGTCCCCCTTCACACATAACATCGAGAGTGCAAGACTCCCTCGACGTTTTCATTAGCCAACGTTTACCATCTATAATGGCCGGACAGACCCTGTGGAACACGTGAGTCATTTCAACTAGAGGATGGCCGTTCATTCCAGAGATGAAACCTTGATGTGCAAAGTTTTCCCGTCCAATTTAGGACCAATCGCTATGAGATGGTTTGATAGCCTGAAAGCGAACTCTATAAGCTCTTTTTAAGAGCTCACTCAGGCATTTAGGTCCCGTTTTGTCACATGTCACAGGGTTCCGCAGTCATTGGCCTCCCTATTGTCCGTAAGCATACGAGAGGGCGAAACTTTGAAGTCGTATTCAGATAGGTTCAGGGAAATGTTCAACAAGATGGAGGACGATTGTGACCAAGTAGCCATCAGCTCCTTTAAGCTCGGCCTCCCCACTGAACACGGCCTGAGGAAGTCTCTAACAGGCAAGCCCGTTACCAATGTACGCCAGCTGATGGATAGGATTGACAAGTATAAAAGAGTCGAAGAAGACTAGCAGTAGGGTAAGGGAAAAGATAAGGTTATCCCTCAGGAGAGAAGGGATTTCAGGTCGGATCGGCAAGGCCACAACAGGCCGCGGAGAGATTGGGTCGGACAACCAGGTTTAGCGAACCTTCAGACAGTTAATGCCGTGTTCCAAGAGCCGATGCACCAAGTCCTTGAGAGGATTAAGAATGAGCCATTCTTCAAGAGACCAAACAAAATGGTGGGAAACCCTGAAAGACGCAACCACAACCTCTATTGCTAGTATCACCAGGATCACGGACATACTACGGAGGATTGTAGGAGTCTCTGGGACCATTTGGACCAACTCGTCAGTGAAGGCAAGTTAAAACAATTCTTACATCATACCCATGGTTAGGGTAACCAGGCAAACGCAGGATCCTAGAGGGATGATTCCTCAAGACCCCTCTAGGCACGATAAATGTCATCTTTGCCGCGCTAAGAAGAACAGGGTCTTGCACATCCAGAATACTATCCGTTACTCGGCTACCATCCAAAGATGTTAATAGAGAGCCGAAGAGGGCTAGAATGGAAATTCAACCAGTGTTGGGCTTATCGGACGTGGACAAAATCGGAACTATCCAACCCCATGACGATGCGTTGGTGATCACTCTTAGGATAGGGGGTATAACGTGAAAAGAGTGATGGTGGATCAAGGCAGTGGCGCAGAAATAATGTACCCATACCTTTATAAGGGGCTGAACTTGACGCCTGAAGACCTAACACCCTATAGCTCTCCCTTGGTGAGTTTCGATGGGAAGGTGGTCATCCCGAGAGGCTAAATCAGGCTACCCGTGCAAACTGGTTTTGAAGTAGTGGAAGTAGATTTTATAGTGGTGGACGCTTACTCGCCTTACACCGCAATTGTGGCCAGGCCTTGGCTCCATACATTAGGGGCCGTTTCTTCCACTCTTCATCAAAAGATCAAATACCCGTCCAAGGGATAGGTTAAGGAAATTCTAGGAGACCAATTGGTGGCCAGACAATGTCTGGTGGTAGCGATCCAGCATAAACCTGAAGCCGAATCCTTGGCCCATAAAGAAAGGGACTTACAGCAGTTAAAATCTCCGGTGCTGGACACCGAGGGCTTAGCCGAGGGAGCAGAGTGTGAAAGCTTGACAAAGGTCATTATTGATGATGATCCAGAAAAGTTCTTTCAAGTCAGATCCCTGCTGCCTCCTCAAGAGAAAGAAGAGCTGATAGAATTCCTCAGAACCAACATTGACGTATTTGCATGGGACTCCACAGAGGCCCTGGGGGTGAACCCAGAGTTCATTTGCCATCACCTGAACATTAACCCTGTCATCATCCCTAAAAAGAAACTGCTCCGACGCCCATCAAAAGAACACGCAGACGCTGTCAGAGAAGAGGTGATGAAACTCAAATGGGCCGGAGCAATTAAGGAAGTATTTTATCCTGAATGGTTGGCTAACACTGTGGTGGTGAAGAAGAAAAGCGAAAAATGGCGAGTGTGCGTGGACTTCACAGGCCTAAACAGAGCTTGTCCAAAAGATCCATTCCTCATGCCGAAGATCGATCAACTAGTTAATGCTACCGTTGGCCACCCTCAGATGAGTTTCCTAGACAATTTTCAAGGGTATCATCAAATACCATTGGCTTTGGACGATCATGAAAAGGCAGCTTTTGTCACCCCCATTGGAAACTACCACTGCAAGGTGATGCCGTTCGGTCTGAAGAATGCAGGAGCTACCTACCAGAGGATGATGACTAGGATGTTTGAGTCTCAGTTGGGTAAGAGTATTGAAGTTTATATTGATGACATGGTGGTTAAAAGCAAGGTCATAGCTGAGCATATTGGGGATCTCAGGGATGTTCTTGAAGTCCTCAGAAAACACAAATTGCGCTTAAACGCAACCAAATGCTCATTTGGTGTGGGGTCAGGCAAGTTTTTGGGCTACATGGTCACCCATAGGGGAATCGAGGTGAACCCCGACCAGATTAAGGCTATAAACAACTTACGACCTTCTCGGAATCCAAAGGAAGTTCAGAAATTGACTAGAATGACTACGGCCTTGAATCTTTTCATTTCTAGGTTGGCAGACAGATGCCGACCATTCTTCTAGTTGTTGAATAAGTGGAGGGGGTTTAAATGGACCCCGGAGTGTGCCATGGCCTTCCAGTAGCTTAAAGCCTACCTTTCTTGTCCCCCCATTATGTCCAGTCCCGAGAATGGATGAAGTCCTTTTTGCCTATATCGCCGTGGCCCCCCATGCTGTGAGTCTGGTGTTGATACGAGTTGATAACGGTGTTCAAAAGCCTATTTATTATCTGAGCAAATCGCTACATGAGGCCGAGATTCGTTAACTGCCACTAAAGAAGGCCAATTTGGCAGTAGTACTTGGTACACGTAAGCTGCCTCATTATTTCCAAGCACATACGGTTGTCGTCCTCACCCAACTCCCCCTTAAGACAATATTCCGAAGTGCTGATTACACAGGGAGGATAGCTAAATGGGGGACCATTCTAGGGGCATTTGACATCAAGTACATGCCTCGCACCTTCATGAAGGGTCAAGTACTTGCGAATCTAGTGGCTAAATTCACCGAACCCCCATTAGAAGAATTGAATCCAACACAAAACATGGATGGAAAATCGATTGGCATGATTTCCCAACAAGATCACCTAACTTGGAAAGTGTATGTTGACGGTGCAGCAAATCAGAGAGGATCTAGAGTGCGGCTAGTGTTAATATCTCTAGAGAAGATCGTCATAGAGAAGTCACTGAGACTAGGCTTCACGGCCACAAACAATGAAGCTGAATACAAAGCTCTACTGATGGGAATGACAATGGTTCAAAAAATGAGAGGAAAAGTAGTGGAAATGTTCTCGGACTCAAGGCTAATTGTCGGGCAAGTACTAGGGGAATTCGGGGCGAAAGATGAAAGAATGCAAGAGTACTTGAGCCAAGTTAAATGTCTACAGTCAGAGTTTGAATCTTTTAATTTGCTACACATCCCCAGAAATGGCAACTCTCATGCTAACTCATTAGTCACCCTGGCGACCTCCTCGGATCAATGCCTTTCTAGGGTCATCCTTGTGGAACACCTGTGTGGACTTACCGAGCCACGAGGAGGGACGGTTCAGGTCCATCAGGTAAAAGCAGGACCCAGCTGGATGGATCCAGTGGCGCGGTTTTTGAAAGAAGATACGCTACCCGAAGAAAAGTCCGAAGCTAACAAGATACAAAGGAAGGCTGCACGGTTCTGGCTATCCCGAGAACAGAAATTGTATAAATGGTCTTTCTCAGGACCATACTTACTATGCGTGCATCCCGAAGTAACTGAGATGCTCCTTAAGGAGCTCCATGAGGGAATCTACGTAAGTCATACTAGTGGTAGATCCCTAGCGCACCGTGCTATCACTCAAGGATACTGGTGGCCGAACATGCAAAAAGAGGCTTTAGAATATGTGAAAAAATGCAATAAGTGCCAGCGGTTTGCACCAAACATACACCAGCCAAGGAGGGTCCTTAATCCACTGTCTAGCCCATGGCCATTCGCCCAATGGGGCTTGGACATCGTGGGTCCTTTCCCCAAAGCAGCAGGAAACAAGAGGTATTTGCTGGTCGGCACGGATCATTTCACCAAATGGGTGGAAGCTGAGCCCTTGGCAAACATCAGAGATGTTGATGCCAAGAGATTTGTCTGGAAGAACATCGTTACATGATTTGGGGTCCCAAATACCCTCATCTCGGACAATAGCCTTCAGTTCGATAGTAAAGCTTTCAGAAGATACTGCTGCGAGCTAGGAATTACAAATAGATACTCTACCCCTGCCTACCCTCAAGGAAATGGACAAGCAGAGGCCGTTAACAAAGTCATAATGAACGGACTAAAAAAGAAACTAGATGACGCAAAGGGTAAATGGGTGGAGGAACTACCACATGTTCTTTGGATGTACCGAACCACCTCTCGTAGGTCTACTGGGGAGACCCTATTCTCGATGACTTATGGTGCTGAAGCTGTAATTCCATTAGAAATTGGCCTCCCAACCTTAAGGACTAGCTTATTCAATACGAGCGAGAACAATGACTTACTGGGGAAATGCTTAGATTTGATTGAAGAAAAGAGGGAGAACGCAATGGTCCAATTGGCATATTATCAGCACAAGCTCAAACGGGGCTATGACGCCAACGTGAAGCTAAGACCACTGGCCCCTAGTGATTTAGTATTGAGAAAAGTCTTGGGCGCTGCAAAGAACCTAGCCAATGGATTAATTCATCACCGTTGGATGCAAAGAGCAAAGCACCGCCTGGAGCAATGAATGGCGCTTCGCGAACAGCGAAACATCAGTAACAATTATGAAGCGCCTAAAGCTACGTTCCCACACGCGCGAACTCATGTACTTTTACATCAATACCCCCACTTCGAAAGCAAGTCAAAATCCCACTTTTTCTCCTCAGATGCAAGAGAAAAATTAAAATTTTGAGGGGCTACTGTGAGGATAAGAGCCCAAACTTGTATGCTGGGCCATGGGCCTTATACGTGGATCCGTCCGAGGAGGAGGAAATAGCTAGAAGACGTCCCAGGATAGAGGGCCACGCGAGAAAAAGGGGTAGGAGTATAGTCCGAGGAGGTTGACCTCCTCGGACAGGACGAATGTCGCTCAAGCGAGTGCTAGAATGATTTAGGAAACCGCTCAAAAAGCTACAACGATGAGGACGAACTTCAGGCACGTGCAAAGGCGATAATAGCATGAAAATATCCCAGGGAAAAGCTGCTACCACTGCATTAAATGCGCTGCATCAACTTTTCTGGCCGCATTTATAGGAAGAAGACCCTTGAATAGTACGACTTTCAGCTACCACCACTCAAAGATAACAAAAGAAGAAGCTTGATGGGACATGCACTCAAGTATGAATTTTGATGGTAACAAGTGTAAGGTCAGGATGTTCTGAAAGGGCCTATATAAATGTAAAAGATCTCTTAAAAAGAGGGGGCAAAATGACTGTAATCCCAAGTGTTGTATGAAAGTTCAGAATGGCAACATTTAGTCATATTTAACCTCCTCAGACAGCACTTTAGTTAAGCATTGTGTGCCTTTTACTCTTGTTTATTATTGAAATATTCCCTAGCCGTTAGTGAAAGCTCGAAAATCGTGTTGAAAACACAAGAGCAATTTAGACCCCCAATTAAAATAACGGCTTGGTTGATTTTACACTAACTTAATACTAAGTGCGGAATAGTGTAAACACAAGCGTATAAGCAAGACACCTACTCTAATCCATAATTAAAGCAACACAGCAGTAAAAATGAAATAAACAAGAGTAGGGAAGAAGGATGCAAACACAGATAACACCGAGACGTGTTATCGAAGAGGAAACCGAAGAACTCGGCGAAAAACCTCTCCGCCACCCTCCAAGCGGAAATCGATCCACTAGACAATCAGTTGGGATACATGGGTTAGCAAGAGACCCTCCAAGCCTAATCTACCCGATGCACCTAAGCCCTCCAAGCTCCTACTCCAACAAGGCTTCTCGGAACCGTGTCTTGTCTAGCTCTCCGGATCCCGCAACAAGCTCCATGTTGCATTTGCCATCTTTGGCTTCTTCCAATGCTTCCCAATAACTCCAAAACACTCTCTACACTCTGAATGTGTGTGGGTTGTGTTTGGGTACAAATCTCCTCTCAAGGTATGATAATGGGAGAGGGATCGAGAAGAGACTACAATGATTTCTCACTAAGGAGGAGTAGCTCTCTCTCAAAAGATGGTGGGTGAGTTGTAGAAAACCTATCTAGGGTTTTTCTTTCTGAATAGCCACCCCAACATATGTGGGTAATAAGGGTATATATAGAGTGGGCAAGGATAGAGTGTGTCAAAAATGACAGTTCAGCCAAACAGAGCGTTTCGCGGGTATCTCGCGGGAAGGCCTTACCAGCGAGATAGTCGCGAAACACAGCTGTGTCCATCTGTCCTGACTCTTCGCATTCCAGCATGTGCAAGGCACATGTGTCACTTCGCGGGAAGCTAAGTCGCGACATACCCGCGAGAAATCTTCAGTCTTCAAATGCTTGAGTCTTCACACTCTCTCTCTCTCACACACAACCCTTACAATTAAATCCCACAATAAATACAGGGTACAAAAGATTGAATAAAATTACAATCAAATTTGGCACGGAATAAAAGCCAACAAAACACAAAGTTGTAAATAATAACTTTACAGTTAGTACAAATCAACAAAACCTAGCTCTTTGGCCCACTCTCTACAAATTTTATTGTATAGGGCTCACCAAACCATCATCCAAACGAACCTTTGGGCTTGGGCTTGTAAACCGTGACCCTATAGGTTTTAATTTGAACATACTTCTATTTTTTTTTTTTTTTTTGCCTACTTATATTAACCCGTAATAACCTATCACTTAGAATTTGTTGTTAAAATATTGTAGACATATCATTTATAAGGGTGTACTACATATGATTGGTACACTCTTCCTTAGGCTCAATGCTTATAAGGCAAGAGTGGAAGACGTCTCTCCTCGATGTAGGATTGAACAAATCCGTGAGGATGGCATCGGTCCTTGGCCCATTTCCAAAGCGGACAATTCCTTCTTTGGGGAAAGACTAGTTTCCTCCCACACTATATATTAATTAAAATATTAATAACTTTTTTCCATGTAATAAGTGTTTCAACTCTTACATTTATTGTATTTTTTTACAATTATCCAAAATGTGAATTTTATTTGTAGAAAAATTATAATAAATATTTTTTTAATCCCACTTTATTTAATTTTTAAAAAAAATAAATTGAATTCATTATTTTATATAATAGTAACACTTGTTTAATTGATACTTTTATGTTATATATATGTGTGTGTGTGTGTGTGTTTTTTTTTTTTTTAGGAATTCCTAAACATTCTAAAATGGTACGCCAAAACAGGTCGATGCTGAAATATTTCGTTTCAGTAAACAAACCAAAATGAGGTCCAAAATGAAATTAATAACATTGGTTTAAAATGAAGCTAGGTTGAATGGATCTAGTTTTCTCGCAGGCAAGGAACAGGAAAAGAGAGAGAGAGAGAGATAAGATAACGTCCATTTGCTTAGTTTGCTAAGTGATAGAGGTCAAAAAAATTAAGAGGAGAATTTAAGTAATAATACCTAAGGAACCGTGTCTAAGTTTTGCCATATAAAGAAATAGTTGTGTTTTCACTTATAATTTATTTATATCACACACCAACCTTTAAGGTTAAAATAGCGTTGTACATAGACAACTTGTAACAATACGTGGAAGATGAAATATTTTATTGGTTAAAGATGTTCAAATTT
Organism: Quercus glauca; assembly: GCA_023736055.1. Classification (NCBI taxonomy): domain Eukaryota; kingdom Viridiplantae; phylum Streptophyta; class Magnoliopsida; order Fagales; family Fagaceae; genus Quercus; species Quercus glauca. Next base: position 549,719 of record CM043315.1, read on the forward strand.
CTCAGCTCCCAATTACTAATATATAGAAAATATGCATTATTTATATTTTTGCCTTTTTTAAATAAATAACAAATTCTATATATTATTTTATTATTTAATGTGGGTTATGGATGGAATGACTAACTGTGACAACAACTAAGAACTTACATGACCAAAATGATAAAAATAAAATTTACAAGACCAACATAACAATGGACCAAATTTAAATGTCCTAATTTGTAGTTTTGCCAAATTTTAACTATTTGGTATTGTAAGAATGCAATTTGAATCTTAAGCCCAAAAAGGAATTGGATCTAGGCCCAATGAGTCCAATATAATGAATTTGTAGAGAGTGTGTTGAAAAACTAGGCTATAATGAATTGGGTAACAATTCTAATGGATCCAGAAGACAATAAAGCAAAAATGGACTGGATTTATCCAAGGAAAATTATACTCGACACAGTCTGAGGAGATCAGTTCTTCTATATATTGCTTGAAGTTGGTTACAAATATAATTTTAATTGCTACAGTACTTCTTTCTTAATTTTTTGATCCCCTTCTCTTAGGGCCTTCCTCCTGATTTATACTATTTCTCCCTTCTCATCTCTACCCTCCACGTGGACAGTAGATTGCTTTGTATTGATCCTTGTCCCATCAGCACTCTCCTGAAATCTTTGGGGGTAGCAGTAAGGTTGAAAAGTACTGTTCAAATATCACTTCCTCATTAATGCCGCGAGAGAATTAGTTACAAAGCATTTAATGCAATGGTAGCAGCTTTCCCTTAGATATTTCTTAGCTCCCATCTCTCCTATACGTTCATAATGCATGTTCTTATCAATAGAACTTCCTAGAACGTCATCCTGGATGATAGGACACACAATTTGATCTTTGCCTCGTCTAGCTGAGGGGATATTCCTCCTCGGCATACCTTTCCTAACCCTCTCATTTGTAGCTTACTTATGAGGCTCCAAGTCTTACCTCTCCAATGTTGTTTATATGTCCTCGGACCACTCAACATCCTCGACCAAGGCCCAAGGCCTAATATGTATACTCTTGGACCCCTTAACCCTACAGGTATTTTTCCAATTCCCTAGGAAATATTTAATTTGGTGGAAATATAAATAAGTCTAGGGATGCATCTTTTTCCACAATTTGCTATCTCAATAAGTTGTGGAATAAGTTGTGTCCCTAACAAAATTGGTGGAAATATATTAGTTTTGTTTTTTTTTAAAAATAATTCAATAGTTACAACTTATAATGGGGAGAGGGAATTCAAACTTTAGATTTCTCCATTAAAAATGTTAAGAAGTACCAACTAGTTGAACTATCACACTCGGCAATTATGAAATCTTATATTCTCTGCTCATTCTTAATTTAGTATAATATAATAATAATAAATAAGTATGATATAAAATCTATCTATAATCTACAAAATCAAGAAATCATATACTATAAAATTGTACCCTATAAACAATGGTTACGGTAAAATTGATGTCATTTTTATTTATTTATTTATTTATTTTGCATTTATGAATTTCTACATATTTTACAGTAAAATTGTACCCTATCCCTTCTAAAGTTGATTTACATGATACATACCACTTTTAAAGTTTTTAATTTTATTTTCCAAAAAAGTATAATTATAGTTTTATAAAACTAATAAAAATAAATTCATCCAAACAATTACTATTAAGTACTTTCGAAGTACATGATCATCCCTTCTGTAGGGATCCAGTTCGGGCACTTCCCTCTTAGGGATGAGTGGATCCGAGCCCAGGTAACCCCATACAATACCTTTGTAAAGAGTGGGTAGAAGGACTAGGCATTAGTAAAAGTTACAACAGTTGGTGTGGGTTTATAGGATCATCAAGTGAAATTTGGCTAAGTGTTCTAAGGGAAAATTCGTCCTCGGCCCAGTCTGAGGAGCTCTTTCCTGAGTTCTAAAGTTGGTGTTGTCCTTGAACACCCCCAAAAACTCCGAACCCCTTGAACTCCTTCCCTCCTCCGAACCCCCCTCCCTTCTGGGGGTTCATTCTATTATATATCTCTATTTAGCTGATTTCTGCCTTCCACTTGTTGATCATCTAAGCCTGTATTTGAGGGCTTATCCCATCAACTGCCTTTTCAGACTATCTGTTAGTTGAAGTAATCAAGGCATCACTGTTCACTGGTCAGTTCCCCATTAATGCGGCCAAAGTGTCGGTTGCGTACATTTAATGGGTGGATGACAGCTTTCCTTCTTTAATATCGGCCAGCCGAGGACATGGTCGTCCTCGGCGATGCTCTTTGACAATTTGGGCCTCCCCCACTCATCTTCGGATTCTGTATTGTCCTCGGCATGGGCCTTGGGCTCGGTATGGAATGGGCCAGGGCTGCCAAATCTTCGGGCCCCACAATAACCCCTCAAAATTCTGTTGCTCGGCTCCTCGGGCGGGGAGGAGGATTTTGATGACCTCGGGTCCTTACCCTGACCTGGTGAATCTTGTCTTTCTGTCAGTGCCAAAATCCTCCCAACTGCTTAGGGGACGCTCCTGGCGTTTCGATACTTAGAACGCGCCTTCATTAAATTTCGGCGGCTCTATATCCTTCACGTTCAATGGTGTGATGATGAATGGACGGTAGGGATACTTCTGGCTTAATGGGTGAGAAAGCCCTTGCGGTTACTTTTAATTGGGGGTATAAATACCCAACCAAACTTATTTGACCCTTCACTTTTGCATTCAAGAGCTCTTGCGCACATACGCTAAACTTGATCAAGCCTCCAACCGACCTTACGCCTTCTTTCAACACAAAAGGCCTACCGAGGAACCTTTCCTCATTTTTGTAAGTTCTCTTCTCCTTCTAGTTCATACTTTTCCACTTGAGTTTCTTGTCTTCTTATTCATCTTCCTCTCTCTTACATTTTCCCTGAGTCTCTCGTTAGTTTCTTTAGAATAGGTAGGTTTAAGAAGTTAGTTGAGTCTGAGGAGGCGATGGAAAAATTCGTTGCTGACTATAAGATCCTCGACATAGTGGGTTTGAGATACTGTGGAGAAGGGGAGTGGAGTATTAGGAGGAAACAGGGTGAGGTGGCGATCCCCATAATCACATTTCTAGAGGGTGGTATGAGGATCCCTATGGGGCCAGTGATGAGGGATTATCTCACGCACTTCGACTTCTCTCCCACCCAGTGTGCCATCAATGTATTTAGGATCTTAGGTTGTGTAGATACCTTGAACGAGAAGATGGGGCTGAGGTTAACCCACCATGATGTCAACTGGTGCTACAACCTCCAGTGCCTGAAGGGGAAGTCTTATTATATGAAGACGATGGATGATAGGGTCCGACTCATCCAGTGCCTCCCTGAGTCCAGCAAGGGCTTGAACAAAGACTTCCTCATCGTGTCCGGAGAGTGGCACGATGGCCCTCATTGTCCAACATTGGAGGGGTACTCCAGGTGGGGCATTCAGACTAGGAGAGGGTCTAATTCTCTGTGCTTTTGCGCCTTGCTTTGCTTAGTTTTTGACAGGAACTTGTTTTCTTTTATGCAGATCCGCGCGCTTTTGAGCGTCACTTCAACTTGGTCAACAAAGAGGATTTGCAGATCGCGTTGAGGTCATAGATTTTTGTGAACGAAGCCGACAACCAAGTTAGAGCCGCCCATGAGATCCTAGGATATGATCCGATCCAAAAATCGTTCTCGGCTCCAAAGCACGTGGTCCGAGCTAAGGATCCTCGGCTGCATAACATCACCGTAGTCGAGCACGAATTTCTGATCCCTGAAGGGTCTCCCATTCCTGAGGGTATAACGTTGGTGGGTACCTCTTCATCGCCTCAAGTTGCCGAGGCTGAAGGGGGAGAGCTAGGAGGAGAGGAAGTTGTTGACTCAGGTCCGTCCGAGGATAAGTTTAACGTGTTCAACCAATTCCATTCGCCTGAGGACCCTTTTAGTGATTTGGGTGACCCCAGCTTGGTTGAAGCGAACTTTTTGTCCAAAGAAGCCTCTCCCCGGTCAAAGATGAGTTTCAAGAAGTGACCTCAGACAAGCTTGCTAGCCCTGATTGAGGGGCAGCCGGGAAAGGATGCGCCGGGGAAGTATCCTCCCAAGCTTCCTCCTCCCCCACCCCAACAGAGTTTGCCATCTAGGTCCAAGCCCACCAGTCCTCTGCAGAAGAAGGACAAAGGAAAGAGGCCTAAGGGGGGCAAAGATTCTGATCCTTCCCAGGGCGATGGCGACGCTCGGCAGCCATCGAAGTAGCCAAGAGCAAGGTGCCGAGGCCAGGAAAAACAGGCCATCATCCAGCTCGGGGCCCAGGCTTGGCTCCCTGCCCCCATGCTCTATGGGAAGCCCTTAACGGACGATGCCTCCCTCAGGGATCCTCGAGAGGGCGAGGGTGCGTACGTGGCTGACGCGTTGGGGAGGTCCCTGCTACTCCCCGCGGACATGGCCCAGCTGGAGGCTCTGAGGAGCAAGGAGGTCTTTCTCGGCCTCAAACAGTATTTGGGCATGGCAAGTTTTCTGATCACTTGTGATTCTCTTGACTTCCTGTTTCTTGGCTCCTCATTTGTTGCGCATTGGTTTTAATTAACAGGCTATCCAGGATACTTTTAGGTTGGAGGACATAGCCAGTAGCCAAAGCAAGGCTGCGGGCTCGGAACGTAACAAGCTGTTAGACGCTGTGCGGACCCTCAACGCCTCCAAGGCCGATCTTTCAAAGGCGAGGGAGCAGTTTGAGGAGATGAAGAGGGCTCGAGACATCGCTGAGTCGGCCCTTGTTGCTGCTGAAAAGCTGGCCCTAGATCAAACGGAGCGCCTGCTTAAGGCAGAGGATCAGCTGAGGGTCGCCGACGAGGAGATCGACACCCTGAAAAAGAGGGTGCTTAAGGCGGAGGGGGCCAGAGGCGTTGCTGAGTCTGCCAGGGGCAAAGCCTTGAAAGCCAAAGAAGAAGCTGAGTTGGCCAGGGCCAAGGCTGAGGCTTCCAAAGGCTAGGCCGCGTAGGAAGCCTACAAGTCAAGGGTAGCTAAGACAGAAGCTACCCTTAGGGCTCAAGTGCCTAGGGTATGCAAGCTCTACTGCACCCAGGTTTGGAGTGAGACCCTTAAACAAGCTGGGGTTGAGGCCTCGTCTGACCTGTGGAAGGCAGAGAATGTGTATCATCCCCTTGCCATCCCCGAGGCTGCCCCTTCCAGCTCTGAGGTCGAGGTGGCTGCTGAGGGGGTTGGGGCTACTCCTGATGAAGATGCCCCGGCTGCTACCCCCTCGAACGAGTCTGCAAAGGAGGCTGCTCCTCCTGGGGTCGTTGAGGCAAGCAAAAGCCCTAGTGTGGATGCGCCCAGAGAGGCTGCGGACCCTTTAGCTGATGTCCAAGCCCTTCACGATGAGGAGGTATCTCCTCCAACTAACCCCCCCAGGCTGTAATCCCAAGCGAGGGTTACAGGGACCCTGAGGCCTCTTCTGCCCAGCCCCCTAAGGGAGGAGTTGAGACGGCGCTGAAAGGATGACCCTCCATTGCGCCTTCGCCTTGTTTGTTTTCCTTCTTTTTTTTTTCTTTTTTATTTTTAAGTATCGTAACGGCACTTTTGCCTTGTGTCACTCTTAAACATTCAATGAAGTGCATATTTTATTTTCTCTTATCCGTTTTGTTTATATTATATTATTTACTTTTATTTTATATATGTTTTTCTTTTACTTGTACAATCTTGGTTTTAATTGCGCTTCAGCCGACTACATTGACCACCGTCCCCTGCAGTGCTCATTACTAGTACTAAAGTGGTCAGCCTTGCCGTAGGTTTGGGTCCGCAGACAATGCAAGACCTTGGTTCTGTCTAGTGCTTAGATCCTCCTGAAGTGACTAATTTTCCCATAGGTTTGAGTCCTTGGACCATGCAAGACCTTGGTTCTGCCTAGTACTTGGATTCCCTTGAAGCAATTAGTTTCCCCATAGGTTTGACGCCGAGGACCATGCAAGACCTTAGCTTTGCCTAACACTTGGTATTTCGTGAGTGAATAGTTTCTTCATAGGCTTAAGCCCCGGGGACTATGCAAGACCTTAGCTTTATCCCACATTTAGTTCTTGAAGTAGTTAGTTTCCCCATAGGCTTGGGTCCAAGGACCATGCAAGGCCTTAGTTCTGTCTAACACTTGTCTTCTGAAGTAACTAGTTCCCCCATAGGTTTGAGTTCGAGGACCATACAAGACATTGGTTCTATCTAGTACTTGTCTTCTGAAGTAAATAGTTTCCCCATAGGTTTGAGTCTGAGGACTATGCAAGACCTTGGTTCTGTCTAGTACTTGATTCTTCTTGAGTGACTAGTTTCCCCATAGGTTTGGGTCCGAGGACCATGCAAGACCTTGGTTATGTCTAGCACTTGATTCTTCTTTAGTAACTTGTTTCCCCATAGGTTTGGGTTCAAGGACCATGCAAGACCTTGGTTCTATCTAGCACTTGGTTCTTCTAAAGTAACTAGTTTCCTCATAGGTTTGAGTCAGAGGACTATGCAAGACCTTGGTTTTGTCTAGTACCTAGTTCTTGAGGTAATTAGTTTCCCCATAGGCTTGAGTCCGAGGACTATGCAAGGCATTGGTTCTGTCTAACTTTTGTCTTCTAAAGTAACTAATTTTCCCATAGGTTTGAGTCCGAGGACTATGCAAGACTTTGGTTCTGTCTAGTACTTGATTCTTTTTGAGTGACTAGTTTCCCCATAGGTTTGGGTCCGAGGACCATGCAAGACCTTGGTTCTATCTAGCACTTGATTCTTCTTAGGTGACTAGTTTCCCCACAGGTTTGGGTCCGAGGACCATGAAAAACCTTGGTTCTGTCTAGCACTTGGTTCTTCTGAAGTAACTAGTTTCCCCATAGGTTTGAGTTCGAGGACTATGCAAGACCTTGGTTCTGTCTAGTACCTAGTTCTTGAGGTAGTTAGTTTCCCCACAAGCTTGAGTCCGAGGACCATGCAAGGCATTGGTTCTGTCTAACTCTTGTCTTCTGAAGTAACTAGTTTCCCCATAGATTTAAGTCCGAGGACTATGCAAGACCTTGGTTCTGTCTAGTACTTGATTCTTCTTGAGTGACTAGTTTCCCCATAGGTTTGGGTCCGAGGACCATGCAAGACCTTGGTTCTATCTAGCACTTGATTCTTCTTGAGTGCCTAGTTTCCCCATAGGTTTGGGTCAGAGGACCATGCAAAACCTTGGTTCTGTCTAGCACTTGGTTCTTCTGAAGTAACTAGTTTCCCCATAGGTTTGAGTTCAAGGACTATGCAAGACCTTGGTTCTGTCTAGTACATAGTTCTTAAGGTAGTTAGTGTCCCCATAGGCTTGAGTCCGAGGACCATGCAAGGCATTGGTTCTGTCTAACTCTTGTATTTTGAAGTAACTAGTTTCCCCATAGGTTTGAGTCCGAGGACTATGCAAGACCTTGGTTCTGTCTAGTACTAGATTCTTCTTGAGTGACTAGTTTCCCCATAGGTTTAGGTCCGAGGACTACGCAAGACCTTGATTCTGTCTAGCACTTGATTCTTCTTGAGTGACTAGTTTTCCCATAGGTTTGAGTCCGAGAACCATGCAAGACCTTGGTTTTGTCTAGCACTTGGTTCTTCTGAAGTAACTAGTTTCCCCATAGGTTTGAGTTCGAGGACTATGCAAGACCTTGGTTCTATCTAGTACCTAGTTCTTGAGGTAATTAGTTTCCCCATAGGCTTGAGTCCGAGGACCATGCAAGGCCTTGGTTCTGTCTAACTCTTGTCTTCTGAAGTAACTAGTTTCCCCATAGATTTGAGTCCGAGGACTATGCAAGACCTTGGTTCTGTCTAGTACTTGATTCTTCTTGAGTGACTAGTTTCCCCATAGGTTTGGGTCCGAGGACCATGCAAGACCTTGGTTCTGTCTAGCACTTGGTTCTTCTGAAGTAACTAGTTTCTCCATAGGTTTGAGTCTAAGGATTATGCAAGACCTTGGTTCTGTCTAGTACATAGTTCTTGAGGTAATTAGTTTCCCCATAGGCTTGAGTCCAAGGACCATGTAAGGCCTTGGTTCTGTCTAACTTTTGTCTTCTGAAGTAACTAGTTTCCCCATAGGTTTGAGTCCGAGGACTATGCAAGGCCTTGGTTCTGTCTAGTACTTAATTCTTCTTGAGTGACTAATTTCCCCATAGTTTAGGTCTGAGGACAACGCAAGACCTTAGTTTTGTCTAGCACTTGATTTTTCTTGAGTGACTAGTTTCCCCATAGGTTTGGGTCCGAAGACCATGCAAGACCTTGGTTCTGTCTAACACTTGGTTCTTCTGAAGTAACTAGTTTTCCCATAAGTTTGAGTCCGAGGACTATGCAAGACCTTGGTTCTGTCTAGTACCTAGTTCTTGAGGTAGTTAGTTTCCCCATAGGCTTGAGTCCGAGGACCATGCAAGGCCTTGGTTCTGTCTAACTCTTGTCTTCTGAAGTAACTAGTTTCTCCATAGGTTTGAGTCCGAGGACTATGCAAGGCCTTGGTTCTGTCTAGTACTTGATTCTTCTTGAGTGACAAGTTTCCCCATAGTTTAGGTCCGAGGACCACGCAAGACCTTGGTTCTATCTAGCACTTGATTCTTCTTGAATGACTAGTTTCCCCATAGGTTTGGATCCAAGGACCATGCAAGACCTTGATTCTGTCTAGCACTTGGTTCTTCTGAAGTAACTAGTTTCTCCATAGGTTTGAGTTCGAGGACTATACAAGACCTTGGTTCTGTCTAATACCTAGTTCTTGAGGTAGTTAGTTTCCCCATAGGCTTGAGTCCGAGGACCATGCAAGACCTTGGTTTTGTCTAACTCTTGTCTTTTGAAGTAACTAGTTTCCCCATAGGTTTAAGTCCGAGGACTATGCAAGACCTTGGTTCTGTCTAGTACTTGATTCTTCTTGAGTGACTAGTTTCCCCATAGGTTTGTGTCCGAGGACCAAGCAAGACCTTGGTTCTGTCTAGCACTTAGTTCTTCTTGAATGCTTGGACTGAGGGAGACTATCCTCAGCGTTGGCGAGTCTGCCCTTAGAGTGATAGCGGCCTTGAGCTTGCTCCGCCGAAGGGGGACCCTTCTTCGGTCTAGCTCCTTCGTCTAGCGCGCCACTTCCAAATACGAGGCGTCTCTTGGGCTATTCGAGTAACGCGTTTGACGCTTTGGTGCGCGAGGCGCATCCTCTTTAATATCCTTGCGGATTTAAGAGGATCCAGCGGTTGGTGAGCTTTTTGGAAATTGGGCGGAGTTAATATCTCTAGTAATTCTTCCTTAGAATTCTGTACGGGCTGATTTTCACTGGTTTTTGCCTTCTATATAAGGCATTTTGGGGTGATCCTTTCTTCAATTCTCACAAACACTTCGATTCAAATCTCACAAACACTTCGCTCTCTAGGCATTTTCAAGGGCCTTGCCCAAAACTGTAACTTGTGGTCGAGGAGATGAAGTGGCCCTGGAAAAGGGCGGGGTTGAGAAAGCCGAGCCCCCTTCATGAGCCGAGGATGCCACCCCGATTCTGGACGACACAATAGAGGCAGAACAAGCAGAGGCCGAAGATCCTCATTCTTTTCAACCTAGACAGAGAGAGATCCGAAAGGAACGTAACGTCTCTCCTCCGCGTGCGGATCTGCCGGCCCTCCAAGTTAGTAGTGATTCGCCAGCGCCCGGTCGCCATGGGACTGGGAGAGAGTCGAGGAAAAACCTTGAGGTGGGACCGTCAGGCGCCGAGGCTTCTTCTTCCTTCTCTTTCAAAGCGCCGCAAGTGTTGATTAGGGAGCTGTGAACAGTCTTAAAATAGGTCTGTCTCCACCTCTCCCTCAATGCTTGGCTTGGCTTTAAAACAAGCCTGCCTAGGCCTCTCTTTTCTTTTCTTTCCTTTTAGCTTCAGCACAAGCCTGCCTAGGCATTTACCTTTATAGTTAGCTTTAGAATAAGGCTGCCTAAGCATTTACCTTTGTAGTTAGCTTTAGAACAAGCCTGCCTAAGCATTTGTTGTATAATGTAACTTTTCTTTACTTAATAAAGAAGTAGCCACATTTCGTTTCTTTTGCTTCTTGCATCTTTCATTTCTTTATGATGATTGCCTTTTGAATGAGTATGTTGTCGTTGTTTGTATTGTTTTTTTTTTTTTTTTTTTTGTGAACTTGAAAGAAGTGTTGTTGTGGATCCTTCCACACCAACCGTCGCACTCGTTAATACTCAAGTCCTTCCCACAGATGGCGCTAATTATAGGGACCCGGTTCGGGCACTTCCCTCTTGGGGATGAGTGGACCCGAGCCCAGGTAACCCCATACAATACATTTGTAGAGAGTGGGTAGAAGGACTAGGCATTAGCGAAGGTTACAACAGTTGGTGTGGATTTACAGAATCATCAAGTGAAATTTGGCTAAGTGTTCTAAGGGAAAGTTCGTCCTCGGCCCAATCCGAGGAGCTCTTTCCTAAGTTCTAATGGAAGTTGGGGTTATACTTGAACACCCCTAAAAACTCCAAACCCCTTGAACCCTTTCCCCCCTCCGAACCCCCCTCCCTTCTAGGGTTCATTCTATTATATATCTCTATTCAGCTGATCTCTGCCTTTCACTTGTTGATCATCTAAGCCTGTATCTGAGGGCTTGTCCCATCAACCGCCTTTCCAGACTTTCTGTTAGTTGAAGTAACTAAGGCATCACTGTTCACTGGTCAGTTCCCCATTAATGCGGCCAGAGTGTCGGTTGCGTACATTTAATGGGTGGATGACAGCTTTCCTTCTTTAATATCGGCTAGCCAAGGACATGGTCTTCCTCGGCGATGCTCCTTGACAATTTGGGCCTCCCCCACTCATCCTCAGATTCTGTATTGTCCTCGACATAGGCCTTGGGCCTGGTATGGAATGGGCTAGGGCTGCCAAATCTTCGGGCCCCACACCTCCTTTTTAACAACATTTTCATCAACAATCAATTTTAGTTTTGCTATAAAATTTAAATTTTCCATTATTGTGTGATCGATGAGGTTAGCAATAAATTAAGAGTAATGTTAGAACTACAAACTATTTTACAACAATAGCTACAAACTGTTGATGTGGTCAATTTATTGGTTTTCATCTAGGCCCACCATTAATATCACTTTTTCATTTACTAATAATCACTCGTTACATCAGAAGTTTATAAAATATTTTGTAAAATAGTTTGTATCTCTAGTGTAGGGTTGAAATTTGATGGACTAGGCACCAACTTTCCGTATCGTGAACCCAACAAATCCCTAACAATAAATTTGTAGAGAATGGGTTAAACAGCTGGGCTGGTTATGGATTTAGCAACGGTTCATGCAAGCAAATAAGGGTAAAAAGACATTCAGACTAATATTTAATAAAAGTTTCTTCAGTCCGAAGAGGCTTAGCATTTATCAACTTAGTGAATACAATTTTTCTTCCCCCCCCCCCTCTCCAGAGTCCTCTTCCCCTTATATATCCCACTCCTTCTTCATCTTCACCGTACATTTGTTCTTCATCCAAGCATCCACTTGAGTACATGTCACATCAGGCATCTTCTTTAGTACACTGTGAGTGGTGGTAGCTGAGGCTGAACTGTTCAGGCGTCTTCTCCACATAAATGCGGCCAGAAAAGCTGCTGCAGTGCATTAAATGCGGTGGTAGCAGCTTTTCCTTTAAGATATTTTTGCGTCCCCCTCATCCCCAAGCACGTCCAGGATTTGCTCTCCTCCGTGGAATCAGTTGGGGAAGGTCGCTTTTGCCCCCGACATATTTGATTGATTAAGCACCATGATGATCCGACGTTGGGGCCTCTTCGGACATGCAGGATAACCTTCGGACGTATCCCAGTGTCCCTTCGAGCGTATTTCCACCAAACGGGTCCAGCGCTGACCTCTTTTACCTCTTCGGACGAAACAATGGTATACAGATTGGGCCCTAGGCCCAATTCGCAGCGTTGGGCTCGCCCCCACAATAGCCCCTAAAAATTCTAATTTTTCCCACACATCCGAAGGGAAAAAATAGGATTTTGATCCATTGCAAAAATTGAAGTTTTGAAAACATTGAACCGCTGAATTCACACGTGTGCGTGCATAAATCTGGGCGCCTCATTATTGCCGCTGTCGTTGCGTCGTTTCCCAGGCACCATTAATTGCTCCAGGCGGCGTCTTGTCTATGAGATACAACGGTGGGTTAATAATCAACGGTCCTGATTCTCCTCAAAATTTGGGCGGGGTAAATCCCACCGGTTTGCTAGCCCCTATATAAATCCCCAAAAAGGGGTCTTTTCCCCCTTACTTTGTAAATTTCAGACTCTCAGCGAACTCAGGCATCTGCGCTCACAACGCCCTTCCTGTCATCAGCTCCAACTCACCACAGAACACACTACGATCTCTCTGCGAGCATCAAGGTCGTTCTTCCATTCGATTCCTCGTAAGTCCCTTGTTCGAGATACTCAAACTCTTTTCGGATTGCCTCTTCGGCCTCTGGTAGCTTTTCCCCAGTTACTGTTTCGCACCTCCCCCTCTAACCTAACTGAAAATGGGTAGATTTGAATACTTAGTAGATAGTCCCTCCCAGATAGAGAAGTTTAGGGCGACGTATCGCATTCCTCAGGACGTGGGCTTGAGGTATTGCTCCACAGAGGGGTTATTAACGGACCGAGAAGTGGGTGAAGTTATAATCCCCATTATCGCTTTCCTGGAGGGAAGAATGACCATCCCCATGGGTCCAGTTACCAGAAGTTACCTTACCGCCCATAGACTTAGCCCTGACCAGTGCGCACCTAACACGTTTAGGGTTTTAGGAGCAGTTGACGACCTAAACCGTCATTTAGGATTGGGACTTACCTGGCACGATGTGGTACATATGTACGAGTGTCGTACCAAAGAAGGAGCGGGATACTATCTAAGATCCCGATCCGACGTCGTCAGGCTCATCTACTGTCTCCCCAAGTCTAATAAAGGGATGAAAGACGATTATCTGATCGTCTCGGGTGCATGGTATGACGGAATTCATTGCCCGACCCAGCCAGGAGAGCCAGGTGGGATACCCCCCATTGGGATTTTCTAACAGTTTTTTTTTTTTTTTTTTTTTGGCTATTCGGCCTTCCCTCTCATACTTCAATCTTCTGACAGTTCTATTGCATTGTTTACAGATGAAAACCACGTCGCTCCTCGGCTGAGTCTCACAAATACCGCGGCACTTAACTACCTTCTTCGGTCAGAAATTTTCGTAAGCGAAGACGGACAGCTTAGGGCCGCTCCTCTTATCCTCGGCTATACTCCAAAGTCGGAATTCCAGCTGATCGGCAACGCAATAACACTCGGAGACCGCCGCATCAACCGTATTGACGTTGCTCTGAAGAATTTCTTAGCTCCCTTCGACCTCGCCCCGGTGCCCCATCCTAATCCACAGGGTATACCACTGCTCGTTCAGCCCGTTCAACAGGTTCCTCTTGAACCAGTAGCCGAGGAAGAAAGAGTAGCTTCTTCTACACCTTCCCTTGACGAACAGATCGATCAGTTCAGATTTGAAGGGGAGGCTTCAGAAGAGATTCAAGTTATAGACGTCGACGAGGAGACAGACAGGCAATCGACTGTCCTCCCAAAGAGACTAATCGTGTCAGCATACTCTTCGGACGAAGACATGCAGAGTCTAACGGAATTGATGAAGAATAGAAAGCCGAAGGCCACGTCCAAAGGCACTGGCCCATCCCAGCCAGTGGCGATTCTTCCTCCTCAAGCCCCCTCGGATCCCAGCCTAAAGCCGCTGCCAGATCTAAAAAAGAAAAGGGTCGCCACTGAGGCCGAAGGCACTGAGGCTGCGCCTCAAAAAGGGTATAAGCAGTAGAAGGTGGCCCATGACACCAGGGGCAAAAGGGCTTCATCTACTGAGAGTAGGGAAGACACTTCCGCCGTCGATGTACGCCGGGGCGCTCGGACATGGCCCCCAAAGTTGACACTGGATGGCGCGGACATCCCTTACGATGCCTCCATCAGAAATTATGGTGGAGGCAAAGCCGGCTACATCGCGAAGGCTTTGGAGTAGCCTTTGCTCCTTCCAAGGGACATGGAGTCCTATAGGCGCTTCAGCCAACAAGAGCTTTTCCTATCCCTAAAAAGGGATTTAGCCATGGTAAGGGAATTGACTCTCTTATCCTCTTTTTGTCATGTTTAACAACTAATAACGAAGAAAATTTTTTTGTTGTGCAGATCGCCCAGCAGATATTTGTGGCCGAGGAGTGGAACAAGAAGACCCACGTCCAAGTCCAAGCGGAGATCAGCGCCCGCTCAGAGACTGAGAAGGCCTTAGGTAGCCTCAAAGATGAGTGCTTCCAGATGTACGAGCAGCTAAAACAGCAAGCTAAGGATAGAAAAAGTCTGGAGGCGGGCCTTAAGAATGCCGAGGAGCAGGCCGAAGATCAGCGCAAAAAGCTGTACACCACTGAGCTTAATCTAGAAATGGAGAAAGCGCTGGTGAAGGATCTTCGTGCCGAGCTCAACCAAGCCAAGGATTCTGCTAAGTTGGCCGAGCAGAACGCTCAACTGGCCAATGAGGCACTTGAGGCTGAGAAAAAGGCCGCTTACTTGTTAGGGGTGCAAGAGACCCAGACGAGGCTGACCGAGGAGTTTGCCAAGGTCTGCAGGGAGTACTGTGTGATAACGTGGGGCAAATGCCTTGATGCGGCCGGAGTTCCCCCAGAGTCTGCCCTGAGGCAGCCTGGGAGTGCTTACTACAACCCCGATATCTGCGACCCGCCAGATACCTCCGAAGCTCCTCTGGTCGATCCAAGCATCCCAGACCCTGCTGAGGCAAGCCACGCTCCTGCTCGGACTGGGGATATGGGCGATCCATCAAAGGCTGACCCAGTGCCTCCGAAGAAGGCTTAGGTGTCTAGGGGACTCTTTTTGTACTTGTAATTGTTTAGATGCCTTTTGACTTTGCTTTGTAACGTTGTCACTTTCCTTTCATCAATAAAATGGCTTACTTTTTATCTTTATTACTATCATGTTATATTTCATGACGTGTCATTACAACAAATAACAATAGAATGACCACTGAGAAACAACCAATGCCATGATTTCAATTTAAACGATGCTAAGCAGGCCTTAAGGCGATAACGACTTCACTGGAATGTTTATTTGCGATAATAACCTGGTCAGAGAACTGTTGATGCCATTAAGTTCGAATTGGTATGCTTGGGGAAATTATAAACTCAGACCTTGCCGCGCGTTGACGACGTAGACAATAATACTTAAAAACTATTCGTAAGGGAGTTAGTGAATGAGTGTTAACTAACCCAAATTACCCAGTCCGAGGACACGGGCATGATTGGATTTGAGGTTTAAACACTTGTGAGAATCGTAAAAGAGTGTTAACTAACCCAAATCATTTGGTCCGAGGACTACAGGCATGATTGGATTTAAGTTTAAACACTTGCGAGAATCGTAAAGGAGCGTTAACTAATCCAAATCATCTGGTCCGAGGACTACAGGCATGATTGGATTTAAGTTTAAACACTTGAGAGAAACGTAAAGGAGTGTTAACTAACCCAAATCATCTGGTCTGAGGACTACAGGCATGATTGGATTTAAGTTTAAACACTTGAGAGAAACGTAAAGGAGTGTTAACTAACCCAAATCATCTGGTCCGAGGACTACAGGCATGATTGGATTTAAGTTTAAACACTTGAGAGAAACGTAAAGGAGTGTTAACTAACCCAAATCATCTGGTCCGAGGACTACAGGCATGATTGGATTTAAGTTTAAACACTTGAGAGAAACGTAAAGGAGTGTTAACTAACCCAAATCATCTGGTCCGAGGACTACAGGCATGATTGGATTTAAGTTTAAACACTTGAGACAAACGTGAAGGAGTGTTAACTAACCCAAATCATCTGGTCCGAGGACTACAGGCATGATTGGATTTAAGTTTAAACACTTGCGAGAAACGTGAAGGAGTGTTAACTAACCCAAATCATCTGGTCCGAGGACTACAAGCATGATTGGATTTAAGTTTAAACACTTGCGAGAAACGTGAAGGAGTGTTAACTAACCCAAATCATCTGGTCCGAGGACTACAGGCATGATTGGATTTAAGTTTAAACACTTGAGAGAAACGTAAAGGAGTGTTAACTAACCCAAATCATCTGGTCCGAGGACTACAGGCATGATTGGATTTAAGTTTAAACACTTGAGAGAAACGTGAAGGAGTGTTAACTAACCCAAATCATCTGGTCCAAGGACTACAGGCATGATTGGATTTAAGTTTAAACACTTGAGAGAAACGTGAAGGAGTGTTAACTAACCCAAATCATCTGGTCCGAGGACTACAGGCATGATTGGATTTAAGTTTAAACACTTGAGTTCTTAGCATAACAAAATGGTATCATGACTGAAGGAAGAATCCTTTTAATAGTAGTACCTTTTGAGGTTATTTACATTCCATGGCCGGGGCACTACATAATTCTCCAGGTCTTCTAAGAAGTATGCTACCACACCAGCCCTTGAAGTAATGCGATACGGACCTTCCCAGTTTGGTCCCAGTTTTCCCCAAGCTGGATTTTTTGCATTACCTACCACTTTCCTTAGGACCAGATCACCAGGCTCTAGGGGTCTCAGCCTCACATTGGCGTCGTAGCCCTGCTTGAGTTTTTGCTGGTAATGCGCCAGTCGAACCATTGCATTTTCCCTTCGTTCTTCAATCAGATCCAAACTATTTTCCAGTTGCCCATCGTTGTTGATTGGATCAAAGGATCTAGTCCTGTATGTTGGGAATCCAGTCTCCAGAGGTATAACAGTTTCAGCCCCATAGGTCATTGAAAAGGGGGTCTCTCCAGTAGACGTACGAGGCGTAGTTCTATATGCCCACAATACGTGGGGTAGTTCTTCTACCCACCTACCCTTCGCATCATCCAGCCTCTTCTTTAGCCCGTTAACTATGACTTTATTAACAGTTTCGGCCTGCCCATTTCCCTGGGGGTAGGCAGGGGTGGAGTATCTGTTTGTGATTCCCAGCTCACTACAATAACCTCTGAAAGTTTTGCTATCAAACTGAAGCCCATTGTCCGAGATGAGGGTATGTGGGACTCCAAATCTGGTGACGATACTTTTCCAGATGAACTTCTTTACGTCTACGTCCCTGATATTTGCTAGAGGTTCAGCTTCTACCCACTTGGTGAAGTAGTCTGTTCTGACCAGCAAGTACTTCTTGTTTCCTGTTGCCTTAGGGAATGGGCCTACGATATCCATCCCCATTGAGCAAAAGGCCACGGGCTGGATAGTGGATTGAGGGTACCGCCTGGCTGATGTATGTTCAGCGCAAACCGCTGGCACTGGTCACACTTTTTAACGTATTCGTGGGCCTCTCTTTGCATATATGGCCACCAATAACCCTGCGTGATGGCTCGGTGGGCAAAGGATCTACCTCCAGTATGGCTCCCACAGATCCCTTCATGCAATTCTTCCAGTAATGACTCGGCCGCTTCAGGGTGCATACACAATAAGTATGGACCTGAATAGGAACGTTTATACAGTTTGTGGTCCTCAGACAACCAGAACCTCGTAGCTTTCCTCCGTACTTTGTCCGCTTCCCCTTTTTCTTCGGGCAAGACATCGTCCTTCAAGAACTTGATGATAGGATCCATCCAGCACTCGTCGGCCCTGACGTGATGGACTTGGACTGCTTTTTTTCTAAACTCTGTGGGTCTCTGCATATCCTCAATGAGGATCACCCTTGGTAATTCCTGTGCCGAAGATGTGGCTAGGGTGGCTAATGAATCAGCATGTGTATTGCTACTTCTGGGGATGTGCCTCAGGTTAAAAGATTCAAACTCGGATTGCAGGGACTTAGTCAGGCTCAAATACCCCTGCATCCTTTCGTCTTTCGCTTTGAATTCTCCCAGCACTTGGCCGACGATTAATCTTGAGTCCGAGAACATCTCAACTGATTTTCCTCCCATCCTTCGTACCATCTTCATCCCCATCAATAGAGCTTCATATTCTGCCTCATTATTCGTTGCTGAGAAATCCAGCCTTAACGCTTTCTCAATGATAATTCTCTCTGGGGATATCAGCACTAGCCCCACTCCTGAGCCTCTCTGATTCGATGCACCATCCACGTACACTTCCCAGGGCAAAGGGCTTCGTGAAGAAACCATACCAACGTGCCTTCCTTCCATGCCAAGCATTGGTGTTACTTCCTCTAAATGGGGCTCTGTGAACTCGGCGACCAAGTCCGCGAGGACCTGGCCCTTCACTGAGGTGCGAGGCATGTACTTGATATCAAAAGCCCCTAGGAGCGTCCCCCATTTGGCAATCCTTCCAGTGTAGTCGGCGCTTCGGAGTATTGCTCTGAGCGGGAGCTGGGTGAGAACTATAACGGTGTGGGCTTGAAAATAGTGAGGCAACTTCTTCATACCGAGCACCACAGCTAGGATAGCCTTTTCCAGTGGCAAATAGCGAATCTCAGCTTCATGTAGCGACTTACTTACGTAGTAGATTGGTTTTTGTACCCCACAGTCCGCCCGTATCAACACCAAGCTCACAGCATTAGGAGCTACGGCGATGTAAGCAAACAAGACCTCATCTGGTTCAAGACTGGACATGATTGGTGGCCGAGCCAGGTAATCCTTAAGTTGTTGAAAAGCAACAGCACATTCCTCCGTCCATTCGAAACCCTTCCACTTATTGATCAATGAGAAGAAAGGCCTACACCTGTCTGCTGATCTGGAAATGAACCTATTAAGGGCAGCGGTCATCCCAGTCAGCTTTTGAATTTCCTTGGGGTTCTGAGGAGCTCGCATGTTGTTGATGGCCTTTATTTGATCGGGGTTAACTTCGATTCCCCTATGAGTGACCATATACCCTAAGAACTTGCCTGATCCAACACCAAACGAACACTTGGATGCATTCAAGCGTAACCTGTGTCCCCTCAGAATTTCAAAGACGTCCCTAAGATCTCCAATGTGCTCGGCTATGACCTTGCTTTTCACCACCATGTCATCAATATAGACTTCCATGCTTTTACCTAATTGCGGCTCAAACATTCTGGTCATCATCCTCTGATAGGTAGCCCGGCGTTTTTCAAGCCGAACGGCATTACTTTGTAGTGGTAATTCCCAACAGGGGTCACAAAAGCTGTTTTCTCCTGATCGGCGAGGGCCAGTGGTATCTGATGGTAACCTTGGAATGCATCTAAGAAACTCATCCGAGGGTGCCCAACAGTAGCATCAATTAGTTGGTCTATCTTCGGCATGGGAAATGGGTCCTTCAGACAAGCTTCATTGAGGTCGGTGAAGTCCACACACACCCGCCATTTTCCGTTTTTCTTCTTGACGACCACCGTGTTAGCCAGCCATTCGGGGTAAAAGATTTCTGAAAGCTCGAAAATGTGTTGAAAACACACGAGCGGTTTAGACCCCCAAATTCAAAATACGGCTTGGTTGATTTTACACTAACTTACTAACAAGTGCGGAATAGTGTAAACACAAGCGTATAAGTAAAACAACTACTCTAATTCATAATTTAAAGCAACTCAGCAGTAAAAATGAAATGAACAAGAGTAGGGAAGAAGGATGCAAACACAAATAACACCGAGACGTGTTATCGAAGAGGAAACCGAAGAACTCGGTGAAAAACCTCTCCGCCGCCCTCCAAGCGGAAATCGATCCACTAGACAATCAGTTGGGATACATGGATTAGCAAAAGACCCTCCAAGCCTAGTCTACCCGATGTACCTAAGCCCTCCAAGCTCCTACTCCAACAAGGCTTCTCGGAACCGTGTCTTGTCCTAGTTATCCGGATCCCGCAACAAGCTCCATGTTGCATCTGCCATTGAAGGCTCCTTCCTATGCTTCCCAGCAGCACCAAAAACGTCACTCAGCACTCTCTAAGGTGTGTCAAGTGTTTGGGCTATCAACCTCTCAAAGATATAGACAATGGAGAGGGAATGGTTGAGGAGATACCACAAGCAAAATGTTTAGAGAAGGTGGGGAAGACAATCTCTAATTACCAAGGTGTTTGGCTAGGGTTTTCTCTCTGAAGCATCCCTCAACAAATGTGGGTAATGATGATATTTGTAGGAGGGGTGCAAAAGGTGTGACTCAAAGAATACAGGCTGGCAGAACAGCTAGTCTCGCGGGTGTCTCGCGGGAAGGCCTTACCCGCGAGATACTCGCGGGAAGGCCTTACCCGCGAGATACTCGCGAGACACAGTTGTCTCCACCTGGCATGACTCTTCGCATTCCATCATGTGCCTGGCACATGCTTCACTTCGCGGGAAGCTTGGTCGCGACATACCCGCGAGGTACCCGCGAGAATTCTTCTCTTCTTCAAATGCTTGAGTCTTCAACACTCTTTCTCTCACACACCCCTTACATCAAGTCCCACAACAAATACAGGGTTTTAAACGATTGAACAAAATTACAATCAAATTTGGCACGGAATGAAAGCCAACAAATACACAGTTGTAAATTACAACTTTACAATCTCCCCCTTTGGCTATTCCGTGACAAAACCCTAAAACAGACTCTAGACTTAAACGTGAGTTTGGGAACAAAGGCAAAACTCACTCACACCTAATTCTAGATTCTGATAAGCTCTTGAACATATGAACAAGTATCTCCTGAAATACAACAACACACTAATATCATTGCATGTAGAAAAAACTTGAAATGCATATGGAGCAATAATAACAAGATCAAGCTAAATGAAATAGAAACACTAGATCATGGCAAGATCAAACAAGTAATCACTATACACAAGCAATTACTATGCTCATTTACACATGAAATGAACATCCGGATATGCACAATGATAGGCTCATTTGACGAGAATCATTTGCAACTCCAACACTCAACCAATGCGAAATACACGAAGTATTTGCATCTAGGAACAATCCTACATGGGTACAAGAGTGTTCATCACTCAACCAATGCATAGAACGTATATGCATCTAGGAACAATCCTACAAGGGCACAAGAGTGATGTACTTGAAGTAACAATGCATGACATTGAACTACAAGCAAACATGCAACAAGGTTGCATAAGCATAGTATAGCAAATGCATGGCACAAACCACAAAGACCTACATACTAATGCATGCAACAAACCCTTAAAGCTTACATAAGCAACATGGGTACAAAAAATGCCACATAGCACATATGCCACAAAGCATAGAACTTATAAACACAAACTTCTGAAAATATACTGAAATTAATACTAATGAAAAAAAACATAAGTGTCAGAAGTATAAACTAAAACAGTAAAACATTAACTATAAACCAAAAAAACATAGTAAACCCGTCTGTAAAAACCAATAACCAATAACCAATAGTTTATGTATCTAAGCTATGCTCCCCCTAAGGCTGTGCAAGCTCTTGTTCATCAGCTCCCCCTCAAAATTTTCTCCCCCTTTTTGACCGGAATGGCCAAAGGACTAGAATTGGTCGGAGTCGGAGTCTGAACCCTGTGTAGGGGATAAGCTCTGAATCTGAGTGGATAGTGTGGTGATCTGCTCCTGGAGGTAAGCAAACTGATCCGCTGTGTGCTGCACATGAGTATCAAGCACTGTAGACATGAGGTCCATCTTGGCTAGAATCTGATCAAGCTTGCTGAGACCCTGTGGTTGTGCTGGAGCAGAAGATGATGGCTGTGCAGTCTCTGGAGCAGAAGTAAACCTCTCAATCTCCTCCTCAGTATCTCCACCCTCCTCTGGGATATCCTGAGGCGCACCCCTAGGCGGTGGAATGAGATGAGGACCAGACTTGGGGCGCTTGATGTGCGCTGTGCTCCGAGTCAGAGTGTTCGCACCAATGGGGTAATCCCTCTGAACAACAGTGAGGCCACTAGGAAACTTCAGCTTTGTCTTGGCAATGAGACCCATGATCAGTGAGGGAAAGGGCATTATTGTTCTGGAATTCTGCTTCTTGATGCTCTTCTTCAGAATGTGAAAGATGTGGCTGCAGATATCAATTTCCTTGTGAGTAAAGAGGTCATAGAGAAACCTCGTCCTTGGAGCCGAGAGAGTAGTGAGGTTGGTGACCGGATACAGGTTATGGATCATGACATAGCTGAGAGTTCTCATTTCTGGAGAGAACTTGAGAGTGTCCATTGATGATTTCTTTGGAACTCCACCAAGTGCTGATATCATCTCCGTGATATGCCCCAATTTCTCATCATATTGAGTTGTCATTGGCTGTGAGGGAGGACGAATCTCCAAGAAGTCTTGAATGCTGTCCCTTGTGATCTCAAATTCCTTGCGCCTCACCCAGCAAAGAATCTTATTCTCTTCCACCTCAGCATTGGAGAAGAATTCTCTGATTATCTCTGAGTACACAGTTCCAATAGGATTCAGCAGTTTGGTCCAAGTCCGTTCTTTGAATGCATCTGGAATGCATGTGTTCTCAAGCTCTTCCAACTGCACCACCCTTTCCATGACAATGGTTGCTCTCTTGTAGCAATCATTGTACTTCATATCTGCCTCTGCGGATTTGAAGTTATCGGAGTCAGTACGAGCACGCTTGGGACCCTTCTTCTTGGTACTGGCATGCTTGGTGGGAGACATCTGCATAAGATGACACAACACATAGAACACATGTGCAAAACACAAGAATAAAAACTTGATTAGATTCAAGTTAGTTTACATCACATGAGATTCTTCCAGAAACAGAGTAGCATTCAAAACAGAGCATTTCCACCACAACAGAGTAAGTCATACCACAAACATCATTGAACAATAACACAAATGAATTGGAAAACAAGACATTTTGTATGAAATTTAAATCACTGTGCAAGTGTGTGTTTGTGTGAATGCATATGTATGTGTAACATGAAATGCATGAGTGTGTGTCTAGAGGGTACCTAGGTGTTTGCCAAGTGAGTGCAACATGTGCAAAGTGTAATACACACATGATCAAAGATCAATTTTAGACCAAAACACTGTAAGGTATATGGAAACCTTGAAATTGGGACTCACTTGAGACCAATTAGGCACAACAATGTCATTTAGACATTCAATCAAACACCTAATGTGCATAACAACACTTTAAGTATGAACAATGCATGAACATGGTGAAAATATGCCTAAATACACTTTAAAATGCCACAAGGGGCCAACACAGATGCAATAAGATCAAAAGAAACAAAACCCAATCAAAGATTTAACACAAACATTGCCCAATTTAGAAAACCAACCCAAAATTTCGAAAATCCCCAATTAACACAACCCTAACTAAAAATTCTGCATAATCTAAGTAAAAACTTAAAAAGGAGTGAATAATCAACATACCTTGAAGAAAAAAATGCAGAAAAAATCTTGATTCGGAGTGGGGTTTGATGGAATAGTGATTTTGGTAGAGAGAGTTTCGAAGAAAAGATGAGAGGGAAGTTTTTATGTTTTGAAAAACTGTCACATCAGCCCTATAAAACTGAAAACACGCGTTTTTCGCGGGATAGGGAGCCGCGAGACAGTCGCGAGACAACCGCGAAAGGTGCCACTGAAGCACAAAATTTTCGCGAGAAGCTCTAAGTCGCGAGACAGTCGCGAGACAGTCGCGAGATTCTCTGTCTGATTTTGAGAAAAACACAGTTTTTGCCAAACAGATTTTCGCGGGTAGCTTCTTAGTCGCGAGCTTCTCGCGAGAAAGCCACTGAACCAGTTTTTGATGAAAAATACACAAAATTCATCTTGACCAAAAAGAAACACAAGGAAGTCTAAAAATACTTTCAAAAACAAATAAAACTCACAAAAATCTTTTTGGATTTGATCAACAAAGATTGAGCATGTGAAACACATTTGATCAAGTACAATCACACAAATGATTATGACATTCATAGAACATAGACTTGTGTGTTGTGTGTGGATATCAAAAATGAGATAGTCCTTAGTCCAATGTGAGACTTCAATGATCAATTCAATCAAGGCATACACGACTAGCACTAGATTATGTGACCTATCTCAATTATGGAAACATGCATATATGACCTCCCACACGAACTTGATAACAATTCATTGAAGCTTTTCATTTGGCTCCATTTTTAACACTTCATTTGCAACTTTTGAGCAAAGAGAATCACATTTAGAGAAAGATGCCTGAAATTTGTGATATTTCAGTTTATGAGATAGCCTTTGGCTTTTTGGGCATCATACATTTTATTTTGGTCGCTTTCCCTTTTTCCTAGTCGAATACTAGTTTGTGCGACAGGCTTTTGCAGCTCTATATCTCTTTTCATTTGGAGATTTACATTTAGAGAGCTCTTTTAAGCAAGAAAAATAAAAGTGGGAAGATATATAGGCATGAGTCTATGCATGTATCAAGATCAACACAACCATTCACTAATCATTCATGACAAGGTTGAAGATCTATTTACAACCGTCACATAGATTTCAGAATTTCTTCCACTATGATATGAGTGCATGAGGGACAAGCTACGCTCGTTAAATGCACAAAGCCATAAGTACAAAGGTACAAGGCAAAACATGTTTTGAGACAAAACTCAACAAGGTGATCAAACTTTTTGGATTTTATAATTTTTATGGGTTTTTGAAATTTTTGAAACACACCCAAAACAGAACAAGAAAGGAAAGATCAACAATAACAAATGCAAACCATGAAAGTAATGCATGATGCAATGTAACAACAAATGTCCCTAAAAATGGAAAGAATTAATGCATGGACATGTTATAGTGCTCATGCATGAGTACCCCTTTTCACCCACACGTCACGTGTGTTTGGGGTGATATCCTTGACGGATTGGGTACGGGAGTTGGGACTTTCGAACCTCCTGGTGAAACTCTCCAAGCAAGTGGTGAAGGCACCGATCATCTTCATCACATCTGTCACTCCGGGATCACGATTTTGGCTTCTTGAGTTCTCACCACCCCAAGCTCTATTGTCATTCCTTCTTCCACGTGATCGAGGAATACTTGTATTATTGTCTGCTCTCAGTTTTTGACAGTTGGGTCTGGTGTGTCCTTGCAATCCGCAATAGTGACATACATAATCCGTTCTAGGACCCCGTTGAGGTCTTGAGAGAGATCTTGCTCTGGTTTCGTGTCTACCTCCAGCTTGGTTTCGAGGCTTATTCATCATCCGTTGCTCATTTACATTCTTCTTTTCAACCTTAACATTCTCAGGAACGGCCTCCTCTACAATTGGCTCTACGGCCTTCACAAATTTCACTTCTTTGGTAGCTTTGACTGATGAGCTACTTCCTCCGGTATATCCCAATCCGGACTTGTCTGAAGAATGTTTTTGGGATGAAATAACATCATCCAACTTTCTGGAGGAGACCCTCTCTATCTTGGCTTGCGCTTGCACCACCTCTTGCTCAAGAAATCTGATCTTCAAGTATGCTTCTGACAGCTCACCATTCAGCCCCTCTATTTCGCATTTGGCCTCCTTATGTCTGATCATGAGACTTCGGTAGTCTTCCTCTGCTTTCTTCATTTTTCTCACAGCTGCCTTAGCTATTCTTGCATATTCCCCTGACTTCTCAAGAAGTGAGGAGTAGTTTTCTTGAAGATTAGTTGTATTTCCTTCCTCTTCAGCATCTGATTCTTCCACAATTCCAGCTGATTCTGAATCAGAATGTTCACCAAGTTCCTTCTCAAGTACACCCAAGTCGTCCGAGGAATCTTCATTAGCAATAGTCATGAAAGCGGAGTAGTTTCCCTCACCGTCACAGCCCTCTTCCGAATCAGAATCAGAGGATTCAGAATCACTGAGCGTTGTAGCATATGCTTTTCCTTTTCCCCTCAGAAAATTCGGACACTCCTTCTTTAGATGTCCATGGCCATTGCACTCGTAACACACAATTTCTGGAGAAGGTTGATAGTCCTTTCCTTCTTTTCTCTTAAACTCTTTCTTATCACCTCTTGAGGAAGAGAACTTTTCCCTATTGAACGGTTTCCCACTGTTCTTCATTCTCAGAAACTTGCGGAAGTTCTTTGCAAGATATGCTACTTCTTTCTCCACTCCATCTTCTTCGGAGGAATCATTCATTCTTTCGGTGATGGTTTTAAGAGCAAGAGATTTGCTCGTCTTGTGGGAAGGCAGTCCCAGCTCATAGGTTTGGAGAGACCCGATCAGCTCTTGAATCTTAATCTCGTCCAAGTCTTTGCTTTCTTCTATGGCTGTAACCTTTGCTCTAAAACTTTCGGGCAAGGACCTCAATATTTTTCTCACTACCTTAGTGTCTTCAATCTTCTCCCCAAGATTGAGTTTAGCAATGACAATTTCATTGAGCTTCCCATAGAATGAGTCAAATGGTTCATCATCACTCATCTTGAGTTCTTCAAATTTGGTGGTGAGCATTTGGAGCTTTGTGTCCTTGACTTTCTTTGTACCCTCATAGGTAGTCTCCAAAATCTCCCAAGCTTCCTTGGCTACTGTCATATGAGATATCCTGTGGAATTCATCAGGGGACACACCACAAAAGATAGCATTTAAAGCTTTACTATTAGCATTTGCTGCCGCAAGGGCTGCCTTATCCCAAGTGGACTTAGGAGTCACCGGTTTGGTCCAACCTATCTCAACCGCATCCCAAACGGTATCATCGATAGAGCATAAGAATGCTCTCATTCTAACTTTCCAGAATGCATAATTGTTCCCATCAAAGAATGGTGGAACAGTGAGCGATTGAGACCGGTCCATCTCAAGAAGGGTCAAGGATCACACTTAGGTAATTAAACCTCAGCAAGTGTACCCGCTCTGATACCAATTGAAAGCTCGAAAATGTGTTGAAAACACACGAGCGGTTTAGACCCCCAAATTCAAAATACGGCTTGGTTGATTTTACACTAACTTACTAACAAGTGCGGAATAGTGTAAACACAAGCGTATAAGTAAAACAACTACTCTAATTCATAATTTAAAGCAACTCAGCAGTAAAAATGAAATGAACAAGAGTAGGGAAGAAGGATGCAAACACAAATAACACCGAGACGTGTTATCGAAGAGGAAACCGAAGAACTCGGTGAAAAACCTCTCCGCCGCCCTCCAAGCGGAAATCGATCCACTAGACAATCAGTTGGGATACATGGATTAGCAAAAGACCCTCCAAGCCTAGTCTACCCGATGTACCTAAGCCCTCCAAGCTCCTACTCCAACAAGGCTTCTCGGAACCGTGTCTTGTCCTAGTTATCCGGATCCCGCAACAAGCTCCATGTTGCATCTGCCATTGAAGGCTCCTTCCTATGCTTCCCAGCAGCACCAAAAACGTCACTCAGCACTCTCTAAGGTGTGTCAAGTGTTTGGGCTATCAACCTCTCAAAGATATAGACAATGGAGAGGGAATGGTTGAGGAGATACCACAAGCAAAATGTTTAAAGAAGGTGGGGAAGACAATCTCTAATTACCAAGGTGTTTGGCTAGGGTTTTCTCTCTGAAGCATCCCTCAACAAATGTGGGTAATGATGATATTTGTAGGAGGGGTGCAAAAGGTGTGACTCAAAGAATACAGGCTGGCAGAACAGCTAGTCTCGCGGGTGTCTCGCGGGAAGGCCTTACCCGCGAGATACTCGCGAGACACAGTTGTCTCCACCTGGCATGACTCTTCGCATTCCATCATGTGCCTGGCACATGCTTCACTTCGCGGGAAGCTTGGTCGCGACATACCCGCGAGGTACCCGCGAGAATTCTTCTCTTCTTCAAATGCTTGAGTCTTCAACACTCTTTCTCTCACACACCCCTTACATCAAGTCCCACAACAAATACAGGGTTTTAAACGATTGAACAAAATTACAATCAAATTTGGCACGGAATGAAAGCCAACAAATACACAGTTGTAAATTACAACTTTACAATTTCCTTAATAGCCCCTGCCTGTTTGAGTTTCATCACTTCTTCCCTGACCGCTTTGGCGTGTTCCCTTCATAGACGCCAGAGTGGTTGTTTCTTGGGGATAATGGTGGGATTAATGTTTAGGTGGTGACAAATGAACTCTGGGCTTACTCCTGGGTCCTCTGCGGAGTCCCATGCGAATACATCAATGTTAGTTCTAAGGAATTCTATCAGCTTCTCCTTCTCCTGGGGAGGCAGCATGGATCCGACTTGAAAGAACTTCTCTGGGTCGTGATCGACAGCTATCTTTTCCAAGCTCTCACATTCTGCCTCTTCGGCCGAGGCTTCGGTGTCCAGCACTGAATGCTTTAACTGCTATAAAGTCTCATCATTACGAACTGGGGACTCAGCCTGGGGTTTGTGCTGGACAGCTGCCACCAGACATTGCCTAGAAGTAGTTTGATCTCCTCGGATTTCCTCAACCCGCCCTTCGGATGGGTATTTAATCTTCTGATGAAGGGTGGAGGACACGGCTCCAAGGGTATGAAGCCACGGTCTCGCCACAATAGCAGTGTAGGGTGAGTAGGCATCTACTACTATAAAATCTACCTCCACCGTCGCCGATCCGGTCTGTATAGGTAGTCTAATCTGGCCTTTCGGGATGACCACTTTACCATCAAAACTCACCAAAGGGGAACTGTAGGGCGTTAAGTCTTCGGGAGATAAGTTCAGCCCCTTATACAGGTCTGGGTACATTATTTCTGCAGCGCTGCCCTGGTCTACCATCACCCTCTTCACATCATATCCACCTATTCTGAGAGTAACCACCAGAGCATCATCATGCGGCTGTATAGTCCCTGCTTTGTCCTCGTCCGAAAAGCCCAAAACTAGTTGAAACTCCTTCTTAGGCCTCTTCGGCTCTCTGCTAACACTCTCCGAGGGCAGTCGAGCAACTGATAGTATTCTGGATGGGCGAGACCCCGTCCTCCCTAGTGCGGCAAAGATAACATTGATCGTGCCCATGGGGGGTTTCACAGAATCGTCTCTCCGAGACCCTGTGCTTGCCTGGTTTCCCTGTCCATATGAATGGTGTAAAAATTGCTTTAATTTGCCTTCGCTGACGAGCTGATCTAAATGGTCCCACAGGCTTCTACAGTCCTCAGTAGTATGCCTATGGTCAAGATGATATTGGCAGTAGAGATTGTGGTTGCGCCTTTCAGGGTTTCCGACCATCTTGCTCGGCCTCTTAAAGAACGGCTCATTTTTTATTTTATCCAGGACTTGGTGTACTGGCTCACGAAAAATAGTGTTAACTGTCTGAAAATTCGCTGCACCTTGTCCGACCCAATCCTTCCTCGGCCTGTTGTGGTTCTGCCGGTCCGACCTAAAATCCCTCCCCTCCTGAGGGATAACCTTATCATTTCCCTTGCTCTACTGTTGATCTTCTTCAACTCTCTTGTACTTGTCAATCCTATCCATCAACTGGCGTATACTGGTAGCAGGTTTGCGCGTTAGGGACGCTCTCAAGGGGTGTTCAGTGGGGAGGCCCAGCTTAAAAGAGTTGATGGCCACCAAGTCGCAATCTTCCTCCATCTCATTATACGTTTCCCAGAACCTGTCCGAATATGACTTCAAAGTCTCACCCCTCTTCATTCTGACGGACAATAGGGAAGCCATGGATTGCGGAACCCTTCGACATGTGCCAAACGTGAACCGAATGCCTGAGTTAGCTCTTGGAAAGAGCTTATAGAGTTTGCTTTCAGGCTATCAAACCATCTCATGGCTATCGGTCCCAAACTGGATGGGAAGACCTTGCACATTAGGGCTTCGTCCCTGGAGTGGACGGCCATCCTCTGGCTGAAATGGCTCACATGTTCCATTGGGTCTGTCCGGCCATTGTAGATGGTGAATGTAGGCTGGTGGAAACATCGAGGGAGTCTAGCATTCTCGATGTTTCGTGTGAAGGGAGATCTGGAAATCTGATCCAAGGCTTTACTCATAGCGTCGTTCCCTACGTCCCTAGGTAAGGGGTTCCAAGGGTTTCTCTCAGGGTGGCGCATTTCCTCATAGGTAAAGGACTCGCTGACTGGCGTTCGAAGTTTCTGCTTGTAGACAACGTCCTGCTCGTCCTCAGAATCTTCATTAGAGTACGAGGGGCTGCGCTTCCTCTTCGCATAGCGCAACTCCCTCTTTAGCCTATCGATTTCCTTCTGCATGCTTTGGTTTTTCTCTGCATGGGACATGTAGCTCTCTCCATACGACTGGTTTCGATCGTCACGTGCGGTGTGTACGCTACCTTCACGATCCTGCCTCCGTTCCAGATTAAGAAAGGGATCGGTGTATTGAGATGACCTGGACTCTGCTGGTCGTTACCTTGGTTCAGCCATCTTTGAGGTGTTGCTTCCACCTTTGCTCAAGCTGTTTCCCACAGACGGCGCCAATTGTAGGGTTGAAATTTGACGGACTAGGCACCAACTTTCCGTATCGTGAGCCCAACAAATCCCCAACAATAAATTTGTAGAGAATGGGTTAAACAGCTGGGCTGATTATGGATTTAGCAATGGTTCATGCAAGCAAACAAGGGTAAAAAGACATTCAGACTAATATTTAATAAAAGTTTCTTCAGTCCGAAGAGGCTTAGCACTTATCAACTTAGTGAATACAATTTTTCTTCCCCCCCCTCCTCTCCAGAGTCCTCTTCCCCTTATATATCCCCCTCCTTCTTCATCTTCACCGTACATTTGTTCTTCATCCAAGCATCCACTTGAGTACACGTCACATCAGGCATCTTCTTTAGTACACCGTGAGTGGTGGTAGCTGAGGCTGAACTGTTCAGGCGTCTTCTCCACATAAATGCGGCCAGAAAAGCTGCTGCAATGCATTAAATGCGGTGGTAGCAGCTTTTCCTTTAAGATATTTTTGCATCCCCCTCATCCCCAAGCACGTCCAGGATTTGCTCTCCTCCGTGGAATCAGTTGGGGAAGGTCGCTTTTGCCCCCGACATATTTGATTGATTAAGCACCATGATGATCCGACGTTGGGGCCTCTTCGGACAGGCAGGATAGCCTTCGGACGTATCCCAGTGTCCCTCCGAGCGTATTTCCACCAAACGGGTCCAGCGCTGACCTCTTTTACCTCTTCGGACGAAACAATGGTATACAGATTGGGCCCTAGGCCCAATTCGCAGCGTTAGGCTCGCCCCTACATCTAGCATCACTCATAAATTAAAGGAAATTTTACAACATGTTTTAGCTTTCACTAAACCTGCCCACTCTTTTCGTCCAAAATCAAAATGAAGTATCAAAGTATAGACCTACTAAATAGAAAGAAAAATAAATGCTATACACTATTTATTTACCCTTTTGAATTGAAAATGTTAAATGATTTATTCCTCTTGTCTCAAATTATGTTTATTTACATCTATTGAAGGTAAGGAAATTTGGCCTATCCCAAAGGTAGAGTGCTAGGGAGATTTCGATATATGAAAACTCTCTATTTTCTATTGATAATAGGCATTTTATTTTGGGCTTTGAAATTCTAATTAAAATTCATAGAAAGAAAAGAACACACAAATGTGGTTAGGCATATTTTAGCCATATGATAGAAACTTGAAATATTTTCAAATTCAACTTGTAAATGTGAAAATTATTACTCTCATTGTGGGGAAACTTTTCCATGGAAAATTATTACACATTCCTCTTATATAGATTTATTTTTTATTTTTTTATTTTTTTTATGGGATCTCTTATATAGATTTGGTTTGGTTTCCATGTGTCATGTGTGAGAGACCCGTATGTAAAGATTCACTATTATGTGAGAGACAGTACATACTACATAAGAGAATTCCCGTTAAGCATGGTATATGCTAAAAGATGCTTTTTTTTTTTAGCATTTCTAACCCCAAAACGTGCTCCATCAAAGATTGTATATGCCAAAAATTTTGCAATACTACTACAGTGTGCTCTCATTTTTTAGACCAAACTGTAGCACTGTGCTATAATTTTTTATTAATTTCTTTCTCTCTCTCTTTCGTGTTGTCTCCTTCCAAGTCTCTTCTCTCTCCTCTCTCACTTCTCCTCTGCCACTCTCTCTCATGCTCTCCGTCCCTCTCTCCTTCTGGTGTCTCTCTCTCAGGCAAGCCCTCCATAGCTCGCAAAAACATGCCGCCGCCGTTATTCTCCAAACCCACATGCTCTCTCCTCGTCATCATCATCGTTATTATCTCTATCCCCACTGTCCAATCCAATTACCCTCCGATCTCTGCGCTATCTCCATACCCACATGCCGCTATCGATCTCGTGCTCTCCGTCCACTCCTTTCCTTTTCACTGTCTCTCTCGTGCTCTCTGTCCACTCCTTCTTACTCTTTCTTTCATTTTCTCTCTACCTCTCTGTTTCCTTTTCTCTCTGCATCTCGAGTTCGTGGGTTTTGGGTGTGGCCAGGATGTGATGCTGGGTGTGGTTGGGCTGCGGTGGTTTTTCATGGATCATGGGTCTCTACAGTGGTTCGTGGTGGGTCTCTGCGGTGGTTCGGTGAGTGGGTATTGCAATTTGATATCGATGAGTTTTAATTTCAGTAGTTTTGATTGATTTTGGAGGGTTCTTGATTTTGGTGGCTGGGTTTGTGGGTTGATCAGGGTGAAATGTGAAAATTATTACTCAAATAAAAATACCAAACGGGCCCTTGGTAGGGGATAACCTTGCATTGGTGGTGGGTCTTGCACCGGTGGGTATTTTTGTTGCATGAATTAAAAATTACGTGAAACGATGCATGGAGGATGTTAAGCAGCACCGCCTGGTGCTGGTTAAGTAGTAATGGAAAAAGTTACAAAATATTATTTATCTCCTGATTTTACTACTTGTGTTCATTCCTATTTTTTTTATTTCCTTTTTCCCCTCGCCATAATTTTAAACCTTCCTTCCAAGACTCTTTAGTAAGTTCCTGACGTAACTTAGGCTTACAACTTTGTTAGTTTCAAGAAATTTATATTGTACCTGACATTTTCGTCTGCATAGGCGCTCTCTTTAATTCGGAAATGAAGAAAAACAACACCACTTTACTGATACTTGTCACTGTCAAGAATCAGGAGCGTAGAAAACTGTAAATATTGTCTACATTAGCTTTAAAACATTTTGGTAACGCATGCCTCAAGGACACAGAATATTAATGTGTGCTCTCAGACGCACATTAACCGAAACCTTACTTAAATACCCTTTTAACTATTTTTACCATTTTATTTTTATCTCTACCTCATCCTATAGCTTCTTCGTTCATCTTTATTTTTATTGATTTTTTTCCCTCTCCCATGCGGCAAAAATATTTGGGCGAAACTTAAGGCCGTTTGGTGGAGTGGTTTAACATGTTTTCAATTTTTAAATAATATTATAAGTATTTTTATACTTTTTCACCCATACATTACCAGCGTTACCAAACAGCCTTTTAGTTAAAATTTTTTTTTTTGGATAAAATATCATTTTCGTTCTTAAACTATCACAAAATTTCGTTTTTCGTCTCTAAACTTTCAAAAGTCGTTTTTTGTCTCTAAAATTTTCCAAACGTATTGATTTTCGTCCCTCCGTCTGTTTCTGTTAACGGAGTGCTGACGTGGCTTGATGAAGTGTTGACCAAGTCAAATGCCACATTAGCACTCCGTCAGGCCACGTCAGCACTCCGTCAGGCCAAACAGACGGAGGGATGAAAATCAATACTTTTGGAAAAGTTTAGGGACGAAAACAGAACTTTTGAAAGTTTAAGAACGAAAAACGAACTTTTGTGATAGTTTAGAGACAAAAATGATATTTTACCCAATATTTTTAATAAATTTAATTCAATTGACATTTTTTTACTATTATTATTATTATTATTATTTATATATTTTATATATAAAACTGAAGTCCATGACTTTTAGTTCACATCTCCATAATAATAATAATAGTAAAACAACTGATAGGCCACAAATTGAATGACCCCTTGTGATTTAAACTAATTAATTAATTAGCCAAATTATTAATTAATCAATTTATCATGCAAACGTGTGGCAGCACAAACAAATCACCAAAACTAAATATGCAGCGGAAAAATAAATAACACGGTGATTTGTTCACGAATGGGGAAAACCCTAACGGCAAAAACCCCACCGAGTGATTTTCAGGTCATTACTCCTGAAACTCCACCATTATCAAATCAAACGGTTACAAGTAAAGGAATCCCAAGTACCTTACCAACCTACAGTTGAACCCTTACCCCAATACCCAATTGGACTTGATCTGTAGTGACAGTTCCCCCTTTTTAATGCACGGCTCCCAAGTACGTGACTAACCAGATGCGCGAATCCCAGTACACGACTTCAAACTCCAACTTTAAAAAGAGAGGTTGGCTGCAAAGTTCTTCAGTTCATCCTATGCGATGAAGATCAGGAAGATGCTTGGTCACAAAACCCTTTAGTGCAAATACACAGCAACTTCTTCAGAGAAGATGAACTAGGTCAAGAACTTCGTCTTTGATCACAATTTGCTTGAACAAGGATTGCTCAATGTTTTAGCAACTTGTGTCTATGTTAACGGCTCTTAAAACACTCCATTTATATGTTTAGGGTTAGAAGAGAAGAAGGCCCAAAAACACATTCACGGATCCCAAGAAATTAGAACAAAAATCTGACTTTTTAAATCTCGACAGATAGCAGGTGTCGAGATAGCTATCGAGCAGGTGTCGAGCTTTAAAAACTTTGCACTTCAGCTTGCTTTTTCTTGGACAGACTTGATGACTTCAATACTTGATCTTGAAACCTTATTTCTTGAAGTATTAAAAACACCTACAACTACCCATTTACAAGTAGAGTGTGTTTTGTCAAAGGATTAGCCAATTTACATAAATAGTGTGACATATGTTCTTAACATGTGAACCACATATGTCCTAACAATCTCCCCCTTTGGCAATCCGTGATAAAACCACAACAATCAAATGAACATATGAGAGAAGTCATAAATCACTCAACTTATATTCACTTGTTGAATACAATAA
The DNA here is from genome assembly GCA_023736055.1 of Quercus glauca. Classification (NCBI taxonomy): domain Eukaryota; kingdom Viridiplantae; phylum Streptophyta; class Magnoliopsida; order Fagales; family Fagaceae; genus Quercus; species Quercus glauca. Next base: position 584,432 of record CM043315.1, read on the forward strand.
AATCTATCCTAACACAAACTCTGGAAAAACTTTGCAAGAAGAGAGTTTATGGCAAGTAGACTTTGACAACCTGTATTTCTGAAACACTTTAAACAAAACTCATCAAGGCATCTTGTGTGAAACAGAAATAATTAGATTGCATACAAGTATAAAGAACATGTGTCTAAAGATAGAAAAGAAACAACACATGAAGAGATAGGTGAAAGAAAAACATACATCCACATATATAGAAAGATAAGTACAATGTATGTAAAACTGGTCACAAGACCTCATATACAAGATCAATGTATCTAACAAGAATAGAAAAGAAAAGATACATCAAAACCTCACTACATCCCTCAAAAAATATGAACACTCCCCCTATCAAAAATGTCCTATACTAACTCTCCCCCTAAGATGACTACTCTCATAGTCCAAAACTACTCCCTCTTTTTGTCACGAGTGACAATGAGTAGAGTGTCATGTAGACATCTCATCAGTAGAGCTAGCATCTCCATCATCATCATCCGAAGCATCATCGTCATCACCATCATCATCATCATCATCATCCTCAGCATCAGAATCTGAAGCGACTGGAGGAGGTGGTGGAGGAGAAGCCTCAGAAGCAAAACCACCCATGGTCGCCTGCCGTCGTGCAATACGACCAACACGAACGTTCACTTGATACAACTCAGTAGTGAGTGTATCGAGGCGAGCATCCATGCGCTACAGCTGCGCCATAATGTCTTCAAGAGATACATCGCCTGAAGAAGAAGGAGGAGCCGATGTAGATGGAGCTGATTTGGATGGAGCCAAACGAGAGGGAGGAGTGGAATCCGGCTGTTGCGATCTAAACTGAGCCTCACTACGTTTTACGGTAGCGGCATCTATGGCAGATATGTGTGTGAAGTGGTTGGACACAAGGAAAGGGATGGAAAAATGGCGTAGAATCCTCGTGATAGCAGAAGGAAAAATGAGCTTATCACGGGACGCCGAATCTAGATGAACATCTATGATAGAGAAAATGAAGTGAGAAGGAAAATCTATTGTAAGATGCTCAAGTAGAGATAGCAAAAATCGAGCACGAGGCTTTGTGATAGAGTTATAGTGAGAGAGAGGATGGAGTACAAAAGTCATCACCATGTTAAGGAATCTAGGACCTTTAGCAAAAGGTCTACATGATGTATACTGATGTTCACCCCAGTCAGAAGGGCGCTCACAAAAAGCGGAAATGAGCTCATCCTTGGACACAGTCCTTAAACGCTCACAAGTAGGATAGTCAGGAAACTCTATCCTAGGAACCCTAAGCACATCCGCAACTAGCTGCGGTGTGACAAAAATGTGCGTACCTCGAACGCGAGTATGAAAAAGAGGTACTGAATGATCAATCCCGTACATATTAAAGTAAAACTCCTGAATCAATACGAGAGGACAGGTGACCGGGACGACACACAGTGACTCCCATCCCCTACTATGAATGACAGAAGGAAGGTCAGTGTCGGCGAAGTCCGCCAGAATGACTTGGCGTTCCGAATGAACACCTCGTCTAGAAAAGTTCTCAGTAAATGCCTTGTGGGCATCTCCATCACGGAACCAAAGGTTAAGAGGAGCAGAGTTAGAAGAAGAGGAAGCTCCAGAATGCAGAGGGTTCCGAGCAGGAGTGGATTTACGTTTGGGTGCCATAGACACTACTAACGTAAAAGAATGAGAAAGAGATAGAGAGGGAGACAATCAGAAAAGTCCCAACACAGTTAAAATATGATAAATATATTGAACAAAAAGTACGTATGCATGGGAATGCATGGACATGTGACATGCAAACTTAAAAAGTATCATGGGCTCAGCCCAATCCAAACCTAGCAACACACATACAATAAACACACATCTAAATGCATGTAAATATCATTCTAATGCACATGGAATGCAATATATGACATTTAAAAACATTTAAGTGAAAAACCAACCCAAAATTTCAAGAAAAACTCATCAATTTTGAAAAACCCCAAAAATTTCCAAAAATCCCAAAAACCTAAGTTTCAAAACATGAAATGCATGAAAAAGGAAGGGAAAAATGATCTTACCAAGTGATTGAAGCAAGGGAAGATCGAAAATGATGAGTATTTGAAGATTTGAGTGAGAGAAAAGTGTTTGGGAGGTGAAAAGTCTTCGGACAGATCGAGAGAGATCGAGTGAAATGAGAGAGGATCGCGATCGCACCTTATATAGACACCTCAGTAATTCTCGACAACTGAGGTGTCGAGAGGGTGTCGAGGTAAGAACAGGTGAACCAAGAATGGACGCTCGATCGATCAACCAGGTATCGAGGAGGTATCGAGGAGACAGGAGATTTCTCGATCGATCCACATGGTGTCAAGACAGGTGTCGAGAAAGAAGACATTAGACACAACAAGGGAATCTCGATCGATCCATCAGGTGTCGAGAATCTATTGAGGAGACAGAAGATTTCTCGATCGATCCACCAGGTGTCGAGGATGTGTCAAGATTGCGATTAGAAAAAGGCTTAGAAGCTCGACAGATGACAAGGTATCGAGGAGGTGTCGAGCCAGCTTTTAAAAACAGTTTTTCGAGAAGTGAAAAACACAGACATGAATGCAATCAAGACAAACACCTCAACCATGATCCAATCAACATAAATAGCTCTCAAAAATCATCTCTCAATGAAAATTTAAGCACATGGGTCTCCCAAAAACACACACACACACTAAACAAGTCTAACCAATTTTATATTTCAAAAATAAGTCATGACAGTTTAGTGAGCATACAAAAGCACATGTAAAACCTTTGTGATGGCCAAATCACATTGTACCTGCACATGTATCAAGAGTAGCAAAGAATATTGCGTGTTGTGTGTAAAAACATCGCAAGATTGCATATGTGTATACATGTTATGACGATCTGAGATATGAGAAAATAACTTTAACTCACACACAATCATAACTGTTTGATGGGGACTATCACCTTCGAGGTACATCCTATAACTCCTACATCTCCTAGAATACACGCTTGCAACCATTTTGAAAACATTTTTAATCTTTTTGCTTTTTATTTCTTTCCATATTTTCTTTTTAAACATATCATACATGGGCTTATGAGAAAGAAAAGAAATACCCATTGATATTTGACATTTCAATTTTGCTATGCCTAAGCACACAAATGTCTTTGACATCACACTTTTGCTATGCCGAAGCATACATATGTCATTAATGATTGGCGGGCAACAGTGGATGATTGGCGGGCAACAGTGGTGAGATGGTTATTTATGCCTTTCTCTTAGGATTTTCTAGTCCTACCCGTCAAAAAGAGTGATGTGAGTGTTAAGTTTAAAGAGATAACCTAATCTTACTCATCACAAACAAGAGCCACAAAACTCACTTGCTTAGTTGTGCATAAAGATGCTCATCTAAATTACAAGAAATACAAAGTTTAGAAAACTTTGTTTCATTAGCTATCCAAGGAACATAAGTACCAATGTACACATAACACACACTGTTTTTGTATTTTTCAATTTTTTTTTTATTTTATATCAAAAACAAAATAAACAAAACTGAAAGTAAACACACAAAAACATGTTAACAAAGCAAAACAATGCATAAAACTAGACTGGCTCAATAAAAATGCAAAACACACAAGTAATGCAACAAACAAGAAAAACAAGAAGGGAGAAGAAAGTGATGAAATCACTTTGAGTCCTTTTTCTTCCACACCTTGGAAGAGCCTTTCCTTTGATTGAATCCTTGAACCGACGGTGAGGGGGAAGAGTTGAAACCATTCAAGTTCGAAAGGAACATGATGGCTTTTAGAAGATCTCCAAGAGGAGCAAGAGAGGATTGAAGCTGATTTTGGCTTCCAGATGCTGTCATGCTGTTGCTTTGTTGGGTGGCTAGCCACTTGTAGCAATTTGGTCGAGTATGACCGGCTGCTCCATAATGATGACAGAGATGCTGCTTCTTTTGTTTAGACTTTTGAGAGTTAGCCTTCTTAGCCCTAGGGTTTCTAGCATCTTTCTTATCTTGTTTAGGGGGTGCTCTTAAGATGGATTTACCCTTATCTATGTTCTCACTAGCTAATTCAGTTTTAATATCAGTGTTCTCAATTTTAACAGTATTAGCAGGAGGAACAAAAACAGTAGAACTAGTAGAAGCAGAATTAGAGAAAGAAAGACCATACCCTAAACCTGTTCGATCTGAAGCAGGTTTCTGGTTGCTGAGCATCTCATCAAGTTTTGCACTTGAAGTCCTCTCTAGTTTAGCTTTGACTTGAAACAGCTCTACTTCAAGTTTCTTGGTCTTCTCAGCCAGGAAGTTGTTTTCAAACCTCAGTGCTCCAATAGTTTGATTCGCCTCATCAAACTTTGTGGACAGCTCTTCTCGATCAAGTTCCACATCACTGAGCTTCTTGGTGGCTAGCCTATATAACTTCTCATGCTTCTCAGAGAGCTTGTAAAGCTTCTCATAGGCTAAATGTATATCATCTTTGTTATCCATCTTCTCACATTCAGTATCCACCAATTCTTCTTCTTGTTCCACTTCTTCAACAATCCCTTCAGTAGTATTGACTGTGGCAGTGAAGGCATTAAGATTCCATCATCCTCATTGTCGGAATCATCTTCAGGTTCAGTGTCACTCAGGGTTGCAGCAAGTGCCTTGCTCTTCCCAATGCTCTTGAGGTATGTAGGACACTCATTCTTCATGTGTCTAAACCCATGACATCCGAAACACTTTGGTCCTGCCGGAACAGTGTACTGACCGTCATCCTTAGCATCTTTCCTTCCTTTGTCTTGGCTCTTGAATTGAGAAGAACTGGATTGCCTGCGGTCTTTGTCGAAGCTCCTCCCATTGGCATTCTTTATAAACTTTTTGAACTGCCTTGTAATGTAGGACTTCATCTTGGAATCTTCATCATCGGAAGACTCATCTGTATCACTGCTCTTTGCCTTCAAGGCCATGCTCTTGCCCTTGCTTGACCTGCCAATTCTTGATAACCCTAACTCGTAGGTCTGCAAGTTCCCAACCAACTCAGTCAAAGGAATTTTATCAATGTCCTTTGATTCTTCTATTGCCGTAATCTTGGCATGAAATCTCTCAGGTAGAGATCTGAGCACCTTCCTTACAACCTTGGGTTCAGGGATGGTTTCCCCAAGATTGAAGGCTGAGTTCACTATATCCTTAAGTTTGGCATAGAACTCATCAAACGACTCATCCTCCTCCATCTTAATCTCTTCAAAGCTAGTAGTGAGCCTCTGTAATTTTGAATCTTTGACAGCCTTTGTTCCTTCATAGGTTGTCTGGAGGATGGTCCACACCTCCTTAGCGATTTCTATTGAGGATTTCTTCTTGAACTCCTCATTTGTGACTACGCTAAATAGGGCATTCAACGCTTTGCTGTTGAAGTTTGCTGCCTTAATCTTGGCTTCATCCCAATCGGCCAGCGCTTCTTTTGGCTTGGTCCAGCCAATCTCAACAGCTTGCCACACCTTCTCATCTAAGGACTGCAAAAAAGCTCTCATGCGTACTTTCCAGTAGGCATAGTTAGTCCCATTAAATAAAGGAGGTATAATTAGAGATTGTCCTCTATCCATGACAAACAGGGGTCAATGGATCAATCACAGCAAAGATTAAAACTAATCAGAATGTGCCTGCTCTAATACCACTTGATAGACCACAAATTGAATGACCCCTTGTGATTTAAACTAATTAATTAATTAGCCAAGTTATTAATTAATCAATTTATCATGCAAACGTGTGGCAGCACAAACAAATCACCAAAACTAAATATGCAGCGGAAAAATAAATAATACGGTGATTTGTTCACGAATGGGGAAAACCTTAACGGCAAAAACCCCACCGGGTGATTTTCAGGTTACCACTCCCGAAACTCCACTATTATCAAATCAAGCGGTTACAAGTAAAGGAATCCCAAGTACCTTACCAACCTACAGTTGAACCCTTACCCCAATACCTAATTGGACTTGATCTGTAGTGACAGTTCCCCCTTTTTAATGCAAGGCTCCCAAGTACGTGATTAACCAGATGCGCGGATCCCAGTACGCGACTTCAAACACCAACTTTAGAAAGAGAGGTTGGTTGCAAAGTTCTTCAGTTCATCCTATGCGATGAAGATCAGGAAAATGCTTGGTCACAAAACCCTTTGGTGCAAATATACAGCAACTTCTTCAGAGAAGATGAACTAGGTCAAGAACTTCGTCTTTGATCACAATTTGCTTGAACAAGGATTGCTCAATACTTTAACAACTTGTGTCTATGTTGACGGCTCTTAAAACACTCCATTTATATGTTTAGGGTTAGAAGAGAAGAAGGTTCAAAAACACATTCACGGATCCCAAGAAATCAGAACAGAAAATCTGACTTTTTAAATCTCGACAGATAGCAGGTGTCGAGGTAGCTATTAAGCAAGTGTCGAGCTTTAAAAACTTTGCACTTCAGCTTGTTTTTTCTTGGACAGACTTGATAATTTCAACACTTGATCTTGAAACCTTGTTTCTTGAAGTATTAAAAACACCTAGAACTACCAATTTACAAGTAGAGTGCGTTTTATCAAAGGATTAGCCAATTTACATAAATAGTGTGATATATGTTCTTAACATGTGAACCACATATGTTCTAACAACAACGTTACACACATTTTCAATCACGCGTATTTTTAAGAAGTTACAAAATAAAATTACAAAAATCACATTTCAAACTACTCTACCAAAGACCTTTTAGTATTTTACGCATTAATACTTTTTTATAATTTTTAAATTTGATTTATTTTTTTCTATTAAATATATATGCTCTCCTCTCTCTCTCTCTCTCTCATAGCCGGTATTGTCCACCCAATAAAACTTCTTTTTTATTTAATTTTTAGTCAACCACTTGCCTGTCTCTCAATTTGACAAGCCAGATGAAAAATTTGAACGCGAATGTGATTGTTCGGTCCTTCGGCGAAAGATTTTTTGAGATATTTTAGATACGACCGGACTGTTCATGATCTGCAGAAATTTGATTGCTTCTATATAATTTTTTTCAGTGTAGGGTGTGTTATGTTCCCAAAGAATGACCGAACAATCACACGTCATCAAAGGACACGAAATTGTATCTAAAGGCAGAATATGATATCAAATACAATAATCAAGCCAAAGTCTGTCGTTTCTCAAAAAAAAAAAAAAGAAAAAAAAAAGGGCCAGTCTGTCAATTGCTTTTATAAAATAGATAGAAAATTACGTGAACGATGCTAACACAAAAAAAGAGATTGATGTCTTGAAATTTTCAGATTTTTTTGGCCCTGAAATTTTCTGCTAGGTATTATTGATCTCTTTAATGGTTATAGTTAGTCTATGATAAAATGATGTATGTTGAAAGATTTTTGTATTAGGTATTAATAATAATGGAGGATGTTAACCAGCACTGTCTGGTGCTGGTTAAGTAGTAATGGAGAACATTACAAAATACTATTTATCTCCTGATTTTACTACTTGGGTTCATTTCTATTTTTTTATTTACTTTTTCTCCTCGTCATAATTTTGATTCTTCCTTTGTCAGTCTCGTCATCCTTCTGGATTTTCAAAATTTTCTTTGATTGAAATAGCTTTATAAGTTTATAGGCTTGTAGTTGTAGCTTGTTAGTTCCAAGACTTTTTAGTAAAGTTCCTGACGTAACTTAGGCTTATAGCTTTGTTAGTTTCAAGAAATTTATATTGCACCGGACATTTTCCACCAAATGTCCAATAGCACCCGTCTGCATAAGCGCTCTCTTTAATTCGGAAATGAAGAAAAACAACACCACTTTACTGGTGCTTGTCACTGTCAAGAATCAGGAGCATAGAAAACAGTAAATATTGTCTACTTTTACTTTTAAAAGATTTTGTAAACGTGTGTTTAAGAAAACACAATAATTTTCAATTTTAAAGTTGAAAAAATATTAGTGCAAATAAAATAATAATGAAAATAATATAAAGAGAAATTGAATAATACTACTGAATTTTATTATATCTCCACTCTTCATCTCCTCCTTGCGCAAGTATCTAGCTCAATATCTGAGACAATTCATTTTAGCCCATTAATCACCACAATTAAAAAGAATAAAAAAGTCTATCTCCTTTTCAATGTGGGATTAAACATTTTCACTAACTCCTCATCTTCCATATTCACTCCCATATCTTTTCATTTATGTTATAATATTTATTTATTTTAATTATTTAATATTAAAATGCTCTAACAATCTTCCACTCATTTTAATATTAAATTTTAATTAAAGAGAGATTACTAGGCAAAGATGGGTCACTATGCATTATGAAGGTGTGCTCTGTATTGAACCTTCACTTAGTAAAACAGCGATCTCAACTCCAGAGTCGTAGTGGTCTCCGACTTGAACTAAGACTGCTTTAGGGAAATTAAGTGTCACTGCTTACACATAACAACTCAGGTGTTGACATGAGCTTTTATAGCTAGCACTTTACGGCCATGTGCTGATCTCGGTTTCATGAGTGTATTTGAGACTAAGTCCAAATCTCATAGGGAGCGGCCCCACCCCCACACTCACATAGGTGAAATTTGTCAAGGGTGCTCCTGTAATTCTAACACCCCACTCATACGAGTTACAAATTTCATTAAAGGTTTTTTACTCAACCTCTCCACATTACAGGATAAATGCACTTACATCATAGGGATGAACAATTAAAAAACTATTTACAAAATAAATAATTAAAAATAAATAATTGTGCATTTCTTACGACCATCATATGATTCGTTTTTCCCATTGAACCAAATTCTCAGGATCTCTGGTCCTTGGGTTGGGTATCCTCATACATGACTCATGATTCTATGAACTTTAGTCTCATCCCCCTCGATGTATTCCAGACTCTATCTTTTGCCAAGGCCTTGGTAAATGGATTTGCAAGATTGTCATTCGATTTAATATAATCCACAGTTATGATGCCACTACTCAAATAAGATCGCACGGTACTGTGCTTTCTTCTTATAGGTCTGGATTTACCGTTGTAGTAATGGTTTTTAACTCTACCAATTGCAGCAGTGCTATCATAATGAATTAATATAGATGGAATTGGCTTTTCCCAAAGTGGAATTTTATATAATAAATCTCTAAGCCAATTTGCCTCTTCACTAGTTGAAGCTAATACTATTAATTTAGCTTCCATTGTAGAATTAGCAATTATTGTTTGCTTTTTAGATTTCCAACAAATAGCACCACTACCTAAGGTAAAAATATAACCAGTGGTAGAGAGAGAATCACCTGACAAAGTATTCCAATCGGCATCACTAAAACCTTCAATCACAGCAGGGTACTTTCTATAAAATAAGCCGTAGCTTTTGGTATCAATTAAATATCTCATGACTCGCTCAATAGCTAGCCAATGATCTTTACTAGGCTTGCTAGTAAATCTGCTAAGCACTCCTACTGCATATGCAATGTCAGGTCTAGTACAATCAGTAGCATAACACAAACTACCAATGATGCTAGCATAATCCTTTTGATTAAAAATCTCATCATCATTATTCACAGGAAATAAATGAACACTAGAACCAAAAGGAGTAGCTACACTTTTGTGATCATGAAAATTATATTTTCTCAATATTTTCTCAACATAATGTGATTGATCAAGATATATTACATCACATACTTTTGTAATTTTCATGCCCAAAATAAAATTAGCCTCACCAAGATCTTTCATATCAAAATAGCTTTTAAGCATATTTTTTGTCTCATTTATAACATGCATATTTGAGCCAAAGTTTAACATATCATCTACATAAAGGCTAATAATAACATGTAAATTATTCCATGATTTAGAATAAATACATTTATCAAATTCATTTGATTTATATCCATTCTCAATCATGCAGAAATCAAACTTTTCATGCTACTGTTTTGGTGCTTGTTTTAAGTCATATAGGGATTTAGTTAGCTTACATACCTTGCTTTCTTGTCCAGGCTCTACAATGCCTTCGGGTTGATCCATGTAAATCTCTTCCTCTAGGTCCCCATTTAAAAAAGCAGTTTTTACATCCATTTGATGAATTTTCAAATAAAAAATTGCAGCAATAGCAATTAATAATCTAATAGATGTAATTTTTGTTACCGGAGAAAAAATATCAAAGAAATCAAGATCAGCTTTTTGTTTAAAACCTTTTACAACAAGTCTAGCTTTAAACTTATCTATTGATCCATCCGGTTTTAACTTTTTTCTAAGGACCCATTTACAACCTATGGTCTTACAACCCGGTGGAAGATCTACTAATTTTCAAGTTCTATTAGAAATTAAAGATTCCATCTCATCATTTACAGCCTCTTTCCAAAATATAGAATCAGGTGATGTTAAAGCCTCTTTTAAATTTTGGGGATTTTCCTCAATGTTAAAAACATAATAATCAGGACCAAAATCTTTTTCAACTCTAGCTTTTTTACTCCTTCTAGGTTCCATTTCAAAATTCTCTTGATTTTGTAAATGTGAAGTAGAAGAACTAGGTTGTGACAAAATATTTTCTTCACCCCCACTATTTTTTAATTTAAAAGGAAATTTTTCTTCATGAAAAATTGCATCACCAGATTCAAAAATTATTTTGTTTTCAAGATCAAAAAATCTATAGGCTGCACTATTAATTGCATAACCAAGAAAAGCACAGGTAGTAGCTCTAATACCCAATTTAGGCATTTTAGGATCAGTAAGCCTTACATAAGCAAGACAACCCCATACTCTCAAATATCCCAAATTTGGCTTATGTCTTTTCCACAGTGTGGTGTGTGACTTTTTATGTGGCACCCTATTCAAAACATGACATGCAGTTAAAATAGTTTCACCCTAAAAATGTAAAAGTGCACCAGATTCAATTAACATGGCATTTGTTAACTCAATTAAAGTTCTATTTTTTCTTTTAGCCACACCATTAGAAGCAGGTGAATATGGTGCAATAGTTTCATGGATAATTCCCAAAGACTGAACAAATGAGTTGAATGCACTTGATTCATACTCACGGCCTCTATCACTTCTTATTCTTTTTATTTTTCTACCGAATTGATTTTCAACTTCTTTTAAAAAATCTTGAAAATTTTCAAAAGCATCACTTTTATTTTTCAACAAATAAATAGTTGTATATTTAGAGAAATCATCAATAAAAGTGATAATATATCTATTTCCTCAACGAGTTAAAATTCCCTTAAATTCACAAAAATCGGAGTGAATTAACTCAAGCAATTCGGTATTTCTTACAACACTTTTATGAGGCCTTTTTGTAATCTTAGCTTGACTACAAGTTTCACATTTTTCAAAATCTTTTGATAGTCTTGGAATTAATCCTAAACTACTAATGATTCCCACATATCTATTATTTATATGACACAAATGAGCATGCCAAAAATTAATAGAAGAAAGCATATAAACTGAACTGGTAGATGCTTTATTATTCTCAACATTCAATTTAAACATTCCATCACAAGCATAATCCTTGCCCACAAATAATCCATTTTTAGTGATTACATAATTATCATATTCCATAGTTTGCTTGAAGCCAGCCTTGTTAAGCAAAAAACTTGACATCAAATTCTTCCTCATGGACGGAGTGTAAAGAACATCTTTCAACGTTAGCACGCGTCCAGAAGTGAATTTCAATTCAACCTCACCACTCCCAAGAACCTTGGTTTTGCTAGAGTCACCAAGCATTACAGTTTTTTCTTCTTCAAAAGGAGTGTACAATTTGAACCAATTTTTGTCATAGCAGACGTGCCTATTAGCACCAGAATCTGCCCACCACCCTTCAACATATTGCACCATATTGATGTCTGTAATCATAGCCACTAAAGGCTCTTCGGTTACGTTAGCCTGCGGGACAGATTCACGTTTCCGAAATTTGCAAAATCGAGCAATATGCCCATTCTTGCCACAGACAAAACAAGATCTATTAAATTGATCTTGTGAAGGGGGTCCTTGGTTCTTATTGTAATTTTTATTCGGGTTTCCCCTTTCTTGAGGTCTATTATTATTTTTAAAGGCTCTCTTTTTAGGCTTCAATTGACAATTTCTAGGAAAATGATTTTTGAGTATATTATTATTGGCTAAAATAAGGTTTACTTTTGTGGTGGAATTACCATTGCTCTCTTGTGTCATGAGTGCATCTTGTCCTCTAGCCTCCTCCTCCACACGGATGTGTGTGATCAAAGTCTCCAAGAATGTCTCTTTTTGTTTGTGCCGCAAAGTCTTTTGGAACTCCTCCAAGATTGTGGTAGTTTATCAATTATGCCAGCTACCACCAAATTGTCTCCAATCTTTACGCCTTTGGATCTCAATTCTGCTACAATCATTTGGAAGTCTTGTGCTTGATCCACCACCGATTTTCCATCCACCATTTGGTAACAGAAAAATCTACTAGCTGCATACTTTTTTGCACCTGCCTCCTCGGTATCATACTTGCTTTGTAAAACTTTCCAAATTTTCTTAGCAGAATTGTAAGTTGTATCATAATAATCATAGAAATGATCGGCAAGACAATTCAATAGATAAGAGCGACAATTATATTCATCTTTTGTATACTTATCTATTTTTTCTTGATGGAGAATATATTCTTCGTCACTCATCTCATCAGTAGGAACTTTTGATGGATTCTTTTCAGTAAGGATGTAGGAGACTTTGAGAAGACTCAAGTAGAAGAGGACTTTTCCTTTCCATCTCTTGAAGTGGGCTCCCTTAAAGCGAAAGGGCTTGTTAAGATCTCCAACAGGCTCATTTGGTTTCTCTTGTGCAGGCTCCATGTGTTTGAATCTCCTTAAAATTGTTGGTGCAAATACAATGATAATGGAAATAATACAAAGAGAAACTGAATAATACTACTGAATTTTATTACTTTAAAGGGAGAAATTACACAACACTATTTGGACTGAGGTGCGGCACTCGCTCTCTTGAAGGAGATTCAAGCTCTTGGTTGGCTAAACTTTGTAACCGGTGCAGACCTTTTCTGACTTGTCTCCCCCAGGATACAACAGCCCAACAAGTGTCGTATGATTAGAACAACCTCTACACAAAGTGTTCAAGCCCAAAGCTCCACCAGAAAGAACACCCTTCCTTGCCAAGAACCTTTCTATCTTTTAGTGTTTTTTTTTTTTTTTTTGGTGAGTATTGTAGTAACTTGGATTGAGTCTGAATGAGTCTATTTATAGGCTCAATGAGCTTCACGAAATTACTACCCAATTTATTCTGATTAATTAGGTCCATTATTCTGATTTAGTGGGTGTTACAAGATTAATTGTTAGACATTAATCTGATGGGCTGGAGTTACACAATTAATGGTGAGATAAGGAGTTTCTGAAAAATGAAAAGGCCCAAACGAATAGTCCATTAAGTGGGTTAATGGCTCTTTATTTTCGTAGTAAAAATGGAGTATTAAATCGGGCCATTTACTTACTAACGGATATGATAATTATTCTGAATGGGCTGTCAAGTAGGAGGATCTAAGAGGCTGATTCATTTCCAATTTTGATACCTCTACTCTTCACCTCTCCCTTGCGCACGTATCTAACCCAATATCTGAGACAATTCATTTTAGCTCATTAATCACCACAATTAAAAAGAATAAAAAAGTCTTTCTCCTTTTCAATGTGGGATTAAACATTTTCACTAACTCCTCATCTTCCATATTCACTCCCATATCTTTTCATTTATGTTATAACATTTATTTATTTTAATTATTTAATATTAAAATGCTCTAACAAAAAGTATTGGCAATTTTTTTAATTTATGAAAAATATTTTTAAAGAATGTGAATGTTTAATATGGGTATAAAAACTCTTGAACGTTTAGACTTTAAATTACAAAATATCAATTTAAGTTTATTATCAAATAATTATTATGCAGAACATGAATATAAGCCAAACACAAAATTGATAAACAATCTAAACTAAATATAAACACATCCACAGCAGTAAATATAATGTAAAGATAAAAGGAAGGAAGATGCAAACACACGGACAACACACGATGTGTTATCGAAGAGGAAACCGAAACCCTCGGTGTAAAACCTCTTCGCCGCCCTTCAAGCGGTAAATAATCCACTAAATAATATAGTTGTGATACATGAACAACAGAAGACCCTCGGAGCCTAATCTACCCAATGTACCTAAGCCCTCCAAGTTTCTTACTCCAACGAGGTTGCGCCGAACCTATTTCTTCTTTAACTTACCGGATTCCGCTATCAACCATAGCATCAACCAATGGATATTGGTTCCTTCCTAACTGCTTTCAAAATCTCCAAATAAACATTCTCACAGATATGTATATGGTGAGAAAAAGATTTGGCTAAAGACCTCTCAAGGATTTGACAATGGAAAGGAAGAGAGTAGAGGAATTTCAAGATTCTCTAAGGTAAAGATTGTGGATGAATCAATCTTATTTTTTTATAGGGTTTCTCTCACAAAATTCTCTGTAGAATCTCTCTACATTTGATAGGTATAAGGGTGAATATATAGTGGGGTGAGAAAGGAATGCGAAGAGTCAGTTTTTCCCAAATAGGGTGGTTTGGCGGCTTGGCCTCGCGACTGGTCTGAGTTGCGAGTTCCAGCCACGAGTTAACGGCCTGGCCAGCCTGGGATTTTTGTCTTGTAGTGCGATAGCTAGCGTGACCCTTCACCTCCCCCATGTGCTGCTCACGTACCTGCAGTTGGTGGCTCCCAGTCGCAAGTCACTCGCGAGTCCTAGCCGCAAAACTCTACATCCTTGCACAATCTTGAGCATTTCTTCACATCTTCTCACACATTACCTATACAAGAATCCCACCTAAATACAGGGTTACTAAATACTAAAATACAAGCAAATTTGGCACGAAATAAAACCAACAAGATGGTTGATTAAATTCAACCTTACAATCTCCCCTTTTGGCTATTCCGTGACAAAACCCTACAACAGACTCTAGACTTAAAGCGTGAGTTGGGAACAGTTGATCAAAACTCACTCACACCTTACTCTAGATTCTGATATGCTTTTGAAACATATGAACAAGTATCTCCTGAAACACAACAACACAATAATATCATTGTATGCAAAAAACTTGAAATGCATATAAAGCAAGTATAAAGCGATCAAGCAAAAAAAAAAAGGAATAAAGTAATAGACCATGGCTTGACCAAAACAAGCAATCACTATACAATAGTGATAACAATGCTCATTCACACAAGGAATGAACATCTGGACATGCAAGCTAATAAGTTTATATGCAAAGTATCATTTGCATGTCCAACACTTAACCAATGCATACAGACATATATGCATCTAGGAACAATCCTACAAGGGCACAAGAGTGATGTACTTAAGAAAATGCATAACATTAACAAGTACTTAAGCTACAAAGCATAAAGGCTGCATAAGCATGGTACAAACCATAAAACCCTACAAATGTATGGAAACAAACCCTTAAAAGCTTACAGAAGCAACATGGGTACAAATATACCAAACAAACACAATTAACTGAATAACATCATCAATATATAGAAACCATCCAAGAGTTATGAGTTTATGCCAAACAAAGACTAAAACCATAGTGTATCAAACTTATACTAACAACAGTTACCCAAAACATAGTATCAATACTATAAATAAAACAGCATATGATTATTAAAGATTAAACAAGCTCCCCCTCAAATAGGCACTCCCCCTCAAATGCTGCACAAAAATTCTCCCTCTTTTTGACCGAAATGGCCAAAGGGTCATTGCTCATTGCTGGTGTAGATGCTGTCAAGTTTTGTTGAGAGTACATCAAGCTGATCTTGCATTGCCGTCATCCTTTCAGTATGCTGATTTTGAACCTCTCTGAGTCCATCAAGCCTCTCCAAGATGATTTGGAAAGCATCAAAAGGTACAGCTGAGGAAGTAGAAGCCCTGCTCCTCTTGGCTCTACTTCTTGGTGTGGAAGTTTGTCCTGCAGCCTCAGCTTCAGTCTCTATGGGATCACCTTCAGACATACTCATAGAGTCATTCTCACAAACATTTGAACCACAATTCAGCATGGCCTTTTTCATAGCTGTATCCATATCCAATGGGTCTAGAATCGCACTCAGGTAATCAAACCACAATGAGTGCACCCACTTTGATACCAATTGAATTTGGAGAGATGTGAACTTCATATTCCACTGAATGTTGTGATGGTGTAAAATGGATGTGAGTCCGGACACTTTGGTGCTCAATTCATGGATAGATGCCATAATGTTGTCTAGCTTCTCGTCGAAGGAGGATGAGCTGGAGCGCGAACCACTGTGAGATGTTGAAGTTTCAGTTTTGATTCCCTTCTTACTATAGCCAATGCTCGCGTTGAACGTACGTATGTTGATTGGACTGGGTTTTGTGCAGGGGGTTTCATTTTCAGATGGATGGATCCCTTTGAGCTTCAAAATCCTAGAGATGAGACAACATAATGGAATACATATCCAAGACTCAGTTCGCTGAACCGTTTTGCACAGAACATGAAAGATATGTGCACAAATGTCAATCTCAACATCAGAGATCAGATCATGAAGAAACAAAGCGCGACCGAGGTTTATGTATCCGGTGCTGGATAGGGGGTACAAGTTGTTAAACATGATGATTGTGAGCACCCTCAATTTTAGAGGAAGAGAGGAAACATTGACTGAGTTCCCGTTTTGTGAGAATTCCAAGTCTTTGCCAAGGGCGTCCCGAAGTAAGTCCTCATCCGGACACAGATCGTCATACACTGGTGGATTTCCAAGTATCGACCGATTGATATGTAGAATCTCTGCCAGGTATGCGGGAGAGACAAAGAAACTTTTTCTCCTAACCCAGCACTTAAGTTCATCACCTTCAACAATTGCATTTTCATAAAATTCTTTGACCAAATTCTCATAAGCATCATCAAGGTCAGAGAGAAAGTAATTCCAATCTTTATAAGCAAACCATTTAGGAATGTCGATGGCAAACAAAGAAGGTTGATCAACAACCCTTTCAATCAATGGTGTAGCATCTCTGAAATAATTCTCATGAGTCTGAAAGGCAGCATAGGATCTGAATTTGCTTGGGTCGAATGCACCTGATGGTGAACTGGTCCTCTTTGTGCAAGGTGAGATATCATCGACATCAATGATAGGTTCCTTCCCTTTGCTGTTGCCCCCTTTCACAGCTACTCTCTTGAATGGAAACATATCCACTCTGCATCATGGATTATCAAAGAAAAGGAAACACCCAACAGAAAAATACCTAACAATATTAGCCTAGGGTTAGAATCAAAGCATGAGCATTTGGAGAAACCCTAAGAATTTGGGATTTTGGGTCCAAACATGACAATGGGTGTGTGTGGGTGTCAATAATAACACAATGAACTCATAAAAAGGAGTAAAATAGAATAAACCCAAAGATCTTGAACAATATCATCACACAAACAGAAACTCATATTTGAAAAGAAGATAAACCAACAGCACAGATTCACTCAAAAACTTCAAAACAACTTAGCACACAGATCCAAAAAAATAATGTTGAAATCATGAATAATGAAGTGAAAATAGGAAAACTCATACCTTTTTCTTGAGGATTGAAGAGAAAATGGTGCAAAAATGGAGGTTTTTCAAGAGTGACACAATGAGTTTCAAAGAGTGAAATGGGGAAGACAATGAACAGTCACTAAAGTTCGAGGGAAAAACTGAAAAGTTTTTGAAAACTGACCTTAAGACACAAAACACGCGTTTTTCACGACTGGAGAAAGTCTCCAGGGTAAGTCGTGAAACACTGAAGCAAAAAAAGTTTAGAAAAATTTTTTAAGTGTTTTTTGCGACTGGAAGGTCTACCCGCGAGGGAGTCGTGAGCTGAGCCGTGAAAATCTCTGTGTACCCTCGCGATTAGACCTTCCACCTGCGAACAAGTCGCCAAGACTGACCCGCGAGCATGCGAGTGGGGCATGCAACTAGATTGACTCGCGACTAAGTTGCCAAAACAGGGTAGATTAGTTTTTGACAGTTTTTGTTAAAACAAAATACTTTCCAAAAACAACTAAAACACTAAAAAATCTTTTTGTGTTTGATCAAACAAAGATTGAGCATGTGGAAACACATTTAATCAAGTACAATCACACAAATGAATATAGCATTCATTGAACATAGACTTGTGTGCTGTGTGTGGATATCAAACATGAGATAGTCCTTTGTCTAATGTGAAGTTTCAATGATTAATTCAATCAAGACATACACAATTAGCACTAGATAATGTGACATATCTCAATTATAGAAATATGCATATATGACCTCCCACATAAACTTGATTATAATTCTTTGAAACTTTTCATTTGGCTCCATATATATCATATCATTTGCACTTTTTGAATCATAACATCTCATTGTGAGATTGATGCCTGAAATTTTTTATATTTCAATGGATGAGTTAGCCTTTGGCTTTTTGGGCATCATACATTTTATTTTGATCGCTTTCCCTTTTTTCTAGTTAAATATTAGTATGTGCGATAGGTTTTTGCAGCTCTATATCTCTTTTCATTTGAAGATTTACATTTAGAGAGCTCTTTCAAACAAAAACAAAAATAAACGGTGGGAAGATATATAGGTATAAGTCTATGCATGTCTCAAGATCAACAAGACCATTCACTAATCATTCATGACAAGGTTGAAGATCTATTTACAACAGTCACACAAATTTCAAAATTTCCTCACAATGATATGAGTGCATAGGAAACAAGCTAAGGTCGTAAATGCACAAAACTATTAGTACAAAGGTACAAGGCAAAACATGCTTTGAGACAAAACTCAACAAAGTCGATCAAACTTTTTGGATTTTTTACTTTTTATGTGTTTTGGGATTTTTGGCACAAAGGGAAAAAATTGATCAAAAACAACAAAAGAAATCATATGAAGGAGTGCTCAAATAAACAAAATGCAAAACATACTAAGAAAAAAAAACACATATGGAAGATAGAGTTTAGGGAATGATACCGACACCAATGGTCTTACGCAATGATTCAAACCTCGGGCCATCAAGAGGTTTAGTGAATATGTCAGCCTTCTGATTTTCTGTATTGATGAACTACAGACACACTATCTTGTCCTCTACCAAGTCTCGAATGAAGTGATACCGGATCTCAATATACTTTGATTTGGAGTGCTGAACTGGATTCTTTGACAAATTTATTGTACTGGTGTTATCACAGAACACACACATGGTGTCTTGAGAAATTCCATAGTCATGTAGTAGCTTTATCATCCATAACAATTGTGCACAACAACTTCCTGCTGCAATATATTCAGTTTCAGCTGTTGAAAGGGAGACTACATTTTGCTTTTTGCTTATCCATGAGACCAAGTTATTTCCAAGATAGAAGCAACCACCAGAAGTGCTTTTCCTATCATCAATACACCCAGCCCAGTCTGCATCTGAATATCCTGCCAAACACTAATTCGAATATTTTGAATACCAAATCTCATATTCAGACGTGCCATTAACATAGTGAATGATTCGCTTAACTGCTGTTAAGTGGGACTCTTTAGGGGCAGCTTGAAATCGAGCACATACCCCAACACTGAATGCAATATCTGACCTACTTGCTGTGAGATAGAGAAGACTGCTAATCATGCTTCGATAAAGTGTTGGATCAACGTCAATACCAGTTGCATCTATGCTCAGTTTCGATGAGGAACTCATGGGAGTAGAAGTGTGTTTCTTAGAATCTAGGCCAAATCTTTTGACAAGATTTTTGGCATATTTCTTTTAAGAGATAAATCAAATGTTAACATGGTTAGGTTTAAACATTTCTCTAATTTCAATTATTGAAAACTAAATTGACTCTAATATAAGATGAAACGTGTATTTATGATGAAACTATCAAAATAATACACATAAAATCATTAAAAATGAGACAAATATAAATATTATCAAGTAATATATAACTAGTCGCTAACCCGTACGATGCACGGGATTATTTTAAATCAAATGTTAACATGTTCAGGTTTAAACATTTCTCTAATTCAATTATTAAAAGTTAAATTGGCTCTAATATAAGATGAAACATGTTGTAAGGACACGATTTGGATCTCGAGCCCTAAGTGTAAGTGGATCTAAGCCCAATAAACCCAATATAATGAATTTGTAGAGAGTGGGTTGGAAAACTTGGTTCTAATGAGTTAGGTCACAAGTATAATGGATCCTGAAGACAGTAAAGTAAAAGTAAATTGGATTTATCCAAGAAAAATTGTTCTCAGCACAATCTGAGGAGATCAGTTCTAGTGAATATTACTTGAAGTTGGTTACAAAGTTCAATTTTGAATACTACAGTGTTTCTTTCTCACTTCTTCGATCCCTTTCTCTTAGGGATTTAAAAATGCCAAATAATTATTTTTAATAATATTTTAATGGTCATGTCAGCTTCACGTTAGCAAGAAGGGCACATTGTCTGCCACGTAGGAGGTTTCCATTAGTGGGTTGACGGTAGGGACTATTTTAAAAACGATATTCTTTTTTTAGGGATGAAATTTGCAAAGAAATCAATTTTTGGACCAAAATGAGAATTGACCCAAAATGTAAGAACGAAAAGTGCATTTTCGTTAAAAAAAAAAATCAGATTCAATTTAGTTAAGCAGAAAATTTTTCATAATCTATATTAAATGACAATCACCTCCTACACCTTATGCTATGGACTCGAGCATTAAACTCTTATATAAATAATACTCCCCTTTTATTAAAGTCTTTTATTCCTTTTTATTTAGCTTTTCTCTCTTTAGTCTTTCCTTCTCTCCATCCTTTCTCTCTTGTTCCTCTCTCTCTCCTTCAATGCCACTCTACTCCTCTCTCTTTATTTCTTCAATTTCGTTCTGTTACGTGCTTAGTTTTTATTTAATTATTTAAAATTTTATTTTTGTTATTAAGAGTTGGGTAATCAGATAATGATAAGATAAATTGTTAGCTAAGTATTTGAATAAATTTTATCTACTTGTAGATAAAGATTAGGTTTTTTTTTTTTTGAATTTTTTTTGAATAAATCTTTTTAAGTCATCTATTTATATGGCTTAATGTTAATTAATTAAAGAAAACTGAAAAATATTATTATTGAATAAATATTCACTTTAAAAGTCTAAGGGCCGTTTAGTAATGTTGTCCTCATAACATTTGTATTTTTTAGGAATACGTGTGGGTAAAAAAGTGTGAAAATACGTGTAATGTTATTTAAAAATTAAAAACATGTATTTAGACATATGTCCCAAACAGGTCCCTAAACTCCCTTGCAGGTTTATAACACATTCTCTCTCGTTGCTCCTTTTTGTTGCTCTCTTTTCCAACCCCAAAGACACATTCTCTCTCATTGCTCTATTTTGTTGCTCTCTTTTCCAACCCGAAACTCTCCGCCTCTCCTCAATCTAGTGCCAAAAGGTCTCTAGACAAAGCAATCTCACAGACCAAGCTGGAAGTCAATCTTGCTGTAGCTGTGGTGGTGAGTATATGCTGTTTTTGTGGGTTTTGGCGATGGAGAATCTTGCGTTGGTGGTGGGTCATGCACCGATGGGTATTTGTTTTAGGTATTTGTTGTATTTGCATGGGTCTTAACCGTCTAGGTCTTGGTTCATTTGTGACTAAATTTGGTAACGAGTCCAACCACTTTGCCTTTCTCAGCAAATCACTTCAAATAACCTTAATGTCAAATCATTCAGATTTTTGCCCAGCGTTTTATATAGGTTGTAGACCTGAAGCTAGCTTTTAG
This sequence comes from Quercus glauca, assembly GCA_023736055.1. NCBI lineage: Eukaryota > Viridiplantae > Streptophyta > Magnoliopsida > Fagales > Fagaceae > Quercus > Quercus glauca. The sequence goes on from CM043315.1 coordinate 606,130, forward strand.
AGTTTCAATTTGATATCAACATAACAATTTTTTATGGAGTCTTTTGGCTAAACATTGCTAAATCTAGGATTTATTTGCGTTATAGGCACTATTCCAACTTATTTAGGGAATTGAGGAGAGAGATTGAATTTCGGCAACAGTGTTGCCGAAATTCCAACAAAAGTATGAGAGAGAAAGAGAAAAAGTGGGAGAGAGAAAATGTTGAATTTCGGCAACGGTATTACCGAAATTTCTGTTGCCCAAAACGCTAATCGGGTGGTATGAGAAGTGCTCGAAGTGTGGGGTGCCCAAAGGAAAGCAATTGTGGCAATGACATTGCCGAAATAGGTGAAAAAAAAATTTGTGCCTATTGTGGCAATGCCATTGCCGAAAATGGGAGGGAAAAAAAAAATGAATGCCGAAATCTGGGGAGGAATTAAAAAATATATATATAATGTGCTACGTACACAATATTTTTACAACAAATCACAGGTAATTAGTTATTATTAGTTCAAATTTGAATTTAACACTGAGATTACTTTTTTAATCCAACAATAACAATCAGTAACAACCTGACACTTTGAATTTGTTGTAAAAATGTTGTAAAAAATGTGTGCACGTTTCTCAAAAAAAAGTGTAATGGATTTGTGGCAATGGCATTGCCGAAATAAGGAAAAAAATTTTTGTGGCAATTGTAGCAATGCCATTGTCGAAAATGGGAGAAAAAAAAATTATTGCAATTGGTTTGTGGCAATGGCATTGCCGAATTAGGGGAAATTTTTTTTTTTGGCAATTGTGGCAATCTCATTGCCGAAAATGGAAGGGAAAAAAAAAGTGTTTGCCGAAATCTGGGTAGGAATTAAAAAAAAAAAATAATGTGCTACGTATACAATATTTTCACAACAAATCACAGGTAACTAGTTATTATTAATTCAAATTTAAATTTAACACTGAAATTACTTTTTTAATCCAATAATAACAATAAGTAACAACCTGACACTTAGAATTTGTTATAAAAATTGTGTGCACTTATCATTTCTCAAAAAAAAAAAAAAAGTAATGGATTTGTGGCAATGGCATTGTCAAAATAGGGAGGAAAAATTTTTGTGGCAATTGTGGCAATGTCATTGTCAAAGAAAGTACGCATTCTTATTCTTCAATATTTTTTTGACCGAAGCAGTTTGGGTTGTGTGTATATCATGTTCTTTTCTTTCGTATTGTAAAATTACCATATGAAACAAATAAAGATAGATTCAAGTACAATGAGTACATTGATTTTTATTCTAAAAAAAGTACATAAATTCTTACAATACGAAATAAAAGAAAAAAATAATTGATGTGCATGCTGTAAAATTAGTTGTTATTAGTTGGATTAAAAAAGTAATTTCGGTGTTATTAGTTGTTATTGTTAAATTAAAAAAGTAATCCCAGTGTTAAATTTAAATTTGAACTAATAACAATTAATTACATGCGATTTATTGTAAAAATGGTCTAAAAATATTGTGTACGTAACACTTTTTTTATTTTAATTCCTCTTCAGATTTCGGTAACCATTTTTTTTTTCATCCCATTTTTGGCAATGACATTGAACACCCCACACGCACTTCTCACACCAGAGTAACAGAAATTTCAGTAATACCTTTGCCGAAATTCAACATTTTCTCTCTCTCACTTTTTTTCCCTCTCTCTCATACTTTTGTTGAAATTTCGGCAACACTTCAATCTCTCTCCTCAATTCCCTAAATAAGTTGAAATTGTGCCTATAACGCAAATAAATTCCAAATTTAGCAATATTTAGCCAAAAGACTCATTTTTATGGGTCTTATTAGGTAGTGTAGTGTTTTATATAATAAAAAGCTTATACATCAGACATTAAACACTTCAAAGACAGTCTACAGTAAATCAAAAATTAAAATTAAAATGAACATCGTTTTTATAATAAAAAGTTTATGCGTCAGGCATAAAAGGCTATAGTTCCTTAAAAAATAAAAATAAAAAAGACAGTCTAGGAATCCCAAGCTGCTGCTTCATGTCCCATGCGAGAGCTGAATATGCAAAAGATGGGCATATATAATAAACTTCCAAAAAACTTTGTTGTTCACAAACCCCTTCTAAGTTCTAAATAGGGCATTCACACATCCATTAGCCTCAGGGCATATGTGAAGTACTTAGACCGTCCATGCTCATGTCATGCTTTAAGTCCTCAAAATCTTGCACGTTAGATCGGGTAAAGATGGAATGAACTTCACTGGCTAGAAACAATTTTTCCGATTTAAATACAACAGCATCTGGTACTGCCTGCATAAAAATATCCCAAATCATTACTTTAAATACAAGTTAAATAAATAATTTTATAACTACACATCTAAACTAAAAATATTAAATAATAATAAAACAGTAAATATTAACTTACCAACTGTGGACACCACTTAAACAAAATTCAACCCAAAAAAATAAAAACCATAAAGGGGTCAGGTGTAACAATATCATCCCACTTGATATTTTTCCCACTTATCCTACACTTAAACGTTTATATCACACTCACCACACATTTTGAAAACCTAATGCACCCACACATTTAATTCAAACTTTCAAACAACAATACTGCATTCTTTCCTATCCGACTTTTTGCTAAATTTTCATTTCCCTCCTCAGTATTCTCTCCCACTCTGTCTCTTTCGTCATTTTGAGTGTGTGCAACTGTGCAAGGGCAGCAAACAAAGATTGAAGCGGACAGATCAAATCATTGTATATTTGCTACGTCTTTGGGCTCCTTCCTCAACAGAACGGTTGAACGCCCTGACTACAACGTAGCGCCACCCCTGCCATTCTTATTTCTGAGCTTCACTCTCTCTCTCTCTCTCTCTCTCTCTCTCTAAATCATTCGAACAACCATTTGGTTTCGTATGTGAGTTTTGTATTTGTTTTCAACTAAGAAAATACATGAATGCAAAACAGATAAAGACATGAAAACATAAGACAGAAGGAACAAACATGTCAAGGAACAAGACAACAATGAGAAAGTGACATTAACAGAGAAGATAGTAAAGTGATGACCAACCCTCAGTATCATCTCCCAGTCGCGTTCGTCTTTTGGTTTAATTGTCCCTGATTGCCAATCAACGATATCTTGATCCACAACTTTTATTACCTCGTTCCAAACTTTCCAACACTCTTTAATTTCTACCCAAATGTTTGTAACTTCAAAAGCATTCAGACCAGCATCACTGTAGCTGCTGTTGACCAAGTCTGCCACATCATTAAGATTTTCAGACTTGATGTTCTTGTCATTATCTAGGCAAGTCGACGCTGCTGTCAGGAAGAGAGAATAGCAGCCATCATCAATTTTTTGTAAACGATTCATTGTCTGAGAGAACACACAGGACCAGCAGCCATCATCAATTTCTTGTAAACGATTCATTGTCTGAAAGAACACACAGAACCAGAAAGAGATACAGAAACAGAGAGAATTTTCCTCAGCAGAAATCAAATGTGATTAAAATTGCTTGAGTTACAAATAGGTGTAGACTTCACATTATATAGTATATACTAAAGCAGTCCTCCGCTCACATCATGTGAGTCGCATGCCTTGTGCTTCGGTTATTGGGTAACGTATAATAGAGAGGAAACCAATCTGAACATCCTTTTTGGCACAAGTTCCCAATTTCAAAACCAATCCTTTAAACCAAATCAAGATTCCAATTCCACAGTTACAATTATACTCTACAAACTCCTTTGAGTCATATCAGTAGACTCTAGCACAGTAGCACAGCGATACATCATATCAGTGATTAAGAGCAAAAGTATCAAATTACAAATTAATCGTTAAAATCGAAACTAATAACACAATCCAACGGTCACAATTAGAGATCAATTTCTTGATTAGATATCTCAATCTCATATCCCAATCCAACGGACACAATCTCAAACGCTCTCTCTCTAATCTCCAGTCTCAAACGCTGGAAACTTTGAAATTTGAATAGTCTAACACAATTTTTGTAAATTGCAAAATTGGGTGTTTAGTATTTGTATTTAAAAATTAAAAATATATATTTAAAAATATATGTAAAAATATGTGTGTGAAAAAATATAAAAAAAAAATAATATTGCTTAAAAACCAAAAACATGTATTTGTGTAAATATACCAAACGAAACCTTTGTTGTCACCTTTCAAGTATGACACGGCTTACTGTAAATTTCATCTTTCAAGTACGACACAGCCTTGTTGTAAATTTCAAGATTCGAGCTTTCAGTAACAGTGATTATCTCAAAGTAAGAGTAAAAAATGTGAACAGAAAAAAAAAAAAAAAATATATATATATATATATATATATATAAATTCAATTTACAGTAATCAAAGGACAAGAAATAGCATCTATAAGCAGAATATGATATCAAATACAATAATCAACCCAGAGTCTGCCATTTGCTTTTATAGAATAGATAGGAAATTGCGTGAGTTTATTATCTCTTTACTGTTTCTCAAAGAGTTTTTGCTTTGGGTGCTCACATGATGACTGACCAAAGGTAAGGAGATGTGTTTAAAAACTGAAAATTTTTGTGAAAATATGTGTTGGTAAAAAAGTGGGTAGAAATACGTAAAATGTTATTTAAAAACTGAAAATTGTTGTTTAGAAACACTCATCAAACACCTCCTAAGACTTGCTTTTTTAAATTTGAAATGAGATGAGACTCCGTATGTCAACATGTGGACGAGATAAAATCAAGATAAAAATAAGGTGTAAATGCACTTTTAGTCCTTATATTTTGACTTTTTTTCATTTTAGTCCCTACATTTTATTTTTACCACTTTTAGTCCCTAAATCGATTTACGCATTCCATTTAAGTCCTTAAAGCTACCTTTCGTCACTAATCTAACGGCCAAACCAACAGATAAATAAAATAATAATAAAAAATTTACTGTAGCATGCCATGTCAGATTATAATTTAAAATATTTATTTTTCAATTTTAACAAAAGGAAAAATATGCCCAGATTTTCTTGCAAACCAACGGATGAACACAAACCTAGATTTTAATCATAAGAACACATGCTCAGATTTTCTTGCATTTTTCTTGCATTTTCTTGCCCTTTGTTGTCAACCAAACACAAACACAAATCAATCTCCAGCAAGAACATAAACACAAACCTAGCAGCAGATCTTTGCAGATTTTCTCAAACCACAAAACCCAGATATACAAAATCTCAACTCAAACCCAGATTTTCTCATCTTTCAATCAACAACGAAACCTCCAGCAAATAAAATTCATAAACCCAGAAACCAAATTAATAAACCCAGAAAATTCAACGTAAAAACACCATTAAAAAAAAAAAATCATAAATTCCAAAGCCCCCATTTTCTCAAACCCAGAAATTCCAAAGTCCATTCAACCTCCCTACTTTTCTGTCTCCATAGTCTCTCCAGACAAAAACACAAACACCTAAACTACAAAAAAAAATCTCACAAAGGCACCATTTTCTCAAACCTAGAAAAATCATCAAATCCCAAAACCCCAAAGTACCAAATCAATCCAAAAATACAACAACCAACCTAAAAAAAAAAATCTCAACCCAGAAAAACACATCTCAAGTCTAAACAACTCTATTTCTCAAAACAGTTTTGGTGTACACCGTCCTTTGAAGTACGCCGCAAGCTCCAAACACAGCAGGATTAGAACCAAAACTAGAAAAGCCTTGATCAGACGGTACAGACGCGACGATGAGGACGACGAAGACGAAGAAGAGGAAGACGAGATCCGTGGTGGGAGATGCGGAGGAGAGAGATGATGCCATTGGCGAGAGAAGCGAAGAAGGAGAAGAGTTGCTGGAACCTCAAGAGGCATAGCCAGTAAAGCTGGCGAGCGCTTCGTGACCGTTCCTTCTCGACCGTCGGATCTGAGGTGGGAGTGGTGACCTGTAAGGGTGAGGATGTTGTTGTTAGAAGAAGAAGGGTCGAAGAGGAGATCGTGGGTGGTGTTGTTTTTATCTCTTGAAATGTGTTTTTCTGGGTTGAGAATTTTTTTTGTTTGGATTGATTTGGAACTTTGGAGTTTTGGGATTTGATATTTTGCAGGTTTATGGTGCCTTGAGATTTATGATTTTTTTTTTTTTTTTTGGTTAAAATTGAAAAATAAATATTTTAAATTATAATCTAATATTTTAAAATATTATTTTATTCATCTGTTAGTTTGCCCATTAGATTAGTGACGAAAGGTAGCTTCAAGGACTTAAATGGAAGGCGTAAATTGATTTAGGGACTAAAAGTAGTAAAAATAAAATGTAGGGACTAAAATGGAAAAAAGTTAAAATGTAGAGACTAAAAGTGTATTTACACCTAAAAATAAAGAAAGATAAATTGGAGTAATCACACCAGTTTGTAGATAGTCTTTTAAAATATAAAAAATGCTCAATTTTGTATATTTTAACTCAAAACTCCTCACATCAATCTTTGTAAAAATGTCTAAATATATACAATGGTTTTGCAAATAAACAGTAACCGTGCATATATACACAGTTACTATTCATAATGTAAATAATTTTTTATTCTTTTTTCCCTATCCTCTCTATTCCTTTGAGTCACCTCACTCTCTTTTTCTCATTTCCTTTCTCACCTCACTCACACGGTTACTGTTCACAGTGTTAAAGAAATGAATATTTTATTTGAATAAATATTTTACTGTTCAGATGTGCAAAATGGAAAATTTTTTACGCATAATGATGTGGATGCTCTAAAAATAAAAGATAAAGATTGGAGGTTAAAAAAAAGTGAGTTATTAAAAACAATTTGTTGGCCCATGGTAGTTGAACATTGAGATAAGTGTATCAAAACAAAAATAAAAATGCAATTTTTTTTTACAACACTTTCGTGACAAGTTTTAAATTTAAGGTTGTTACGAATTTTTATTGGTGGAGCAAAAAAATCATTTTAGTGGTAGTAACAAATTAAAATTAATAACAAATAACCACCTATAATTTATTATAAAAGTGTTGAAAAAATATTGTTGTAAGGACTCAAATTATATTGGACCCTAAACAATAAAATTTGTAGAGTGTAGGTAGAAGGGCTAAGTACTAGCGAAGCAAACAGTGGATGACGTGAAATTTATAGGAATCATAGCAAAGGAATTTGACTAAGTGTTCTGAGGATAATCACGATGTCTTTGGCTAAGTATTTACCAGGATCTTTATAATGATTTTGGCTAAATGTTTATGAAGCAGGTTCGTCCTCGGCTCAATCCGAGAATCTCTTTTCTTAGAACTGACCAACCTAAAGGTTGTCCTCGGGACCCCTTTTTCCATGTCTCCTTCTCGGGTCCCCCTTCATACTGGGGATTCTATCTATTATATATCTTTATTTAGTTGATCATTGCCGTCCATTTGTCGGTTATCTGGAATCTGTGTCTAAGGGTTTGTCCCATCATCTGCCTTTGCAGGCTTTCTGTTAGTTCCCAGCAGCCTTTGCAGGCTTTCTGTTAGTTGAAGTGACCAAGGCATCTGAGTTTGCTGGTCACTTCACCATTAAAGCGGCCAGAGTGTTGGTGGCGTACGTTTAATGGGTGAGTGACAGCTTCCCACCATAAACGTCGGTTTGCTGAGGACGTGAGTATCCTCGGCGAGGTCCTCTGATGATTTGGGCTTTGTACGCTTATCCTCAGGCTCTGCTTCTCCTCGGTGCGGACCTTGGACTCGATATGGAATGGGCCGGGGTTGTTAAATACTTGAGGCCCCACAATTGTGAACATAACACATAGAATAAAAATTGATATTAAAAATATTACAAATTTTATTGTATAACTATTAAAATTAAAGTATTACTAATAAAATATTATTTTAATATTATTTATTATGTTTTTAATTTACATTTACCAATCAAATTATGTTTTCAATTTGTATAACTTTTAAAATTAAAGTATTATGTTTTCAATATATATATATATATATATATACACACTGTAATAAAATTTGTAATGTTTTTATTATTTTTCAAAAAATATTTAGTTTATATATATATATATATATATATATTGCAGTAATTCTAAAACGGTACATTGGTATTGATCAGTACTGAAATATATCGTTCATTTGATTAAACCGAAATGACCTTGAGTACGAAATCAAATAGGGAAGATCACAAAGTAATTTTATAATATTAAAAGAAGATATTTGTGATAAACACAACAAAATAGCTGAGCAAAGTGGATGAAGATTGAACCCACGATTGCGGAGTGCAAACATGGACATTGTACAAGCCTTCACGGACAAGCGCTTCAACGAGGAACACAAGGCCAGGGGAGTCAATCCCATCTCCATTGGTGACCAAAACAATGGGCTTGGAAGTGTCTACGGCCTCAGAAGCATTGGAAACCGAAGTGGACGAAGAGGGCTTGGCGTGTTCAAAAATGTGTGTTTCAATGTGAGTTTGGTGATTGAAGAAGTGTGGGTTATGGCAAGATCGAGTACATCTCGATCTTGCCAGACTCGCTTGGCGTTGGAAACAACGGCAAGCAGATCTGTTTATCCCTCTTTTGTGTTTTGATCATGGAGGCTTCAATGCTTGGTGGGCAGCATGGATCAGAGAAAACGATGGGCAACACGGCATCTCCCCCTTGTGTGTGTTGTGAAACTTAGATCGGTGGTGGCGGCTGTGGTTTCCTTCCTCACCATTCACCGCCACCAGCCACCATCAAGGTAGCGTCCTTGATCTCTCCCTCTATCTCTTCTTTTCTTGGATTCACCCACTCGGTGCCTCTTTCTTTGATCCGTGATGGTGTGGGAGGTTTGGGTTGTTCAATGGTTAAAAATATGTTTGAGTTGTGGTTGAAATTTGATTGTAGGATTTGGTGGTGATGGATCTGGTAATGGTGGTGTTGGAGGTCATTCGGGTTTGGTGTTGGGGGATATGGGTTAGTGTGGCGGATTATAGTGGTGGTCATTGGGTTTGATGGTTTAGGTTTTGATTTTTGTGGAAGAACATAGCACCCATTTTTTATTTAATTTACAATTGATTTTTGGTGGAAGAATGTATACAAATTTTGGAATAGAAATTCTTTGAGTACTGTTCTTGTTATCTAGGTTTGTGTTCTTATGATCTGGGTTTTTGTTCTTGTGTTTTTATGATCTGGGTTCATGTTCTTGTGTTCTTGTGATCTGGGTTCATCTTCTTGTTTATTTTTATTCAAATCTGATGTATTTTTATGTTTTAAAATTTGATTTTATGTTTTAAAATTTTGTTAAAATTAATATATATTTTTTTAAATTAGATGTTGACATGGTATTTATTATTATTATTATTATTATTTTACCACGTCAACGTTTAGCATGCCACCTCAAATATTTTCGTCGGTTGACCGACGAAAAGGATGAAAATAACACGCGTTAATTGGTTTATGGACTAAAAATGGTAAAATTAAAATGTAGGGACTAAAAGTACATTTACGCCTAAAAGAAAATATTTTATTAGGCTGTGGCATAAAACAGTTGTTTTACGCCAGTCAATAGCTGTTTGCCACATCAGACCCATCACTTAAAGAAACAAAATCACCTCAACCAAAAAAAAAAAAAGAAAAGAAAAAAGTTCATGCTCACAGCCTCTACTTCCTTCACGCCATTCACCTCTGCTTCCTTCAAGCCGAACCTCCACCACCGCCACACAGATCGCCGGAGCAGAACAATTTTGAAGAAGAAAGAGTTCTTGCCATGCCCTCTACTTCCTCCTCTGGGGTTGTGCCGTCCTTTGCTTGCCCAAACCTCCACCACACCACACATTGAAGCTCACCGCCACAGAGGTCGCTAGAGCTGTGCATGGAGCTTGGAAACATACCGAAGCCGCCGTGAGCCACGATCCAAAGGTTTGTTTTCCATGATTTTTCCTTTTTCCCAATTTGGATTTCGAATTATTTTGGTTTTTCTATTTTCTTGGTTTATGGGTTCAGTATAGTTGTGTTTGGAATTTTGGGTTTTGGAATTGGAGTTTAAGGGTTCTGGGTATTGCCAGTTTTGTGCTAATATTGCTAATTACTAATAGCTTGAGGCTTTTTCCTCAAAAAAAAAAAAAAAAGCATGAGGGTTTTTTTCTTTGAATCTATGAACTGGGATTACTTTCTGTGTTCTAAACTATTAGTCTTTGAATTGATGACCTTGCTTAACTGCCTTCTTTCTTTTTGGTATATGATATATGCTTCTTGATTCATCAATCAGGTTCTTTTTAATTTTTATTGTTTCTTTTTTTCATTTGTTACCTTTTTTTTACCCTTATGCTCCTCTGTTTTTGTCATGGATTATGAGTGTCTTTAATTACTATTATGATGATGATGATAATGACGAGGATTTTATAGTTAATTCATGTTAATTTCATGGCCATTCGGGCATTCGGGGGCCTTTGTGTTGGTTGGTTGGACTTGGGAGTCTAGGCTAGCAATTAATTGTCTTGTAGTGAGCCACTATAGGGTCATGAATGAATTAGAAAGCTAAGTTGACACCATAGGATAGATCAGGTCCAGTGAACTTGGGGTATTGAATTGCTCCCACAAGGATTTGATAACTATAAGTATCAAGATAAGGCTCATCAGTAGATGGGAAATGTCTGCCTTTCTTAGGCACTAGAGTAATAATGGGTTTGCACATCTGCATGAAAGCAAGTTCTAAGATATCCTTAGCATAGTGGTTTGACATAAAAACAGGCTATGTTGAGTAACGCCTAGAAAGTGATGAAGAAAACACGAGACCTTGATGGAGAACTCATGTCCCAACTGAGAGATGAACCAGTTGATGCGAGTTGAGGACAAGACGAATGCTGGATATCCTTGCCTTTGACAACTTCTAGTACAAGGAGAAATGTTTCTAAAAAATCGATACACTCAACTTGGCTAAACCTCTTAGCTACCAACTGAGCTTTGATACGTTCCAAGGAGCCATCTTGTTTCAATTTTTCTTTGTAAACCCATATACACCCAATGGCATTCATGTCAGGGTGATGTGCTAGTGCCATGAGGTCCAGATTTGCATTTAGGGAAGCAACTTTTTTCATCCATAGCAGCAACCCATCTTGGTTGACATTTGGCAAAGATGATGGATTTTGGTACAATAGGTATATTATGAGTAACCCTTGCTACATGAAAATTAAGGTACCTTGGAGTTGTCATAGTAGGAAGTGTGTCAACTGTTGGTGAATGACTTGGTATAATATTTGTGGCAGGTAGTGAGAATCCTGAAATAAGGGAGGCATAAGGCAATAGTTTTGTTGATTAAGGTTGCCTTTCAATCTGTGAATGTAATGAGCTCCCCATCAATTTTATTATTGCCATACAGTTGTGTCGGTGCAAAAAATGGCAAGGTCGTTTTATCAAACACAACATGGTCAGAATGTAGATGCATCCTCTAGGCGGATAGTAGCATTTGTAACCTTTGTGTTCGATACTGTGACTAGGGATGGAAATAGGGCGGGGCGGGGTGGGGCCGAAGGATGGGATCTTCGTCTCCGCCCCGCATGATTTTGTCTTTCCCCATCCCCACCCCGCCTTGCATGACGGGGAAAACTTTCTCACCCCATCCCCACCCCTTGGGGCCCCGCGAAGCCCCATCCCATCTTGTAAAACTCTACTTTTTGTTAATTTGCCTTACAATTAGTACAAATTTTTTTAATGAAACCTATTTCATTAATAAAAATACACTTGAAATTATAACTTAATTTATCTCATCAAATCAAATCAATTTTTAGAAAAAATTGAATAGTATATCCAAGCATTTAACAAGACAATCATTAAAAAAAAAACAAAACTCATAGTATAACACATAACAAAATAAAGGTAGAGAACCACATTGGGGAGAATAAAATAAGCTAATATTGATATGTTATTTAAATAGTAAGGTTTTAGGGTATGAAAATTTACAATTATAACCCTTAGCAAAGCGGACGGGGCGGGGACGGGGAAGGGCGGCTCTAAAAAGTCTAAACCCATCCCTGCCCCGCCCCGTGGTGCGGGGCTAAAATCTTGCCCCATCCCTGCCCCATCACCTTTGCGGGGCGGGGAAAACCCGCGCGGGGCGAAGCGGGGTAGGGGCGAGTTAAGCGGGGCGGGACAAAATTGCCATCCCTAACTGTGACCAATGAAGGCACATGGGAGAGACTTGGGCTCCAGTTTGTTATTTCTGTAATCCCCAAGATAGGGGAAGCGTTTGTAGCCTAACACACACTATGACGAGTAGTTAGGTTGTTTGCCATAGAGTCTTTGAAATGGAGAGTCCATACCAATTTTGCTTAACTAAATTGAATCTGATTTTTTTTTTTTTTTTTGGTTGGTATTTACTTAACCCAGTTTAAGAAGATTCAAAAGAATGTTACTTATTGTATGATAGGATTGCTGAATTATTTCCTATATATATTTCTTTCAATTTTTCAATTTGTGTTTCCTTTTTTTTTTTATTGGATTTGTATTTCTTTCAATTTTGCTTCTTACAGGTGCCTTTCTGACAAGTTTACTTACTGTGGTTATTGAATTCTCCGCTGTCAACTTTAGCCTCTAGGACACAGCTAGTATCATTTATTTGATAGCTATTAAAATATGTTTAGTTTCAAATATAATTTACTCCTACTTGTAATGTCAATTTACTCCTACTTGTAATGTCAATTTTCTCCTACTTGTAATGTCAATTTGCTCTTTATATGTACCAAAGTGTAAATAAGGATGTACTTGAAGCTGTTTTATGTAATAAAGTTTATTGAGTGGAGCTATATGTACCAATGTACCAATGTACTTGGAGCTATTTGATAGCTGTTTTATGTATTTGAAGCTATTTGATAGTTGTTTTATGTACTTGGAGCTATATGTACCAATGTCAATTTTCTCTTACTGTTAATGATAATTGTAATATTAGCGTAAAATTTTTCAATTAAATTTTAATTTTGTAATGGAACAAGTTTGCCAAATTGGGCAAGTTTAGTATTGTAATAGCACATGTAGGGACATGTTTTGTAGCCCAAGCCTAAGGTGTATAGGATCTTGGCCCAGTGAGCACAGTACAATAAATTTGTAGAGAGTGGGTTGGAGAACTAGGCCCTAATGAATTTGACAATGGCCAGACTTGATTTGGAAGATAATTATGCAAGAACAAAACGCGTAGGATTGAATGAAATTTTTGTCCGAGGAGGCAAATCTTATTATAAATTGATTAAACTGATTACAAGTGCAATTTTGATTGCTATGGTATCCTTTCTTTATTTTTCCGATCCCCCTCTCATGGGGGGTCTCTTACATTATATAGCTCCCTTTAGACCATCTTAATCCTACACTTGTTGATCATCTGAGTCCTTACTTGAGTGCCTATCCCATCAGACACTCTCTTTGGCTTTCTGTGAGTCGTGGTAGACAAGACTGCACTATTCAGGGGTTTTCTCCACATAAATGCGGCTAGAAAAGTAGCTATAGTGCATTTAATGTGGTAGTAGTAGCTTTCCCTTAAATATTTCTGAGTTCCTAGCACTCTTTTATGTGTATGACACATGTCCTTATCACTAGAGCCTCCTGGAAGGTCACCTCGATTGTTGGAGTACAGATTTGAGTTGCGTTCATCATGTCCGAGGAGGAGTTCCTCCTCAGACCACCCTCTATTTGTTCCTTACTTACGAGACTTTAAAATTGGAACCCCTCATAATTATTTGCCCCTCCTCGGACATGCCCACGTTCTTGGATAAGGTCCAAGGCCCAATATATAATTTTGGGCCCTTATCCCTACAATAGCCCCTAAAAACTCCGGTTTTCCCCTCTCATTCGAGGAGAAAAAGCTGGGTTTTGATTTTTTAAAAGACAAAACCATTTATTTCTCTGGTTTACACGCGTGGAAGTGCCATTTTACGCGTTTCATAACTGCTTCTGACGCCTCGGGGTCTGCGAATTGTCATTTATTGCTCTAGGTGGCGCTTTGTTCCCCCGTATCCAATGGTGAGGCGCACATCCTACAGTGGACGTTTCTTCTAGAATTTTGAGCGGGATTATTCCCACTCATTTTCTCCGTCTATATAAAGCCTTGAGGGAACTCATTTTCTTCTTTACTTCACAAATTCTTAAGTTTTCCAGGGATCTCAAGCATTCCAACTCACTAAGCTTCGTACATCCCCAAGCTTCCTAAACTCTTTTCCTTAGGAAATTACCAAAAGATTTTGTTAAAGATTCAAGATTTGACACATTCACTTGTTTTCGTTAGTATCTATTTCTTCAAACTTTCTATTTCTCCTCAGCCGAGTCCCTCGGCCTTCTTCCTTATTAGAAAACTTTCTTCTTGTCATCCTCGTTTGCTTAGATGGGTAGATTAAAGCATTTAGTGGATTCTCGAACCAATATGGAGGGTTTTAGGGCCAAATACCGTATCCCACAGGGAGTGGGCTTATAATATTGTCCCCCAGACTGAATACTTACCAATAGAGAGGTAGGTGAAGTTGCCATTCCAATGATCGCCTTTATAGAGGGAGGAATGACACTTCCCATAGGTAGAATAACCAGAAACTACCTGCTCAATCACAGGCTGTACCCCCATCAGTGCGCTTCTAATATGTTTAGAGTCTTAGGCAGTGTAGATGCCTTAAATGACCAAATGAATCTTAGACTTACATGGCACGATGTTGCTTACAAGTATGAGTGTCATTTTCTCGTTGGGAGATATTACCTCAAATCTCGATCTGAGGAGGTGAGATTGATATCCTGCCTTCCCAAGTCCAACAAAGGCTTGAAGGACGATTACCTGGGCTTACTTGATCTTAGATTACGAGCCCTTGTCACACATATTTCAAAAAGTAGGCCAAGCAATAAGAGCAGGCAGCCCCAAGCATGCTTAAATAGACGTCTCTAAGCCTGGGTTCTTGGCTCGAAGAGACCTTCCCCCGGTTGTGCTACCACCCCAACCTGTTCCTCAACAAGTAGTTACTCTAAGAAAGGAGTCAGCCTTATCCCGCCATTCCTTGGACGTCGAGATCAACCAGTTCCACTTGGAAGAAGAGGAAGGGGCACCGGAAAGACCTGTAGAGCTTTCAAACTCTGAGACTGAGTCCGAAAGATTTTCCGCCGTCCATCATCCAAGGTTAATAGTCGCTCGGCCAGACATTAGCTCCGAGGAAAAAGGAGGCATGGATCTGAAGTAAAGTACCGGTTTGAAGGGCTTAATGGCCAACAGGAATAAAGGGGGGTCAACTTCAAAAGAAGTTCCTAAGACCCAAGTTACTCCCAATCTTCCTCCTTCTCCTTCTCAGCTCCCTACTAACCTCGGACTGAAGGCCAATCCGAATCTAAAGAAGAAAAGGCCAGTAGAGGACCTGGAGGAAGGTGAGGTGGCACAGCAGAAGGGTGCCAAGCAACAGAAGAAGGCCAAGGACCTTTAGGATAAAATGGCTTAATCTGTGGAGAGCCGGGGGGATGTTGAAGTGCGCCGAGGGTAGCGCTTCTTGGCTCCTTGGCTAGAGGTAGAGGGTGCTCTCATTTCTTGGGACGCCACTATTTGGGAGTCTAAGAGGGAGTACGCCGGCATCCTCGCCGAGCCCCTAGAGCAGCCCCTTCTCCTTCCTAGAGAACCTGACATGGAGGGTTTCATGCGTACTAGGCAACCTGACCTCTTCATGTCATTGAAAAGGGACCTTGTAATGGTAAGTCAATCATCATTATTTTTCGTTAAGTACTAAGCTGCATGTCCACTCATATATGTGTGTATTCTTTATAACCCCTTTGCTACTGTTATGCAGATTACCTAGCAAGTTTATGTCACTAAGGAGTGGGTTAGGAATGCTCAGGACGAGGCCAAGGCTGAGGCCCACTCCTGGCTGGAGGTTGAAAAGTAGCTGAAGGCTCTAAGGCAGGAGCAGGCTGAGTTGTCCGAGTAGCTAAAAGAAGCGGTTAAAGCTCGTCAGAGTGCCTTGGCGAGTCTAAAAACCGTGGAGAGGCAATCCGAGGATCAACACCAGTAGTTGCATATAACCGAGATAAACCTGGCCACAGAAAAGTAAACTGTTCTGGATCTTAAGGCCAAGCTGCAAAAAGTCAAGGATGCAACTCGGGTGGCCAGGGAAGCCGTTGAGGCTGCAGTGAAGGTATCCTATGAGCGTGGGGTGCAGGACACGGAGACTCGGCTGGCAGATGAGGTGGCCGTAGTGTGCAGGGACTACTGCATCGAGTCTTGGGGAGTAGCAATGGACCGGGTAGGAGTTCTTGCAAACTCCGAGCTGAGGAGGGCCAAGAATATTTTCTTCCCAGAAGATATTCAAGAAATTCCAAGTGCAGACCCTCCTTCCGAGCAACTCCCTACCACTCAAGCTCCTCATACTGATGCCGAAGTTCCTAAAGGGGCTGGAGTGGGTAAGGAGACTCAGCCACCTTTGAAGGCCAAGCCTTCCAAGGACGCCTTTACAATCAGGGATGTGGTTTTCTAGGCCAAGGACGCGGAGGCTAAGTCTAAAGCTGATGATGTCTATTCCAAGGCTGCATGTCCAAAGAAAGACCCTCCCCAAGACAATGCCTAGATGTAGGACTCTCTTTTGTATCAGTTTTTATATATATATATATATATATATATATATATACTTTTTGTAATGGCAATCGGCCATCAAACATAGTGTATTTACCTTTTTGTTCAATGAAAATGTCTTTCATCCTTTTATCCTCTGCATTTTCACTTAGTATGCTTCGAAGTTTAACATTATTGCCGATGGTATTGAACTGCTAACAATCTAAATAATTGATTAAGTACCAGTAATAAAGAGGTCTAACATACATTTATACTATGAATTGGATAAACAATCAAAGACTTTAACTTACTCAGAGTTAGAAATTCAAGAAGCTAGTTATGACCTGAAATCTGTTTTGACACTTAGTGAAAAACACATGAACATCACCAAACGTTAATTTTACCAAAGCATCTGGTCCGAGGACTCAGGCATGACTAGGATTCTATTTAAACTTCCATAAAAGATATCATAGAGTGTTAATTTCCCCAAAACATCTAGTCCGAGGACTTCAGGCATGGCCAAGGTTCTGTTTAAACTCTTATAAAAAATGTCATAGAGTGTTAATTTCCCCAAAGCATCTGGTCCGAGGACTTCAGGCATGACTAAGGTTCTGTTTAAACTCTTATTAAAGATGTCATGGAGTGTTAATTTCTCAAAAGCATCTAGTCCAAGGACACAGGCATGACTAAGGTTTTATTTAAATTTCCATAAAAGATGTCATAGAGTGTTAATTTTTCCAAAGCATCCGATCCAAGGACTTCAGGCATGACCAAGGTTCTGTTTAAACTCTTATAAAAGATGTCATAGAGTATTAATTTCCCCAAAGCATTTGGTCCGATGACTTCAGGCATGACTAAGGTTCTGTTTAAACTCTTAGAAAAGATGTCATAGAGTGTTAATTTCTCCAAAGCATCTAGTCCGAGGACACAAGCATGACTAAGGTTATGTTTAAACTCTTATAAAATATGTCATAGAGTGTTAATTTTTCCAAAGCATCTGGTCCGAGGACTTCAGGCATGACTAAGGTTCTGTTTAAACTCTTATAAAAGATATCATAGAGTGTTAATTTTTCCAAAGCATCTGGTCCAAGGACTTCAGGCATGATTAAAGTTCTGTTTAAACTCTTATAAAAGAATGAATAAAGGGAAGTACAATGCCTTTATGCAACAAATGAACATACTGACAAATGAATCTTTCATTAATAATAATACATTTTCAGGTTGTTTACATTCTAAGGGCGCGGTATTACATGTTCATCTAAGTCTTCTAGAAAATATGCTCCTATACCAGCCACCGAGGTGATGTGATATGGTCCTTCCCAATTGGGCCTTAGCTTTCCCCATGCTGGGTTCTTCACAATACTTAGAACTTTTTTCAACACCAAGTTGCCGGGCACGAATGGCCTTAGCTTCACGTTGGCATCATAACCTTGTTTGAGTTTGTATAGGTTATTGAAAAGGGGTCTCTCTTGTTAACCTGCGGGGTGTAGTTCTATACGTCCAAAGCACATGTGGCAACTCTTCTACCAATTTTTCCTTTGTGTCATCCAGTCTTTTCTTGAGTCCATTCACTATGACCTTATTTACAGCCTCAGCTTGTCCATTCCTTTGGGGATAAGCTGGAGTGGAATACCTGTTTGTAATTCTCAGGTCGCAACAGCACCCCCTGAAAGATTTGCTGTCGAATTAAAGGTCATTGTCTAAGATGAGGATACAAGGGACCCCAAATCATGTGATAATGTTTTTCCAAACAAATTTCTTAGCATTCACATCTCTGATATTTGCTAAAGGCTTAGCTTCAACCCACTTGGTGAAATAGTCCGTGCCAACCAGAAAATATCTTTTGTTTCCTGTTACCTTGGGGAAATGGCTCACAATGTCTAAGCCCTATTGAGTGAACGGCTAAGGAATGGTCAGTGGATTAAGGACTCCCCCTGGTTGGTGTATGTTTAGTGTGAAATTTTGGCACTGATCGCATTTCTTTATATACTCTTGTGTTTCCTTTTGAATATTTGGCCACCTATAGCCTTGAGTGATGGCTCTGTATGCCAAAGATTTACCTCCGGTGTGGCTCCCGCAAATCCCTTCATGTAACTCCTCAAGGAATAATTCTGTTGTCTCGGGGTGTATGCATAGCAGGTATGGTCCAGAAAATGAGCGTTTGTATAACTTTTGGTCCTCGGACAGCTAAAACCGAGGAGCTTTTCTTCATATTTTATCAGCTTCTGATTTATCCTTCGGTAAGATGTCCTATTTCAAGAATAGTATTGTGGGATCCATCCAGCTAGGCCCTATTCTGACTTGGTGAACATGAACCACCTCTCTATTCGCTTCTGTGGGTTTGCATAAGTATTCTACAAGGATGACCCGGGGTCAGCTTTATGCCGAGGAGGTTGCAAGTGTGGTTAGTGAATCAGCATGTGTGTTTACACTTCTAGGGATATGCAATAGGTTGAAGGATTCAAAGCTTGACTACAGATGTCTAACCTGACTTAAGTACCTTTGTATTCTCTCATCTTTGGCCTCAAACTCCCCTTTTACCTAGCTGATAATCAATCTTGAATCCGAGAACACCTGTACAGCCCTTCCGCCCATTTTTTGAACCATGGCCATTCCCATCAGCAGAGCCTCATATTCGGCTTCGTTATTTGTGGCCGAGAATTCCAATCTTAATGATTTCTCAATGGTGATTTTCTCGGGTGAGACTAGTACTAGCCCCATTTCGGACCCTTTTTGATTTGCTGCACTGTCAACATATACTTTCCAGGGTAAGGGACCTTGTTGGGAGATCATGCCAACTGATTTTCCAACCTTGTTTTGTTTTTCTATTTCTACTTCTAACGGGGATTCAGCAAACTCAGCTACCAGGTCCACGAGGACTTGACCCTTGACAGAGGTGCGAAGCATGTAATTGATATCAAAAGCCCCTAGAACCATGTCCCATTTGGCAATCCTCCTCGGGTAATCAGCACTTCGAAGTATAGCCCTGAGTGGAAGTTGAGTCAAGACGACAACTGTATGTGCTTGGAAGTAATAGGGAAGCTTTTGTGTATCATGCACCACCGCCAATATGACTTTTTCTAGTGGTAGATAACGAACCTCGGCCTTATGCAGTGACTTGCCCACATAGTAAACTAGCCGCTGTACACCGCTGTCAACTTGTATCAATGTCAAACTTACCGCATGAGAGGCCACAACAATATAAGCAAACAGGACTTCATCCACTTTAGGATTGGACATGATAGGTGGCCGAGATAGATATTCTTTAAGTTGTTGAAAAGCCAAACACACTCCTTGGTTCACTTAAATCCCTTCCACTTATTCATCAAGAGGAAGAAAGGTCTACACCTATCAGCTGACCAAGAAATAAATCGATTCAAGGCGGTAGTCATTCCGTTAAGCTTCTGGACCTCTTTGGGATTTCGAGGTGGTTGTAAACTGTTAATGGCTTTAATTTAATTAGGATTGACCTCAATTCCTCTGTGAGTCACCATGTAACATAAGAACTTGCCTGATCCCACACTAAAGGAGCACTTGGAAGCGTGCTTTGATAGGTAGACCTAGCATTTTTCAACCTAAAGGGCATCACTTTGTAGTGGTAGTTTCCAATGGGAGTGACAAAAGTTGTCTTTTCCTGATCTTCTAGAGCTAGTGGTATCTGCCGGTATCCCTGAAAGGCGACAAAGAAGCTCATCCGAGGATGGCCCACCATTGTGTCCACCAACTGATCTATCCAGGGCATAGGGAAAGGATCTTTTGAGCAAGCCTTATTCAGATCAGTGAAGTCCACACACACTCGCCACTTCTCACTCTTCTTTTTCACCACCACAGTATTGGCTAGCCATTCAGGGTAGTAAACTTCCTTGATAGCCCCTGCTTGCTTGAACTTCATCACTTCATTTCTAACAGCATTTGCATGATCCTTAGACAGGTGCGAAGGTGACTGTTTTTTGGAGTGATAGATGGGTTAACATTTAAATGATGACAAATGAAGCTCGGATCCACTCCCAAGACCTCATAAGCGTCCTAAGCGAACACATCAATGTTTCTACCAAAAAATTCTACCAGCTCTTCCTTCTCTTCAGGAGGTAGCTGAGCTTCAACCTGAAAAAATTTCTCTGGATCATCGCCTATAACAACCTTTTCTAAATCTTCACACTTTGCCTCATTGGCTGGTCCACTGATAGGCAACTCCAAAGCCTTTGATTGCTACAAGCCCCTTCCAGCAGAGGCCGAGGACTTAGCTTCGGGTTGATGTAAAATGGTAGCTACCAAGCATTGTCGGGTTGTGGATTGACTTCCCAGGATTTCCTTAACTTGGTCTTCCGACAGGTATTTCACCTTCTGGTGTAGATTAGAAGGAACAACTCCTAGGGTATGAAGTCAGGGTCTGGCCACAATGGCTGTGTAGGGTGAATATGCGTCCACCACGATGAAATCCATCTCTACCACCTCTTAGCCAGTCTGCACGGGTAGTCTAATCTGGCACTTCGAATGACGACCTTCCAATCAAAACTTATCAGGGGCGAATCGTATGCTGTTGGGTCTTCAGGTCTCAAATTTAGCCCCTTGTACAGGTCGGGGTACATAATCTCAGCACCACTGCCCCGGTCCATCAACACCCTCTTCATATCATACCTCCCAATCCTGAGTGTAACCATTAAAGCATCATCATGGGGTTGGATGGTTATGATTTTGTCCTCGTCCGAGAAGCCCAGAACCGGTTGGATCTCCATCTTAGCCTTCTTTAGCTCCTGATTTGCGCTCTTGGCGGGCAGCCGAGCTACAGACATCACCCTGGAAGGGCAGGAACCGGTCCTCCCTGAAGCAGCAAAGATGACATTTATCGTTCCTAGGGGCGGTCCTGTAGAATCATCTCTCTGGGATTCTGAGTTTGTCTGGCCTCCCTAGCTACTGGAGTGATGCAAGAGTTGCTTTAACTTTCCTTCACGGACGAGTTGGTCTAGTTGGTCTCACAGACTTCTACAATCTTCCGTGGTGTGTCCATGGTCCTGATGGTATTGGCAATAGAGGTTTTGATTGCGCCTTGCGGGGTTTCCTACCATCTTGTTTGGCCATTTGAAGAGTGGCTTATGCCTAATCTTTTCCAGAACTTGATGCACTAGTTCTCGGAACACAGCATTGACTACCTGAGGATTAGCAAATCCAGACTGCCCAGCAAAATCTCTTCATGGTCGGTTGTTATTGTATCGGTCAGACCTGAAATCCCTCATTTTCTAAGGGATAGCATTTTCCTTTCCTTTCCCCTACTGCTGGTCTTCTTCGACCCTTTTATACTTATCAATCTGGTCCATGAGTTGGCGCACGCTGGTGACAGGTTTTCCAGTTAGAGATTTCCTTAAACTGTGATCGGTTGGGGGGCTAAGCTTGAAGGTACTGATGGCCACGTCATCAAAGTCACCATCTATTTCGTTGAACATCTTCTAGTATCTATCCGAATACGTTTTCAGGGTCTCTTCCTCTCGCATGCTTAAAGATAGAATGGAAGCCAAGAGCTGAGAGACCCTGCTACAGGTGATGAAGCGGGAACCAAACACCTGGGTGAGCTCTTTAAAGGAACTTATGAAATCTGCTCTCAGGCTATTGAACCATCTCATTGCAACGGGTCCCAGACTGGATAGGAAAGCCTTACACATTAAGGCTTTGTCCTTGGAATGTACAGCCATCCTCTGATTGAAGTGGCCTACGTGCTCTATGGGGTCTGTTCTACCGTTGTACATAGTGAAAGCAAGCTGAGTGAATCGTCGAGGCAATCTCACCCCCTCGATTTTGCGCCTAAAGGGCAACTTGGAGATTTGGTTCAAGGCCCTGCTCATAGCGTCGTTTCCAATGCCTTTACGAGATGGGCTTTTGACCCTTTGTTCACGATGGTGTTCCTCCTCATAGGAGAAAGATTCGCTAGGCGGGGTTCTAGACCTTTGCCTGTAATTGATTTTTTTTCATCATCAAAAGAAACATTAGAGTTGGATTGGGTTTGCCTTCGCCATGCATGGCGCAACTTCCTCTTCAATTGGTCAATCTCCAGTTGCATGCCCTTGTTACTCTTTGCATGGGAGATGTGGCTTCCACCTCGAGGTTGACTTTTACTAGTATGTGTGGTATACACACTTCCCTCGCGGTCACCTCTTTGTTCAAGGTTGACAAATGGGTCGCCATGCTGGGATCCCCTAGACTCTGTTTGGTGTGGATTTGAACCTACCATTATTAACCGCTGCACTCACTACCACACAAGTTCTTCCCACAGACGGTGCCAATTATAGGGACACATTTTGTAGCCCAAGCCCAAGGTGTATAGGATCTTGGCCCAGTGAGTCCAATACAATAAATTTGTGGAGAGTGGGTTGGAGAATTAGGCCCCAATGAATTTGACAACGGTCAGACTTGATTTGAAAGATAATTATGCAAGAACAAAACGCGTAGGACTGAATGAAATTTCTGTCTGAGGAGGCAAATCTTATTATAAATTGATTAAACTAATTACAAGTGCAATTTTGATTGCTACGGTATTCTTTCTCTATTTTTTCGATCCCCCTCTCATAGGGGGTCTCTCACATTATATAGCTCCCTTTAGACCATCTTAATTCTACACTTGTTGATCATCTGAGTCATTATTTGAGTGTCTATCCCATCAGACACCCTCTTTGACTTTCTGTGAGTTGTAGTAGCCAAGACTACACTGTTTAGGGGTTTTCTTCACATAAATGTGGCCAGAAAAGTAGCTGCAGTGCATTTAATGTGGTGGTAACAGCTTTCTCTTAGATATTTCTGAGTTCCCAGCACTCTTATATATGTATGACGTACGTCTTTATCACTAGAGCCTCCTGGAAGGTCACCTCGATTGTTGGAGCACAGATTTGAGCTGTGTTCATCATATCCGAGGAGGAGTTCCTCCTTGGACCACCCTCCATTCGTTCCTTACTTACGAGACTTTAAAATTGGAACCCTTTATAATTATATGTCCCTCCTCGGACATGACCATGTCCTTGGATAAGGCCCAAGGCCCAATATATAATTTTGAGCCCTTATCCTTACAGCAAAAATTTTAAATTTATTCTTAATTGTTGCTTAAGAATTTTTCTTCTCTTTTGTTTTTTATAGGTTATATTGAAATATAAAATTACTTAAATTGAAAATATGAGTGCGAACAACAAAAAACTTGAAACAATCTCACTTTGTGATATGGTGGATGACTTAGTACATGATAAGTTAGAAATAAACAAATATCAAAATAATGTAGAGACTTTTATAAAAAAAATTGTGACAGGTTTTATTTTAGGTGAATGTATTCTCAATTAGAAACTTTTCTAAAAAAAAAAAAAAAAATTAATTGTGACAGGTTTTATTTTAAATGTCTTTGTAATCTTATAATCCTCTTTTTGTATTCTAAATCATGACTGATTTTATTCTAAATTGAATTGTGACAGGTTTTATTTCAATTTTTATTCTAAATTGAGTTGTTATTATATCAAATTTTAGTTTGTATGGCACAGAAGTATTAGTTGGCTTGTATTATTTAGAAATTCATGACCTGTCTATGAATTTAAACAAGTATCCATGTAATTTGGATTCTATAAAAAAATTGTTAAAATGTCTTTTATTTTACTTATTTTAACAAATTTCGGTACAGTAGGTGCACAATTAGTGATACATATTTAACAAATAAAAAACCAAGAATTTCAACCCAATGCAAAGGCCATCTAGGACTATAAAACACATTAAAGCTTAAAAAATACATAAATTTGGGATGATGATGCAAAGGACTTCAATCTAGATAGGTTTGCTGAAGGAGTTTCAAAAGCTACAAGGGGTCAAGTTTCATTTTTGCAGAAAACCTCATATCTGCAATTCTGCATATCCACATGTATGCATTTCATTTGCAATTAATTGTATCTGTATGAAGACCAATTTATTAAAAACTAAGTACAATTCACATTCACCAACAATTTAAGTTTACTGACCAGTAATATTATCTCTTCAAGTATAGCCCAACAAAAACAAATCCATGTATAAATCTAGGTACAACTTATGGAAAGCTTAAAGCTTAAAAAATGGTCCTAACTTCTACCTTAAAGCGAATCCATGCATGTATGCAGGTACAGTTGGATGCATGTAACGTTCAACCGAACAAGGTTGAATGCATGCTCTCTTTCTCCAATTACTCTAATCGGAGACAACCAAAATGTTGGATAAACAGGGCCAATTACGCATGCTTTTCCTCCAACTTTTAACACCCTGTATGCTTCCTTGATGCCACGCTGCGGGTCTGGCCAGTACTCAATCTTGAGAAATGCACCAATAAAACCCACATAAGATATCAACTTAAAAAAAGAAAAAGAAAAAAATCCATAAGATACACTACTGAAAAGGTTAATGATCCCTCTCGCCCAGATCGGCAAAAATTTCTATCATTGTTACAATCTGTACATTGAAATACCAAAATCTATATATAGACTCCTACAAGACCCTTTTGGTTGAAGGGGTTGGAGGAAAATGGGCCTAGTACACAAGAATAGCATTTGATATTCCATATCACTCTACGTACATAATGTTTCTGTCATTTATTCATTCATATGCCAACACAGACCCTATACAAAGTATCAACCTTCTTCTACTTGGTGGTTAGTGTTGTGTTTTGCTACCCAAGATCAAAGTTTCAGATGTTACTCAAGGAAATAGGAGGGAAAATCCTATACAAATGTGCATCTATCTACATGTATCAATTTTTGTAAACACTTATATTCAAACAGGATTTTGGAAAACTCATTATCAAAGTGAAGAAAGCATATTTCAAACGAATTAATAGATATTCAATCTAATTTTTTTGAACTCAAAAATCTAGGTCAAGCACAATTCTGAGCAGAATCTTAATTCACATCTTACTGGCAATAATTATCTCTTTACCTAAAGACAACACATAAATCTCACAAACAAAGCCAAGTCACCAATAAAGTATCATCCACAACCAAGACTTCTCCAATTACAAAAATCATGATGTGGTTAAGAACTGAAATTATGGACAAAATTGAATCAAAATATATACAATAGGATACAGTATAAAGAAAAGGTAGAGTAAGACCAAATAAAAAGATTGCACAATATACCTTCCTGCAGATACATATCTATCTGCATAATCAGTTTTGAAAAGGAGATCCTCCGCATCGCCCTAACACTTAGGAATCTAATCAAAACCCATTAAGATACCAAAATACAGAAAAAAAAAAAAAAAAAAACCATAAATAATTCATGAGGTTCCAAAGAAACCCATAAACCCAGAAAAACCCATAAATAATTCGAAATCCAAATTGGGGAAAAGGGAAAATCATGAAAAACAAACCTTTGGATCGTGGCTCACAGCGGCTTCGGTTTGTTTCCAAGCTCCACTCATAGCTTTGGCGAACTCTGTTGCGGTGAGCTTCGGTGTGTGGTGTGGTGGAGGTTTGGGCAAGCAAAGATGGAAGAGGGAGGAAGCTTTTGTTTGAGGGCTGTGGGTTTTCTTAATTCGTTCTCACACACAGCTCTGGCGAACTCTGTGGCGATGAGCTCTGGTGTGTAGTGTGGTGGAGGTTTGGGCAAGCAAAGATGGAAGAGGGAGCTTTTGCTTTTGTCTGAGGGCTGTGGCGGTGAGCTCTTGTCTGAGGGAGCTTTTGTGGTTTTCTTTCTTCGTTCTCTGTTTTTAGGCTGTTTGGAGAGGAATTTAAGTGATAGAGTTACTATTGTCCACATGGCAGAAGTCTATTGGCTGGCGTAAAACACTTGTTTTACGCCACAGCTTGACTGAATGTATTCTCTTCTTAATTCCATCGTCTCACTCCCTTTTGTTGCCATGATTAATCTGAAACATTTAGGGCCCGTTTAGTACGTGTGTTTGAACAATAGTTTTCAGTTTTTTTGAAAATACCTGTGGGTGAAAAAGTGTGTGAAAATACGTGTAATGTTATTTAAAAACTGAAAACATGTATTTAAACACATGTACCAAACATGGCCTCACTTTTATAAAGGCGTAAATGCACTTTTGGTCTCTACATTTTGGGTCATTTCTCGATTTGGTCCCTAAACTGATTTTGCTTCTAGGTCAGTCCTTGACTTTTTAAAATCGTTTTTAAAATGGTCCCTACCGTCAATCTAGTTACGGAAAAAGCTAAGGTGATAAACGGCGTGTCCTACTTGTTGACATGGATATTAAAATATTATTAAAAAAACTTATTTAGCTTTTTTGAAATGCCACGTTAGATAATTAATAATTAAAACAAAAATGCAGGTCAGAAATTTTAAAATAAATAAATAAATAAACATTAATTTAATTTAATTAAGAAAAAAAAAAGTTTTTTCAGTTTAAAAAATTGAGTTTAAAAAATGGGTTTGCTTTTCATTATTTTTCGGAAGAACATTGTTCTTCTTCTTCCCGAGGGACATGAACTTCATGCTTCATGTTCTTCCCTAAATCAAACCCAATAAATTCAAGAAATCAAACCCATAAACATCTAGTAAATCAAACCTAATAAATCCAAGAAATCAAACTCATAAACCACCCAATAAATCTAAGAAATCAAACCCATAAATCTAAGAAATCAAACCCATAAACATCCAGTAAATCAAACCCAATAAATCCAAGAAAACAAACCCATAAACCTCTAGTAAATCAAACCTAATAAATCTAAGAAATAAATATACAAATCCACATAAAAAAAAAAAAAAAAAAAAAAAAACCACAAACATGAAACCAAACTAACTGAGACAACTTCATCTCCGAAACACAAACATGGCCACACTGATCTCCATGGCCACACCAATCTCCACCTCCACTATTGACCACCCACCCCTACAAAAACCCAAAAAAACCCCACCTACAATGAAACCTGTAAACACAAATCCAAGACCCACACCAATCTCCACGGCCACAACCTACCCCCACTGAAACCTAGAAAACCCCAGCCTCTCCAACCAAACCCAGCCATCTCCATCTCCATCTCCAACCAAACCTATAATCCAAGACCACCCTAACCACCGATCTCCACCCTGACCACCGATCTCCACCTCCATTATCGACCACCCCACGGAAAGCTAGAAAAACCCAGAGATTAGAGAGTCGGGTTTAGAGAGAGAGAATGTCATAGATTAAGAGAGATAGAGAAAGGGATTGAAAGCTTGAATAAAGAAAGATACAAACACAAATACACACCAAGAGACAGAGAAAGAGAGGATCTAAAAAAAAAAAAAAAGGAAATGAAAAGAAGAAAGATACAAACACAAACACAGAGAAAGAGAGGATCTGAAAAGGTTTTTTCTTTTTTTTTTTTGTTTTTGAATTTGAATTTTGTCAATTTAATTTTTTGATTTTTTTTAATTTTTTATTAATTAAAATTCTGACTTGTCATTAAAACGCTGACATGGATGCTGATGTGGTATTTTTTAATAATATTTTAATATCCACGTTAGCGCTATGTCAGTAAGCAGGACACGCCGTTTGCCACCTCAACTTTTTCCATAACTGGGTTTACGGTAAGGACCATTTTAAAAACAATTTTAAAAAGTTTGGGACTGACCTAGGAGCAAAATCAGTTTAGGGACCAAATCGAGAAATAGTCCAAAATGTAGGGACTAAAAGTACATGTGGGGCCCCAATCGTTAACTACTCTGGCCCACTCTATACCCGGCCCAAGGCCTACGCCGAGGATATTGTGAAGGCCGAGGATAATGGAAATAGCTCAGGTCACCCAAAGGCCTCGCCGAGGATGACACGTCCTCGGCACACCGACTTCGCTAAAGGGAAAATATCCCTCATTCATTGAATATATCTCACCAACATTCTGGCCGCTTTAATGGTGATGTGACCAACAAACCCAGTTGCCTCGGTTACTTCAACTAATAGAAAGTCTGCAAAGGCGGCTAAGAACTAACATAAAGCCTGCTAATTACAGATGATGGGACAAACCCCTGTACATAGAGTCCAGATAATTGACAAGTGGATGGTTAAGATTAAGAGAAAGGAGACTATATATCCAAGAGGGCTCCCAGCATAAAGGGGGGGAGATAAGAAAGGGGAGATAAGAAAGGGGAAAGATGAAATAGAAGAAAAAGAGATCCCCGGGTGAGGCCGAGGACGAATATACCTCACAAACCCTTAACCAAAAATTAGAAGGATCCTCACAGATACTTATCCGAAGTCATCACAAAGATCTTTACCAACACTTAACCAGGGTCATGGTCCTTACCCATACAGAAAACACTTAGCAAAACCATTCTGCTAGGATGTTGATTTGATCTCAACCGTCGTTTGTATGGCTAATGCCTAGCCCGTATACCTACATCTCTACAAGTTTTATTGTTAGGGGTCCATTACAAATTATCCCCCTACAGTACATTTACGCCTTTTTTAAAAATAAATTTTTAGAATCACTATATCAATAGGACACAAATGCTTTAGATATTAGTGAACTCAAATTGTCAATAAACTAGTGTGTAAACTTAACTATCACCATTTGGGTTTAATATGTAGAAAATTCACAAATTATGGAGATTAGAGAAATTTGAAAAGTAGACATATCAGAAATTCTCCTAATTAGATTGATTCATAGCCAAATAATTAATTAATTCTTTTTATCCCAATGTAAAATTTAAAACAAATGGTCATTTAAAAAAGGGTGTTTTTACATATAATGTCATTTAATTAGAGATGATATAGTGTCTCAAAAAAAGATCATTAAAGATTATCTCAATTCAAAATATAAAACTCGGGCATAATACTATTATTATTATCACTATAGCTTTGAGCATGATGTGTTTGTGAGTTTTGGTAGCGGAGAATCTTGCGTTGGTTGTGGGACTTGCACCGGTGGCTATTTGTTGCGTGGGTCTAACTGTCCAGGTCTTGCTTCGTTTGTGACTAAACATGGTAACAAGTCCAACCACTTTTGCCCTTCTCAACAAATCACATTGAATAACCCTCATGTTAAATCATTCAGATTTTTGCCCAGCTTTATATTGGTTGTAGAGCCAAAGCTAGCTTTTAGAGTTTCAAATTGTTATCAACTTACCAATTTTTTATGGATTTTATTAGGTCATGTAGGAGTAGATTACCATTTATATAATAAAAAGTTTACACATCAGGCATAAAACACTTCAAAGACAGTCTATAGTTCCTCAAAAAATAAAAATGAAAAGGACACCATTTATATAATAAAAATTTGTATATAGAAGACTTCAAAGGCATTACTACAGTTCCTTAAAAAATAAAAATAAAAAGGACACAATCCAAGACTTCTTATTGCCCATTGCGAGCTCAAACTCATGTATTTTGAACATTTCCTACACATGTATTTTGTATTTTCAGCACAAACAATATCCAAAATACATGAGCTCAAACTCATGTATTTTGAACATTTCCTATGCGTGTATTTTGTATATTCAACACAAACAATATCCAAAATAAATGAGATTAAGCCCGCAATGGGCAATAGGAAGTCCAAGCCCACAATAGGCAATATAATAGATAATGCCGTGTTTAGGACAATAATAACACAGTTTGGCCTGTCAATGGGCAATATCTTAAAACCAGGACAAAATTGCTTTTTGCCATTTTTAAAAAAACAATAGCATTTTGCCCTTTTTCCCAAACTAATTAGGGAAATGCCTATCTTTTGAAACTCGATTTATGATAAATCGAGTTATAAAAAAAAAAAATGTTGCAGCCCTATAGCTGCGTTTTTAAAGACTTATAGTGACGTTTTCAAGACCTATAGTAGCGTTTTGTAACTCAACCTCCATGAAATCGAGTTATAGGCAATTATTTATTTATTTTTTTTTACCTATAACTCGATTTCATATAGGTCGAGTTACAAAACACCAATATAGGTCCTGAAAACATCACTATAGACTCCTTAAAAACGCCGCTATAGGGCATAACTCGATTTATCATAAATCGAGTTTCAAAAGAGGGGCATTTCCCTAATTAATTTGGGAAAAAGGGCAAAATGCTGAATTGTTTTTTTAAAAAGGGCAAAAGCCCATTTTGTCCCTTAAAACCACACATACAAAAACACTTAAACAACATTAACAGTTTAACATTGTCTATACAAACTTTGATATTTTTTTCTTCAACCAAATTAGGGAGAGAGAAGTTGTTGCGGATGCTCATAATATTTTTTATATTCATCCTCTACGTATTGAAACTTCATAGCATTGCTCCTAAGTGACCTAAAACGATGTCTACGTTGCTTATCTTGAAAATGCCTAATACAAAATAAAGCAAGTTTCAGAGAGAGCATTGAAGCTCTTATCTCTTTTTGTTCAATTTTGTACAAGTTTAAGGATGATCTACCTTCCTCAAACCTTCTCTTTTTCTTCAAGTCTTTGAAATCTTGCACATTGAAGATGGCATGAATTTCACGGCAAGAAACAACTTTTTCGATTTAAATATAACAGCATTCGGTACTAACTGCATAAAAATAACCCAAATCATTATTTATTTTTTTTTTTTTTGAGAATGACCCAAATCATTATTTTGAATACAAGTCAAATAAATAATTTTATAACTAGCCAATTTAACTAAAAACAATTAAATAATAGTAAAACATTAAATATTAACTTACCAACTTTTGGACACCACTTTAACAAAATTGAACCCAGAAAAATAAAAACCATAAAGAGGTCAGGTGTATCAATATGATATTTTTCCCACTGATCCTACACTTACACGTTTATATCACACATTTTGAAAACCTACTACATCCGCACGTTTTATTCAAACTTTCAAACAACAAAGCTGTATTTGTTTCATATGTGAGTTTTGTATTTGTTTTCAACTAGGAAAAAACATGAATGCAAAACAGAGGAAGACATGAAAACATAAGACAGAGAAGGAACAAACATATCAAGAAAAAACAGACAGCAATGAGAAGGTGACATTAACAGAGAAGAAAGAAAAGTAATGACTAACCATCAGTATCCTCTCCCAGTCGCGTTCGTCATTTCGGTTTATTGTCCCAAAATGCCAGTCAATAATATATGGATACACTCATTTCTTGTTTGATTTTTCTTTCAGTTATGGTCCTTATGGACCAGAAGTATGTATTCCTTTTATTTCCATATTACATTACATTACAGGACCATGGAACTGGAACTGTGCTTAGTTTTGAGATCAAGTTTTTGATGATCAAATTATTTATATTTGTCCTGGTGCTTTTTTTTTTTCGTATTAATTCATATGTGTTAGGTATAAGTAATATAATAAGTGAAGAGACACTCACAATCTCTCAAACAAATCTCTCTTAATCTCACTATTACTCTATGAATCAAAACAGAAAGAAAAACAGAGACAAAGAAATAGTTGAGAGAGAGCTAAGATAGTATTGATATTGAAAGAATACAATACAGTGAATGAGTATACAAGTGAATGAATAACTATATATAGATACATCAGAGAAGGAAGGAAGGAACGTGATGAACCAGTGACGTCAAGGAAGGTGATGCCCAGATAACGTCTAGTGTAACAAACTTGTAACTGCTTTACACGTTCTGTAACAACCCTTCACACGTGCGTGGCTTCCTCAAGTCTTCAATAATCCTTACAAGGTAAAACGACATCGTTGGGTTTTAATGATGAACGACACCGTTTCACTTTATGTGTAATCATTGCACTGAACTACATGCCGTTGGAATGACCTTCAGTGTTTGACTCTATGCTTGCACTGTCATCCCCCCTCAAACGAATGGGGAACTTCCACATGAGTTTGGAAGTAAGCCAATTGAATCTGGGAGAAGATAGACCTTTAGTAAACAGATCAGCAAGTTGATCATGAGTGGAAATGAACTTAACCAGCAAGTCCCGCCTAAGAACCTTTTCTCTAACAAAATGAAAATCAACCTCAATATGCTTGGTGCGAGCATGAAATACAGGGTTAGAGGCAATGGCCAAAGCACTGACATTATCACACCAAAGAAGAGGAGGCTGAGGAAGAACAATGCCAAAATCTCTGAGAAGCATTCGAAGCCAATACAACTCTGCTGCAGTAGATGCCAAAGCACGATACTCAGCTTCTGTGGAGGATCTAGACACAGTGCATTGCTTCTTAGCAGACCAAGTGATTGGGGAATTACCAAGAAACACCACCATACCAGTAATAGAGCGTCTGTCCACTGGATCCCCAGCCCAATCTGCATCACTGTAAGCAAATAAGGAGATTGGGCCTGGAGTAAAAGCAATCCCAAAATGAAGAGACCCTTGAAGATACCTCAATATCCGTTTAGCAGCTTGAAGGTGATTTTGAGTGGGAGTGCTCATATGCTGACAGGCTTGTTGAACAGCAAAAGATAAATCTGGTCTGGTGAAGGTGAGATATTGTAAAGCCCCAACAAGGCTCCTATAGGATTTAGGGTCAGGCAAAAGAGGACTATCATTGGGAATAAGATGATGATTAGGAGAGCATGGTGTTTTACAAGGCTTGCAATCAGTCATGTTAAATTTCTTAAGAAGATCAGTAGCATACTTGGACTGATGCACAAATAAACCAGTAGGAGTATAGTCAATCTGTAACCCAAGAAAATAGTGAAGCAAGCCAAGATCCTTGAGGTCAAACTCCTTTCCCAACAACTTGATGACAGTAGACACAAATAAAGAATTATTACCAGTGATGATAATATCATCTACATAGAGCAACAAATACACAATGAAGGACTGCTGCCTCAAGATGAACAAGTTACCATCAGCAGCTGAAGCACAGAAACCCACATGAAGTAGTTGAGATGTAAATCTATCAAACCATGCCCGTGGAGCCTGCTTAAGACCATAAAGAGCTTTATGGAGAAGGCACACATGTGTAGGACAAACAGGATCAATATAACCTTGAGGTTGAGCCATGCACACTTCTTCCTTGAGCAAACCATGTAGAAAAGCATTGGATACATCCAATTGCTTTAATTCCCAACCATGTTGCATAGCCAAAGCAATAAGAAGTCTAACTGTGGCAGGTTTGACAACTGGACTGAAAGTTTCATCATAATCCAATCCATATTGTTGGAGATAGCCCCTAGCCACTAATCTGGCTTTATATCTAGCAACTGACCCATCACTATGCCTTTTAAGCTTATAGACCCATTTGCAGGTTACAACATTCTTCTGTGGAGGAAGAGGGACCAAGGACCAAGTGTTTTGCTTCTGTAATGAAGTGAATTCAGCATCCATTGCAGCAACCCATTGAGGATGCTTGGAAGCAATGGCAAAGGAAGGAGGTTCAACAACATTATAATCACATTGGACTTTCATAACTTTAGGCTTATATATTCCATGCTTAGACCTTGTAACCATAGGATGGGCATTAGTGGTAGATGGACCAAGGGCAGTATGATCAGGATTGGAAGATGACACAGGAGGTAGGATAGGTTCAGGAACCACAGACAAGGAAGTGGACACTGAGGAAGGAGTTTCAATGGGAGCAGGAACAACAGGAATGGAAGATGAAGAAGAAAATAATGAGGGAAGCAGAGAAGTAACAAAGTCAGAGTCATATGAAGGAGAAGAAGTGAGAGTGTCAATAGATTGAATAGAGTCAGAAGGAG
Source organism: Quercus glauca (assembly GCA_023736055.1). NCBI lineage: Eukaryota > Viridiplantae > Streptophyta > Magnoliopsida > Fagales > Fagaceae > Quercus > Quercus glauca. The sequence continues at coordinate 640,164 of CM043315.1, forward strand.
TAGGGTGAGATAACCAATCAGACACAGAAGTTGAGAAAGGAATATTAGGATTAGTAAGAGTAGGATTAGCAACAAAGGGAAACAAAGATTCATTGAACAAAACATGACAAGCTATATAGATTCTATTAGTTGAAGGATCAAGGCAAATGTACCCTTTTGACATAGGTGGGTAACCAAGAAAGATGCATGGAGCAGACCTAGGTTGTAGCTTGTTTTTGTTATAAGGTCTAAGGAAAGGATAGCAAGCACATCCAAAGGACTTAAGAGCCTGAACTGATGGAGTTTTTGAAAATAATTTCTCCCAAGGAGATTGAAAGCTTAACACTGATGATGGAAGCCTATTAATAAGAAAAATTGCAGCAGTGAAAGCATATGACCAGAAATTAATAGGCAGATGAGACTGATAAAGAAGAGCAAGACCTGTTTCTACAACATGTCTATGCTTTCTTTCTGACACTCCATTTTGTTCAGGAGTATGAGGACATGAAGTTTGGTGGAGAATGCCATGAGTAGAACAGTATGATTTAAACTCAGCATTAACATATTCAGAACCATTGTCAGTTCTCAAAGTTTTGAGTTTAGAATTGTGTTGAGTTTCAACTAAGGATTTGAAGTGTTTAAACACAGGCAGAACCTCATTTTTAGATTTAAGAAGAAACATCCAAGTGAAACGAGTATAATCATCCACAAAAAAGACATAGTAATTAAAGCCAAGTAATGAAGTCATGGGAAAGGGATCCCAAACATCACTATGTACAAGTTCAAGAAATGAAGTGGAAACAATTGAAGTTTTATTTAAGGGAAGTCTGTGCATTTTAGCACTTATACAGGACTCACATGAGGAACAAGTCTCAGCAATCATTGACAAAGTAAGAGATGAAAATACATGTTTAAGAACAGAATACAAAGTTCTAGAATGAGGGTGACCCAATCTGTGATGCCAGAGCAGAATTTGGTGTGGTTTGACAGATACAAAAGCAGAAGACTTGACATGGTTCAATGAAATGGAAGAGTCAGAAATAGATGGAATAGGATAGACCCCATCCTTACTCAACCCTGCATAGAGGATCTTCCCCGTGGGCAAATCCTGAATTAAGAACTTGTTGGCATCAAAATAACAAAATGCATTATTTTGGAGACACAATTTATGAATTGACAGAAGATTAGATGCAAGGTCAGGCACTCTTAGAATATTATCAAGCCTAAAGTTATGAGTTAAAGTTTGAAGCTTACCATTACCAATGTGTGTGACTGGAAGCTCTTGTCCATTCCCAACAGTGACAGTTTCATTGCCTTGAATAGGTTGCTGATGAATAGATAGCTGTGACAGATCAGGAGTCACATGATTTGAGCAGCCAGTGTCAGTAAGCCAGGAATTGGAAGCCTGGACTTGAGCAGCATTGGCCACCATTGAAGCAAGCTTAGCAGGAGCATGTCTTCCTTGATATGCAAAGTCCATACGATGGTAGCAATCAAGAGCTGAATGACCATTCTTTCCACATATTTGACAAGTAAGCCTACCAGATTGACCTTGGGATGGACCTGGATTCTGAGAATTCTTAGATTGATTAAAGAACTGAAATTGAGATGAAAAACCTTGATTTCCAGGACTAAAATTCTGAAATTGAGATCCAGAACCAGAACCACCAAAATTGGAACCAGAACCCCCAAAATTGGAGTAGTTACCACCAGAGTGAGAGTTCATTCCACCAGAGTGAGGGCCATGTCCACGAGCACCTCTGCCTCTCTGGTTGTAATTTCTTCCTCCTCTTCCTCGAGGAAAGCCTTGTGAGTGAAAGTTGGCAGCCATAGCCATAGACACTTGATCAACACCATTAGACCTTTTCTTAATAATTCTCTCTTCAGCATTAAGTAATGCATTCAATTCTTCCACAGACAGCACATCACTCCTAGTTCTAATAGCAGAGCTAAAAGAATCATAGTTAGATGGAAGGCCATCAAGAACAATGTGGAGAAGCTCCTCATCGTCCACAAACACAGACACAGCAGCCAATCTATCACAAGCTTGCTTAATTTTTTGAAAATATCCATCAATAGATTTGTTAGGTTCTAAGGTCTTAGGATTTTATGTATTTAGAACTCTAATATGTAATGTTGGCAAACCATGATCAAAACAATGTATTTAGTCTTGTTTAAGTTTGCTCAAAGTTGGTTTAATATTGTAAAGTTGGAATCGAGTGACTGCAGAAGCATTGGGGCTTCTCGGCCTGGCTCGATCGATCGAAGGTTAGACTCGATCGATCGAAAGTCGGCCCAGATGCGTTTTTCTGCAGAATTCCAACTCAGCCCTAACTCTTTAAACGTCTAGGTTTTTATGTTTTTGCTCTAGGTATATAAGGCAAACCCTAGCCACGTTTTTCAGAGTTGCACAAGTTGTATTGTTGCTCATGTATTGCGGTTTTGTGTAAATCTCTTGTGAGATCTAGAGGAGCTTTCCTTTACACAAAACTTAGGGTTTTCAAGATTGAGATCATATCAACATCTTGATGATCAACTAGGTTGCAGCCATTAAAGCTTAAAGAGAAAAACAAGTGAGGAGCTTGTACTTGAAGAAGGAATACAAAGAAAGAAGTAGTCCGTGGTCTCGGAGCCTGCGCGTGGTCGTGTCAGGAAGTTACTACTGGTGGGTAGCATTAGGAAGTCAAGCGGGGAGCTTGTAAGTCCTTTTGTAAGAACTTCAATTCTTTCTTAGTGGATTCCGTTTTGCCTTGAGGATCGGTGGGTAAAATCCTCCCCAGGTTTTTCCGGTGTGGTTTCCTGGGTGATCATATCTTGTGTTCTTTATTTTCCGCTGCTTTATTTGTTTTATATGTATGATATGATCTTGTGATTGTTTTAACCTAGAATTACATAATTTGACTAAGTAACAACTTGGCTAATTAATCTAGGCTACGCAATCTGGTTATTGTTTAAGGGGTCTAAACCGTTCAAGTGGTATCAGAGCAGGTAGCTCTTTGTTGTTGAGATCTTTATCTCTGAGCTGATCCTTGACCCCAGTTGTCATGGATGTTTTGAAAATCTTTTTGCTTATTAGTCAACCTATCTACTTACTGTCTTTGCCATTTGTTGTTTTAGTTAAATCTTTCATTAAGTATTTTGGCATAATCACATGTGATAAGAATTATGTTTGCTATACTGCTTTAACCGCCTTAAAGGCACATGATTCTTGTCATTGGTATTTGGATAGTGGTTGTTCCAGGCACATGACAGGAAATAAAGACTTGTTCAAAACACTTTTTGAAGGAAAGATTGGGACAGTTACCTTTGGAGATGGAAGTAAATCTGTGATCAGAGGCATTGGTACTGTGGATATTCCAGGTTTGCCAATGTTTGAAGATGTTTGGTATGTTGATGGATTGAAAGCCAATTTACTCAGCATTAGTCAGATTTGCGACAAGGGTTTAAATGTCCTCTTCACCAAGTATGAGTGTGAGATACTTGATGGAGGAGGTGATTGTATGAGTGTTGGTGTGAGGACAGCTGACAACTGCTATGGAATAACACCAAGTGTAAACAACAAGTGCTTTAGCGCAAAGATTGATCAAGTTGATCTGTGGCATCAACGGTTGGGGCATGCCAGTCATAAGCAGTTAGAAAAGATTTCAAAATGTGAGGCAGTTATAGGTTTACCTAGATTTGAGAAGATAGAGAAGTGCATTTGTGGACCATGTCAGATAGGTAAACAAGTAAAATCCAAGCATCCATCTGTGACTAGTGTTCAAACGTCAAGACCTTTAGAGTTACTACACATTGATCTCATGGGTCCTGCGAGAGTTCAGAGTCTGGGTGGAAAGAAGTATATTCTAGTTGTCGTGGATGACTTTACTAGATATACTTGGGCTATACTTTTGAAGGATAAAGCTGAAGCTCCTGAGAAGATGATTCATTTGTGCAAGAAATTGCAAGTTGAGAAAGATACTGTGATAGCCAGAATCAGAAGTGATCATGGAAAAGAGTTTGAAAATACCAAGCTGGCTACTTTCTGCAATGAGCAAGGCACTCACCAAGAGTTCTCATCTCCCAAGACTCCTCAACAGAATGGGATTGTGGAAAGGAAAAATAGGGTTGTTCAGGAAATGGCACGAGTCATGCTTCACAACAAAAATTTGCCAAAGTCTTTCTGGGGAGAAGCAGTCAATACTGCTTGCCATACACTCAATCGGGTGTATTTTAGACTTGACTCTAAGAAGACTCCCTATGAACTCTGGAGAGGGAAGAAGCCTGTTGTCAAATACTTCAGGATATTTGGCAGTGACTGCTACATTCTACGTGATAGAGAGAACCTGGAAAAATTTGATGCCAAAAGCGACAAAGGATACTTTCTGGGATATTCCTCCACCAGCAGAGCTTATAGAGTGTACAATTTGAGAACCAAAACAGTCATGGAATCCTCAAATGTTGTGATAAATGATGAAGTGTGTTCAGAAAGCACTGTTCCTGCTCAAGATGAGCCCTTAGAAGTAAATAACACTCTCCTTAATGAGGATGTTGTTAAACATAGTGAGGAAGAGTTGTTGGTGTTAAATGATACTGTCTCAGTACCTTCAAGTTCAGAACCATCCACTCCAGTTCGTGACACTCGACAGGAACAAAGTCAACTCAGTCCCTCATCTGCACAGAAAAGAACTTCCACTTCCTTAGTCAAAGGTCCATCCTCTAGAGTGAGACTAAATCATCCCTCCACAAATATATTGGGCAGCCTGAATGATAACATAAGGTTAAGATCAAAAGCATTGAATGTAATCACTCACTCATGCTATTTGTCCCAATTTGAACCGAAGAAGGTGGATGAAGCACTTCAAGATGCTGATTGGGTAAATTCCATGCATGAAGAACTTCATCAATTTGTTCGGAATGATGTGTGGGAACTAGTTCCTAGACCAAAGAATGTAAATGTGATTGGAACTAAGTGGATCTTTAAGAACAAGTCAGATGAACATGGTACTGTGATCAGAAACAAATCAAGACTTGTTGCACAAGGGTACACACAGGTGGAAGGAATTGACTTTGATGAGACATTTGCACCAGTAGCAAGGTTAGAATCCATCCGGATATTATTGGCTATTGCCAGTCACCTCAACTTCAAGCTATATCAGATGGATGTCAAGAGTGCTTTCTTGAATGGAATGTTACAAGAAGAAGTGTATGTTGAACAACCTAAAGGCTTTGTAGATCCTCATAGACCTGATGATGTCTACAAATTGAAGAGAGCTCTTTATGGGTTGAAGCAAGCCCCTCGGGCTTGGTATGAAAGATTGACTGCATATCTCACTGAGCATGGATTTCAAAGGGGATCTGCAGATACAACACTCTTCATAAGAAAGGATAAGACTGGTTTTGTTGTAGCTCAAATTTATGTTGATGATATTGTTTTTGGTGCTACTAATGATTCTCTTGCTCATTCTTTTGCAGATGAAATGAAGGCGATGTTTGAAATGAGCATGGTTGGAGAACTAACCTATTTTTTGGGATTGCAGGTAAAGCAAACTGAGACAGGAATCTACATCAATCAAGCTAAATATGCAAGGAATTTGGTTAAAAGATTCGGACTTGACAAGGCTACTCATGCTAGAACGCCGATGGCGGCAAATGCAAAGCTGACAATTGATCCATCAGGTGAGTCTGTTGATGTTACTTTGTATAGAAGCATGATAGGTTGTCTTTTGTACTTGACTGCTAGTCGTCCTGATATATCTTTTAGTGTTGGTGTATGTTCTAGATTCCAGTCTAATCCTAAGGTTTCTCATCTAAATGCTGTTAAAAGGATTTTAAAATATGTGAGTGGAACCTGTGATTATGGTTTATTTTATAGCAAGGAGTCCAACTTGTCTCTTGCTGGATTTTCTGATTCTGATTGGGCTGGTAATGCTGATGACAGAAAAAGCACCACTGGAGGGTGTTTTTATGTAGGAGCCAATCTTGTGGCTTGGATGAGCAAGAAGCAGAATTCTGTTTCTCTATCCACTGCTGAGGCAGAATATATTGCTGCCGGGAGTTGTTGTTCACAGCTCCTTTGGATGAAGAAACTTTTGGGTGATTATGGGATTCCTCAAGATACCATGGTTGTCTATTGTGATAACTCTAGTGCTATAGATATTTCTAAGAATCCGGTTCAGCATTCTAAGACCAAGCACATAGAGCTTAGGTATCATTTCATTAGGGATTTGGTTGAAAAGAAAATAGTTGCTCTTGAATATATCCCTACTGATCGTCAAAACGCTGACATCTTTACCAAACCACTTGATGGAAGTAAGTTTGAGACACTTCGTCAAGTGATTGGTGTGCTTCGTTGTCCCTAGCTTTTGGTTTCCTTGGTCCTTGTGCTTCATTGCTCTATTCTGTTGTGACCATTTTTTTGTTGTGTTTTTCTTTTGTTCTAGGACTTGCATTGCATTACATACATGCATTTCATTCTAGGATTTATTTGTTTTCTCTTTTGATAATAATAAAAAAAAAATAATAATAAAAAAAAAAAAAAAAAAAAAAGGGAGAAAGCAAAATCTGTGCTGAACTCAATTTTTCTTGAATTTTGAAAACAAGGTTGGTCATTCTTTTTACACATGTCATGTCTTGTGTACCTTGTTTAACTTTGATGGGCTTAATTGTTGCACATAACTAGTTGAAACTTTGTAGTGCATGTTGTGTGGGAAAGATGTGTGTGGTTCTTAATCACTTGGCCTTAATCATGAAGTCACATGTTGTTGACTGTCGGACTTGATCCTATTGAGAAAGGCATAAATAACCATCTCACCACTGCTCACTAGCCAATCATGAACACCTTAGTGCATATCATAAGATTTAGTGCTCGAGAAAGTGTAGCACATGCACAAAAAGAACATAAGGTGTAGCCTCAAATTAAATTAAAACTGGTGTGTACTATTAGGCTTGATGCCAATTCACTTAATTCAAACCGGTGTGTACTATTAGGCTGAATGCCAATTCATATATAAATAAGAGGCAAAAATGAAAGAAACTTACATGATTGCAAGCTTTTGTTCTAGGAGATGTGGGAGTTATAGGATGTAACTCTTTAGGTGATAGTCTCTTTTAATTCTATGTGATGAATTGTGTAGACTTTGTGTTTGATTGCCATTCACTTATCACCTCACATGTATCTCAAGTCTTTGCTAGTTTCACACACTACACAAGTTACTCTTTGTTAAACACTGTACATGCTAGTGTGTGTGTTCTTGGTCCGACCAACCAAGTTTGAAAAATATCTTGAGATTTGTGCACATCATATTTGTTGCTTAAGAAAATTAATTTGGAAGAAAATTAAAACTTGTGTTTGAGAGAAGTGGGTATAAAATTTTTGGGTTTTTGAAAATGCATTCCATCTCATACTCATGCATTTTATATTCCTTGTTCAAATGCTTTGAGGAGTTGTTTCAAAAAATTGGGTTTGCAAATTTTCAAAACTGTGTTTTTCCAAAATTCAATGTATTTTTGCCCATTTCGATCGATCGAGGGTGTTTCTCGATTGATCGAAAAAGTGCCTCAGAAAGTGCCAAAACGTCTGTCACTTTCGATCGATCGAATGTAATTCTCGATCGATCGAACATCGTGAATATGCTTTTTAAAAAGGGAAATCTGACTTTTTCAAAGTTCAAATATTATTTCAAACCTTTTCCTTTTTTCTCTCTCCGACGAGGCAAGCCCAAAAGATTCAAGTTTTTGTCGTTTTCTTCCAAACTTTTTGCATAATCTCTCTCTCCTCAAGCCGGTATGTCTCTTATACCCTTGCTTTTGAGTCTATTTACTTGATTTCATGCATTTTTCATGCATTTTAGGAGGAGATTTTCGGAACTTTTCACATTGGGATTTTTGTTGATTCGGACCTATTCATGTGAAATTGATCAATGGGTTTTGTTGGGGACACTATATACTCCTGTTCTTGTATGTTTAAATTGATCAATTTTGGCTTTTGTGAAAAATTGAATTTCTAGGGTTTATGTTTGATCCGAATTGGGGCTTTTTGTAAAATTGGGTTTAATTGTTGAAATTGGCTTGTGTTATTGTTGCAATTGGCTGTTATAAACTGTTTCAAATAGTGTATAATGGTTAATTCATCAATTTGTTGCAAAAATTTTCAAATGGTTATCAAATTTTTTGGGTTTTTGTTGAGAAACTCTATGTTCAAGCCAATTTTATGCAAATTAAACTTAATTTTATCCTCATCACTGCATTAGTTCATGCATCATATCATCATTAATGATTCATGCATCATATAGATTTTGATTCTATATTTTTTTTTGTGCTAACTTGCAGTCTGCCTTGTTTTTATTTTCTCTGTTCTTTTTGGTTTTCTCTTTGTGTCTCTGTCCTATTCCTTAGCACCATGCCTAGGAAGACTAGAGCTCGTAGGACCATTCCCACTCCTACTCCACCCTCACCTACCTTTGATAGTGAGCGGTTCCCCTCTGAGAAAAACCAAGAGACCTTTGAGACTTTAAACCTCAATAGGAAGGTTTGGGCTGAGCGTTCTGTTCGTTTAGATGAGTTAGATCCTGCCATTAGGGCAAACTTTGAGCGTAGGGGTTGGTTACCTTTGTTGACCGTGTCTGACCCTCCACCTCCGGCTACCTTGATTAGAGAGTTCTTCTCGAACCTCTCTGTCCGCATCTATGATTCCAACACTCTAGTTAGGAGTTGGATACGAGGTGTAGAGTACTCCATTACTCCTCAGGTAGTGGCTGATGCTCTAGAGGTACCATTGGTTAGTGATCCTGTTTACCCCTATGATGAGTCACCTGAGCTGAGTGATGTCATGTCCTACATCACTGGATCTTCTATCCAGTGGGGTTCTGATCCTCGGATCACCACCGCTGAGCTTCCTGAGACTACATATCTATTCTTTAGGATAGCCTGTCATTCACTCTGGCCCATATCTCATCTGCACACCATTCCTCTTGAGAGGTGTGTCTTTTTGTACGCTCTTGTCACAGATGCTCCTATTAGTTTCCCCCATCTTTTTCTTCGTTCTTTGAACGAAGTTTATAGGAGTTCATCTACTGCCCATGCCCTTGTTCATCCTATTTTCATTCATAGGATTTTACTTTATCTAGGTTTAGAGGACTTCCCTGCTTCTGAGCCTGTTCATGTGATAGCTCCTATAGGTGCGTCTTTCCTTAGACAGAGGGCCGCTCATCTTCGAGCTGGTTCTAAACACCCTAGGTCTGATCCCTCTAGTAGCGCCCCTCCTTCTTCTTCTACAGGTCCTGCTGGTGAGGCTGTTCCAGATTCTGTAGGTGCTGCTGCTGTTCCTCCACCTTCTGCGGCTGACTTCGATGTTCGTCGTACTCTGGAGACTGTCATGACCGTTCAGGCGGCTCATGGTCAGCTTTTGGTGGATCTGTTCGACGAGATTCGTGCTCTGCGAGCGGATTTGGCGCATCTTCGTTCTTCCTCACCACCTCCTTTTGATGATGGTCTATGATGCTCTTTGGCATTCCGTCACAAAAAGGGGGAGTAGAGTTTTGACTTGTAGTAGAGTTTTTGTTGATAGGGGGAGATATTTTTTTGTGTTAGGGGGAGAAATTTTTTGTAGCATGGATATTTTTGTGGAGTTTATTTAGATTGTATCTAGGTGCTTCACTTTGTATATCATTTTTGGGATATTCATGTTAGGGGGAGTAACATTGATTGATATATTGATATACATGTTTCTTTTGATTCTTGTTGTCTTTATGATTCACTGCTTATTGATTTATATTTATGAGTTACTTCATTGATATATTTCTTTATTTTGTGTTGTGTGAATCTTACAAGAATATTATACCTGTTTATATACTATTTGCTGCCACACATGCGTTTATGTGTTTGTTGAGTATTTCAGGAATATACAGGTTGATTCGACTAAGCTGCTGTCTACACTTGCAACCGATGGATAGTAGTTAGGTTGAACTTTTCTTTATGAGCATTATCATGTAAAGGGCTATTCTTGTAAACTTTGAGCTTTTATTGTGTGTTTTGTCACGGATTGCCAAAGGGGGAGTTTGTTAGGTTCTAAGGTCTTAGGATTTTATGTATTTAGAACTCTAATATGTAATGTTGGCAAACCATGATCAAAACAATGTATTTAGTCTTGTTTAAGTTTGCTCAAAGTTGGTTTAATATTGTAAAGTTGGAATCGAGTGACTGCAGAAGCATTGGGGCTTCTCGGCCTGGCTCGATCGATCGAAGGTTAGACTCGATCGATCGAAAGTCGACCCAGATGCGTTTTTCTGCAGAATTCCAACTCAGCCCTAACTCTTTAAACGTCTAGGTTTTTATGTTTTTGCTCTAGGTATATAAGGCAAACCCTAGCCACGTTTTTCAGAGTTGCACAAGTTGTATTGTTGCTCATGTATTGCGGTTTTGTGTAAATCTCTTGTGAGATCTAGAGGAGCTTTCCTTTACACAAAACTTAGGGTTTTCAAGATTGAGATCATATCAACATCTTGATGATCAACTAGGTTGCAGCCATTAAAGCTTAAAGAGAAAAACAAGTGAGGAGCTTGTACTTGAAGAAGGAATACAAAGAAAGAAGTAGTCCGTGGTCTCGGAGCCTGCGCGTGGTCGTGTCAGGAAGTTACTACTGGTGGGTAGCATTAGGAAGTCAAGCGGGGAGCTTGTAAGTCCTTTTGTAAGAACTTCAATTCTTTCTTAGTGGATTCCGTTTTGCCTTGAGGATCGGTGGGTAAAATCCTCCCCAGGTTTTTCCGGTGTGGTTTCCTGGGTGATCATATCTTGTGTTCTTTATTTTCCGCTGCTTTATTTGTTTTATATGCATGATATGATCTTGTGATTGTTTTAACCTAGAATTACATAATTTGACTAAGTAACAACTTGGCTAATTAATCTAGGCTACGCAATCTGGTTATTGTTTAAGGGGTCTAAACCGTTCAAGATTCATTCCCTTTCTTAATAGCATTCAATTCATTTCGGAGACTCATAATATGAGACCTTGAAATTGATGCAAACCGCTTCTCTAACACTCTCCACACTCCTCTAGCAGACTTTTGCCCAACTGTGAGAGCAAGAACTGCAGGGGAAAGCGTTGAATTCAAGAATGTGAACATTGCTTGTTCACGATTCTTCCAAGTTATGAATACTGGATTGATTTCAGAAGTAAAATTTCCAGATGAATCTTTGAGAAATCTATCTGGACCAATGATTGAGTCATCAAGAACATCAATCATTGAATAAGTATCAAGAATTACCTCGATTTGATGTTTCCATACTACATAATTCCCATAATCCAGCTTCACAGTCATCATAGATGACATGTTTGATAGCAACAGCAACGAAGAATTCACTGGTAAACCTGAAGAAGCCATAGCAGGTACAGCACTTGAAGAAGACGATGAAGAAGATGAATCAGATTGAGCAGAAGCCATTTGATATGGATCAATGCTCTGATACCATGAAGAAACACTCACAATCTCTCAAACAAATCTCTCTTAATCTCACTATTACTCTATGAATCAAAACAGAAAGAAAAACAGAGACAAAGAAATAGTTGAGAGAGAGCTAAGATAGTATTGATATTGAAAGAATACAATACAGTGAATGAGTATACAAGTGAATGAATAACTATATATAGATACATCAGAGAAGGAAGGAAGGAACGTGATGAACCAGTGACGTCAAGGAAGGTGATGCCCAGATAACGTCTAGTGTAACAAACTTGTAACTGCTTTACACGTTTTGTAACAACCCTTCACACGTGCGTGGCTTCCTCAAGTCTTCAATAATCCTTACAAGGTAAAACGACATCGTTGGATTTTAATGATGAACGACACCGTTTCACTTTATGTGTAATCATTGCACTGAACTACATGCGGTTGGAATGACCTTCAGTGTTTGACTCTATGCTTGCACTGTCAGTAATATAATAAGAGCATCCATAATAAAAATTATTTTACTAAGATGAGCAGTTCAATGTCATGAAAATCCAGCAGAATAATTGTATTTTTACCGTCTCTGTAGTCAACTGAAACTTTTTTTCCCTCACTAGTGCAGATGGTTTTAATATGTGTGACTTGTTGTGATTGGTTTACCATTTTTGCAAGCTCTGAAAAAAAAATAGTTGTGTCCCAGTCACTCTCTTGCTGTGGAATCCACCTTCATGTCTATTTAAAATCTTAATACTTGATTATCAAAAAGAAAGAAGAGAAAAAAAACTTAGTACTCAATAGTAGCCCTGCAAATGGTCTTTTAGCTGTGGCACTTCTCAGCCATTTTGAGAGGTGGAATTCTCGGGATTGGTCAATCATGGGTGGTGATCTGTGGAGTTGGCTATCTAATATTTACAATGTGGACTTAAGAAACATTGACTATGAACGGTTTAGACCCCTTAAACGTTAACCAGATTGCGTAGCCTAGATTAATTAGCCAAGTTGTTACTTAGTCAAATTATGTAATTCTAGGTTAAAACAATCACAAGATCATATCATGCATATAAAATATATAAAGCAGCGGAAAATAAATAAGACAGTGATATGATCACCCAGGAAACCACACCGGAAAAACCTGGGGAGGATTTTACCCACCGATCCTCAAGGCAAAACGGAATCCACTAAGAAAGAATTGAAATTCTTACAAAAGGACTTACAAGCTCCCCGCTTGACTTCCTAATGCTACCCACCAGTAGTAACTTCCTGACACGACCACGCGCAGGTTCCGAATCCACGGACTACTTCTTTCTTTGTATTCCTTCAATCAGGTACAAGCTCCTCACTTGTTTTTCTTTAAGCTTCAATGGTTGCAACCTTGTTGATCATCAAGATGTAGAAAATATCTCTACCTTGAAAACCCTAAGTTTATGTGAAGGAAAGCTCCTCAAAGATCTCACAAGAGATTCACATAAACAGCAATATGAGCAACAAAGACTTAGAGAGGTTTGGGTACAAAACCCTAATAAAAGGAGGCACAAGAGGCACTCTAATCTCTCTTCACCAAAAAAGTCCCGAAAACGTTCTAGGGTTTCCCTTATATATATAAGAGTTTTACTTGAACCCCAAGACGTTTAAATAGAGTTTGGGCTGAGTTGGAATTCTGCAGAAAAACGTTCTGGCCGACTTTCGATCGATCGAGTCTAATTTTCGATCGATCGAGCCAGGCCGAAAGTTACAAATACTTCTGCAGCCACTCGATTCCAACTTTACAATAATTAATCAACTTTGAGCAAGCCTAAACAAGACTAAACACATTGTTTTGATCATGGTTTGCCAATATTACACATTAGAGTTCTAAATACATAGAATCCTAAATCTTTAGAACCTAACAATCTCCCCCTTTGGCAATCCGTGACAAAACACAAACTATAAGCTCAAAGTTTACAAGTAAAAGCCCAATACAAAAATAATGCTCATAAACCAAATTCAATCCTAACTACTATCCATCAGTTGCAAGTGTAGACAGCAGCCAAGTCGAATGCACCTGTATATTCCTGAAACACTCAACAAACGCATAAACGCATGTGTGACAGAAAAACAGTAAATCAAAAATAAATTCTTGATTTCACATAGCACAAAATAAAGATATATACCAATGAAGAAATCATAAGTATAAATCAATAAGAAGTGAAACAAGAAACAGAAATAAAAACATAAGTAAACTAACTCTCCCCCTAAGTTAGATACAACAAAAAGTTTTTATTTTCTTCCCTTTCAAAAATAATTTCAGCTCCCCCTAAACAAGACAAACATGATTCTCATAAATCAATAATTTCTCCCCCTTTTTGTCACGCATTGACAAAGACAACTCATACAAAGAGTAAACAGTCAACACACGCAACAAAGGATAAGAGAAAACAGAGAATCAAGGGGATACAGAACAATCCAACTCTATAGAAAATAGAGACAGCTCCCCCTATAAACAACACAGGTTAAAAAAACTTTTCTCCCCCTATAAAAATAGGAAAAACAAAACAAGTTGTGGGAAAAACAGTTTTGGGGAAAAATAAAGGGGGTGGGGAATAGCAGCAGCAGCAGCAGCAGGATCAGGAACATCCTCACAAACAGGACCAAACAGGACCAAAGTTAAAAACACACAAACCAAAGTTAAAAACTAAGGTGAGGATACATATGAAGAAAAAAGATTCTCTCTTTCAATAAAATGCAAACAAGGCATTATGTGACCCATAAACAGTTGCATGAGTAGAGAAAATATTTGCACATTGATTATCCATCATATCTCTTAAGAAAAAGATTTTCTACAGTTCACACTTAAAAAAAGCATATACTAGAAAGTACATAGCTCAAAAATTAATCAATTTTTTGATCAAGTTGAGTACCCAATGTAGCAAAGTGTATGCATGCTATGTGTAAAAACAATGAGAGATATGACTGCAAAACTGCAAGATGTATATAGAAATCAATGCAATGCATGTGAATCCTAACCATAAAAGATGCAAGACAAAATATGTCATGATGCATGCTCTAATGCAGTAAAACTAAGTTCAATTGAGATCAAATTGACAAAATTGGCTCGAGCAGGGAATTTCTACCAAAAACCCCAAAAATTGAAAACCACTTGTTGAAATTTTTAAACAAATTGATGAATTGAGCATTACTAAACATAGCACAAAGAGAATAATGCCTAATTTCATCGAAACAACAAGCCAATTTCATCAAATTCAACTCAATTTCACAAAAGCCCCAATTCGGATCAAGAACAAACCCTTTTTAAAAAAGCTTCTCCACGATCTTCGATCGATCGAAAATTACATTCGATCGATCGAATGACACAGTCATTTTGAGACAATTGAGAGCACTTTTTCGATCGATCGAAAATCAGGTTGGATCAATCGAAATGGGCAGAGGCTCACAAAAATTTTGAGAAAAAACACAGGTTTTGAAAATCACCAAGCACTTTTTGAAAACACTCCTCAAAGCATTTAAATTGAAGAAACAAATGCATGAGTATGAGATGGAATGAAATGCTTTTTCAAAAACCCAAATTTTAAACCCAATTTTCTCAAAAACAAGTTCCCATTGAATTTTCTTAAGCAACAAATATGTTGTGCACAAATCTCAAGATATTTTCAAATTTTTCAAACTTGAAACACAATTTGCATTAAAATCAAGGAACTTTTAATCTTGGATGGCCACAACAAAATCACACACAATATAATGTACCAAGTTTAACAAAGAGTAACTTGTGTAGTGTGTGCAACTAGCAAAAGCTTGAGATACATGTGAGGTGATATGTGAATAGCAATCAATCACAAAGTCTACAAAATTCATCACATAGAATTTAAAAGAGACTATCACCTAAAGAGTTACATCCTATAACTCTCACATCTCCTAGAACAAAAGCTTGCAATCATATAAGTTTCTTGCATTTTTGCCTCTTATTTATATATGAATTGGCATTCAGCCTAATAGTACACACCGGTTTGAATTAAGTGAATTGGCATCAAGCCTAATAGTACACACCAGTTTTAATTTAATTGAGGCTACACCTTATGTTCTTTTTGTGCATGTGCTACACTTTCTCGAGCACAAAATCTTATGATATGCACTAAGGTGTTCATGATTGGCTAGTGAACAGTGGTGAGATGGTTATTTATGCCTTTCTCAAAAGGATCAAGTCCGACAGTCAAATAACATATGACTTCAAGATCAAGACAAAGTGATAAACACCATAAACATCTTTCCCACACAACATGCACTACAAAGTTTCAACTAGTCAAGTGCAATATATAAGCTCATCAAAGCTAAACAAGGTACATAAACAAGTTATGTAAAAATAAAATGGCCAATCCTTGATTATAAATCCAAGATCTATAATACAAAACACAAAAATCTTTTTGGTTTTAACAAACGTTATAACCACTTGTTGAGATTTTGAAAAAAATTTATGACCAAAAACAAAAACACACATTGTGCTAAATGATCAATGCAAATGCAATGCATGACAGTGCTTAACTAAGCTATAGAGGGTACACAAACAAGAAATATCAATTTCTTAATTAACCCATGAGTACATGTACAAACTAGTACATCCTCACACAAAATCAAAAATAGCTTAGCACAAACTATTCAAGTTTCTCCACAATGTCAAGCATGTTCTAAATCAAGAGAGATATCAAAACTCATGTAATCCTCAAGAAAAATAAAACAAGACACAAAATAAAATATTTTTGTCTTTTTGAAATTTTTCAATGTTTTTGGATTTTTTTTTTTTTTTTTAAAGTAAAAAAAACAAAATAACCAAAACAACCAAAAACAAAAACAAGACATGTCCACAATTAATTGAAAGAATTAAAACAGGGACAAGTCAGCAACACTCACCTTGGAGAATCTTTTCTCACCCATATAGCACGATTCTTCGGCTTTGTAGGTGAAAATCCATGAGAAGTAGAGTGTATTTGAGGGATTACACCAATCTTCTGAGACAGACTAAAATCCTGCAAATTCCTTTTACAAGCCAACAAGCTCAAATTTTTCAAAAGCATATGAAACAATTTATATGGACTTATGGCAGGAGAACATCATCACATATCCTAGATTGACATACAGAATGCTTAAATTTCAATTTATGACAATTAGGACGAATGTGACCGGAGACACCACAAAAGTGACAAACAGGAACAAATTTAGGAACATCAGTATTCCTAACAGCAAATCTAGTCTCAGATTTTTGTTTTTGCCTCAACACAGAACAATTTGGTCTAATATGACCAACAACACCACAAAGGTGACAGGTAGGCACAAAAACAGATTTATTATGCTCTCTAACAGTAAGTTTAGACTTAGGTTTAGAAACTTCAGCGTTAACATCAGAACTTTTACCTTTGTCTAACCTAGCACAATAAGCCTTTTCTTTATTATTCCTCTTGAAAGGAGGGATATAAACTTTTTCAGTTTTAGGCTTAAGAGAAACAGAAACAATTCTGTTATCATCAGCAGGCTTGGTACTAATCAAATTTTCAAGTTTAGCTTTAGACTCAGCTAACTCTTGTTCCAAGATTTTCATCTTCTCATCTTGAGAGGAAATTTGATTTCTCAAAAATTCATTCTTTTTATTAGATTCAACTAATCTAACAAGCAATTCCTCTTTTTCAAGATTAGCCAATTTTAACTCTTCTTTGAATTTCTTAGAAATTTTCAAAGATTTAGATAATTCCTTACGAAGAGTTTCAAAAGCATCAAAAAAATCAACAGAAACAATAGTGTCCTTTTTATTCAAAACATCACAGGCATCAACAAAATCAGCAGAAGCATGAGCAGAAACATGATCAGAAAGACACTTTAAATTATCCATGACAACAGGGGTCAAGGATCAGCTCAGAGATAAAGATCTCAAACAAGAAGAGCTACCCGCTCTGATACCACTTGAACGGTTTAGACCCCTTAAACGTTAACCAGATTGCGTAGCCTAGATTAATTAGCCAAGTTGTTACTTAGTCAAATTATGTAATTCTAGGTTAAAACAATCACAAGATCATATCATGCATATAAAATATATAAAGCAGCGGAAAATAAATAAGACAGTGATATGATCACCCAGGAAACCACACCGGAAAAACCTGGGGAGGATTTTACCCACCGATCCTCAAGGCAAAACGGAATCCACTAAGAAAGAATTGAAGTTCTTACAAAAGGACTTACAAGCTCCCCGCTTGACTTCCTAATGCTACCCACCAGTAGTAACTTCCTGACACGACCACGCGCAGGCTCCGAATCCACGGACTACTTCTTTCTTTGTATTCCTTCAATCAGGTACAAGCTCCTCACTTGTTTTTCTTTAAGCTTCAATGGTTGCAACCTTGTTGATCATCAAGATGTAGAAAATATCTCTACCTTGAAAACCCTAAGTTTATGTGAAGGAAAGCTCCTCAAAGATCTCACAAGAGATTCACATAAACAGCAATATGAGCAACAAAGACTTAGAGAGGTTTTGGTACAAAACCCTAATAAAAGGAGGCACAAGAGGCACTCTAATCTCTCTCCACCAAAAAAGTCCCGAAAACGTTCTAGGGTTTCCCTTATATATATAAGAGTTTTACTTGAACCCCAAGACGTTTAAATAGAGTTTGGGCTGAGTTGGAATTCTGCAGAAAAACGTTCTGGCCGACTTTCGATCGATCGAGTCTAATTTTCGATCGATCGAGCCAGGCCGAAAGTTACAAATACTTCTGCAGCCACTCGATTCCAACTTTACAATAATTAATCAACTTTGAGCAAGCCTGAACAAGACTAAACACATTGTTTTGATCATGGTTTGCCAATATTACACATTAGAGTTCTAAATACATAGAATCCTAAATCTTTAGAACCTAACAGACTAGATTGGCTGAAGTTTTGGATGACATTACTGTGAGATGTTTGATGGGAAATCTACTTATGAGGTTTCTCATTGACAAAGTTCCAATTTTGTGACATTATTTACTTTTTGGCTTTAAATTGATGAGACTCTTGGCCTACTTCATATTCGGAGACTTATGTGGCATGCCTGTTATAATTGCAGGTTGGGTTCTCTAAAAGTTGTATAATGAGTAGTTGTGTGAAACCGCTTATACAGAGTGACATCAATCCAGTGGTTCTCCTCCATTGCTTTGACAGGTTTGAAATTTGCTTGCTTGGTTAATATTGATCGGGTTAATCTGACTTTTAGATGAGAGTTTATGTGAATAGGAGTTTCTCTTTTCATGTTTAAATTCTTTTCTTTTGGGGTTTCTGTTAGGTGTGGGATTGGAATATCCTTTTCCATGGAGTATTAGTATTCTTCTCTTCTAAGTTTTCTTTTTTTTGGTAAATAACGTTTCTTTAATTAGCATGTTTTATTTAGATGTATGGACTCTGTTGTGCCTTTTTTGTTCTTTTTGAAATTGTGGGTATCTTGAATTTGATATTGTGAAAAGGTGTGTAGATATATTTGCTAGGAAATTAACAAACTTTTGGTATCACTCTCTTTTTCAAAAACTTAAGGGCATCCATAATGGCTGAAATGTTCAATTGTACTACTGATAACTTCTTGCTTTGGAGATGATGATGAAAAATAAAATATATCAAAGCTTTTTACTCTTGGACATATTTGGTCTTTACACAAAGTGTGGTTGTTGATATCTTTTCTCTTAAACAATAATTGAAATATCGACAGTTTGTATGCGGTCTCTAATCTGTTAATTTGTAGGTTTGAGTTTAGAGATCAAAGAAAGTGTAATTGTAGCAATATACTACTTTTGCTATACATCAATATCATAGCATATCATCTCAACAATTGTGAATTTGTGTGTGTATTTTGTGGATGATTGTTGTTTTTTTTTTTTTTTTAAATAAAATAAAATCTTATTTTGAGGGTCAAGAAACCCCTTAAATAACCTTATTTATCAAATGTTGTAAATATAAATTTTTTAAACCTTGATAAAAGGTTATTTAAGGGTCTCTTGATCCTCAAAATAAGATTAGAGCACTTGTTTTAAGGGGCCGCGAAGGCCTTCAAATTTTTTTTTTCGACAATATATATTTCGAAGGTTATCAAGTATCAATTGAACTCTTAAAATAATTTTTTTTAAGATTTTTTAATACTTTTTTAAGGGCTTTGACCCTTGAAAAACGTCAGATTTGTTGTAATGACACTTCAATCAATTAAGGAATGGAGGTTATAAAATTTATATATAATAGTAATTTTTCATTTCCAGGTGGTCACTAACGCGGAGAAACCAGTGACCTCCAATCATATTGTATATATAGATCAACACAGCCACATCAATTTTCATAAATACTCAATAAAAATGCAGACAGCTATGCCTATGCCATCTTCCAAAGTGAGCTTGAAGCTTCTTCGTACACAAAAGCAGTAACAGAGTTCTCTTCGCTGAAGCAGGCAAAGAATTCGTCGACTTCTTCGACAACATTCTCCACCTAACAGTTGGAACTCTCATTACGCTTCTCAAACCAGAAATAATGCTTGTGAAGCGTAATGACAGTTCCAACTGGTAGGTGGAGACATTAGACTTCCCCGACGTACACTTCGCTGGAGACATTGGACTTCCCCGACGATCTTTGAACAATCTAGCATCAATCGACAGGAAATTCGACGACATAAACTGTCCATCCTGTGGGTCGCGCAGGCGTTCCAAACTGAAATACTGCCCACCCATTGGAGTGAAAGAAGCTCCATACCTGGTGATGAATGATCTGGAGGTGAAACCCGTGTCCACAGTTTCTTGAGGAGAAAGTAGTCGATTTGGGCATGGATGAGGTATATATATATATATATAAGTCAGTTCTTTCTTCACTTTCTGTATATGCGTATAATGCATTACTTCTTTGACAACTTTTGCTCTTCGTTCTTTCCTTTTTTTTCATTCCATATAAGTGATTTTTTAATGTTAAAAAATTATTAGTTTACATTCCATTATAGTGTAGACTAAACAAATTTGTAAAATTATAGTTATGACAAAGAGGGAAAAGCACCGTACATAAAAAATAAAGTATGAATTTGTTCTCCTTAATTTTTCGTCTTTTATTATTTTCAAAAGAAGAAAAAGAAATAAAATTAGTGGAAATTTGAAATTGTGACTTTTTTTTCCTACTAGATAGTGGTAAAATAACTATTTATCTCCTGTATCTGGTTTATTGTTAGGGTTTGAAGCTGCTCAAGGCTTCTCTGCAGTCGAAAAATGTTCTGACTGATGTTTTCCTCTCGACGGTGAAACCGGAAGTTTAGATGAAGTACTATTATGAATTTTGAAATGTCTGAATTTTGTGGAATTGCCAGATTAATGCTGTTTTGTTTTGTTGCAAATATGTTTCTAAATACAAAATCTGGCTTGGCAATGTAATTGACAATTTGCTTACTCTTCTCTAGTCTAGACTCTGTGTACGTGTGTTTCTGCTAATTTTCACCTTATAATGGTTGGACTTCGCAATAGGCAATAGGAAATCTGGGACCGTGTCCTCCTTATATTTACTTTTTAAGGAACTGTAGTCTGTCTCTGAAGTCTTCTATGCCTGAATGTGTACAACTTTTTATTATATAAATGGTGTCCTTTTCATTTTTATTTTTTGAGGAACTATTGACCTTCTTTGAAGTGTTTTATGCCTGATGTTTTATTATGTAAATGGTAAGCTACACTTACATGACCTAATAAAACCCATAAAAAATTGGCAAACTGATATCCATTTGAAACTCTAAAAGCTAGCTTCGGCTCTACAACCTATATAAAGCTCTTTTTTTTTTCTTTTTCTTTTTTTTTCGTTGAATACAACCTAGCTTTCAACCTATATAAAGCTGGGCAAAAATCTGAATGATTTAACGTAAAGGTTATTTGATATGATTTGTTGAGAAGGGCAAAAGTGGTTAGACTCGTTACTAAGTTTAGTCACAAATTTAATTTAGTCACAAATGAACTAAGACTTGGACAGATTAGTCACAAACACATCATGCTCAAAGCAGTAGTGATAATAATAATAGTATTATGCTCGATTGGGATAATCTTTGATGATCTTATTTTGAGAGACTATCATATTTAATTAAATGGCATTATATGTAAAAACACCCTTTTTTTTAATGACCGTTTGTTTTAAATTTTACATTGGGATAAAAAAAAAAATTAATTATTTGGCTATGAATCAACCTAATGAGGAGAATTTCTGTTATGTCTACTTTTCATATATCTCTGATCTCCACAGTTTGCAAATTTTCTTCATATTAAACCCAAATGGTGATAGTTAAGTTTACACACTAGTTTATTTACAATTTGAGTTCACTAATATCTAAAGCATTTGTGTCCTGTTGATATAGTGATTCTAAATGTTTCAGATTCATCATGGCAACATGTGGTTTAGTTGTTAATATTTTTCTTAAAAGGAAGTCACACTTAAGTCACATGACTCAATCTTTTATAGGTGTCTCGGTGTGATTAGTCTTAGCTGCTAAACAGTGTGATTAGTCTTGGGTACTGTAACTATTTCAAATGTGTGCTTGCGCTTTGAGCCTGGCCACCATGATTTTGGCCATCTAAGCTTCCTAGGTTTGCATTCATATCAAATTGGTCACATTAAACTTTATATATTCTCTTTTTGTAACTATTGAGTTACTGAAAAACTGGTTTAATAATACGTAATAATGTTAGGATCATGTATGGACTGCATAGGACAATGTTTGTTTAGCTAAATTTGTAGAAGTTTACAATAATTACAACTTCTTGCTATAGTTTCTTTTATATAAATTTTCATTCATTTTAAAAGCACATTTCAAAAATATATTACCAAAAAAGAAAAAAAGTTTGAGTGCAAGAAACAAACTCATGTTTTGAATGAAAAAAATTAAGGTCGAGCGACAGCAGAATGCAACAATAGATAATGGTTTGTAGGTGGCGTTCCTAGTAGAGAGAGATCAAAAATTTGCTTATCAATAACTACTAATTTAGAATGTGAGACCGAAGAGGTGATGATAAATTGTGATGTTGGTTGAGGAAGATTGATCCTCACTAGACTCAGAGAAGGGGAAAGATTGAGAATTGCATCGTGAAGAAATTGAGAAAGAAAGATTTTTTGTGATAGGTAGATAGTGCGGAGTTTCAAACTACAAACATGGGGCACCACAAAAGATATTATTACGGCTAGGCTTTCACAAGTTTTCGGGCAAAAATGCCGAAATACTATTTCGATCAAAATTCTTGGCCAATAGAACCACGGGGCATTTTTGATCAAGTTTTAATCAAGGTTTTTTTTTTTTTTTTTTTTTTTTTTTGCAAAAGATTTTTCCATTTGTTTCTGGGACTTCTAAATATAGTTTCTACGAGTTTTCACACAAAAACTCCAACATTGTATTCTAGTCAAAATTTTTGGCCAACAGGACTAGGGACCATTTTCAAACAAAATTTAACTTAACTGTTTTTTTTTTCTCGCAAAAGATTTTTACATTTGTTCCTGAACCTCCGAATATGCTATATAGAAGTTTTCTTGCAAGTCAAAATTCTTGGCAAGTAGGACCAAAGGGCATTTTCGAACAAATTTTAACCAAGTTTTTTTTTTTTTTTTTTTTTTGCAAATTATTTTTCCATTTGTTTTTTGGACCACTATATATGCTATCTACAATCTCTTCACTTCCCCAACTACAAAGAACCTAAGGTGTTAGCTTTGGCCTTCTAGTTCGATCTTGTCACATTGCTTCTATTTGTGTACATAAGTGTTGGATGTGTAGGACACTACTTTTTTTTTTTTTTTTTACACAAGATAGAATTTCTACTCTAACCTAATCTAAGTGTACATGTGTGTGAAACTCCCTCTTGAAGACTTGAACCCCGGCCCTTACCCCTCACACCTCACAAGCACTTATACTTATGGAGTGACCATTGCACCAAGGGTGTGCAGTGGTGGATGTGTAAGACACTACTACTTATGTACAATGAAAGACTTTTAAGAGTGAAGTATAAACATGTATTAATAGGTTGTCTGGCAGCAATGTCTAATGGTTGAAAACTTGAAAGACTTTTGAGCAATGATAGAACTAGTGAACAGAAACACGCTAAGATAAAGATAGGCCTTTGCCCCAAAAGTCTTTAAAAAAGGTAAGAAAAGACATCGATGCTGACCTAGCAAAATTAGGAGTTTCATAAAATAATAATATGGCAAAAATTCAAAACTGATCCTCTAACTTTCAATTTTTGTCATTTCAATCCTCTAACTTTCAGTTTTGTCATTTTAGTCATCTAACTTTCAATTTTTGTTAATGCAGTATTCCGTTAAACCTCAGTTACTTGCTGTCATTAAATGACTTTTTTTTTTATATTTAATTTAAATTCGGAATTAAAAGAAAATTTAAAAAAAAAAAAAAAACATTTAAAGGGGACGACGTCTTTCCCCTTCCCTAAAATCAAAACCAAAAAACACGATGGGTCGGTTTGAAGAGAGAGACCAAGATTGAGGCTGTGAAGGTGATAGATTTCTGATAAATCGAGCTTGAAAGAGAGAACAAGATAGAGAACAATTTGCAGAGAGATTGAGAGATTGCAAGGTTTCTATTGCTAACATTCTAATTTTAGAGAATCAACATGAAGAAGAGGATGTTGAGTTCTGTTTTCAGGATTTAAAATATGTATAGTATGTAATAACATAAAATGCCCATCCACACATAGAGCTAACAACCGCACATCAAACCAAACAATACAAACAATCACAAAAGCAAAATTAACCACAAAAATCATTAAATCAAACACAAACACCATAATTCAATATAAGAAAAACTTAATAATTATCCATCTATGTCATCTAATTACCTTGAACTATCTCAAAATTCACCAAAATATTCGATTTTTTTTTTCAAAATTAAAATAGAAGAACCTCTATCTCTCTCACTCAGTCCAGAAGGACTTCCACATCACCATCGGAGATCTCCTGTTGCAAATCCTTAGGGTCTTTCCCATTAACCGTGCAACCCACAGAGAGGCACGTGCCGAGATATCCTTTGTCTTCTTTCGGTCACGCTCCGGCTCCTTCAGTGCCCTGATGACCAGAGTTGTCGCCAATGGCACCAACGACACCTTGGCCTGACGATTCTGCACATTTAGCTTCACTGTCATGCACAGGCCTTTCCAGTCATTCGCGGTCTCCTTCACTATGTCTTCTCCGATCTTCTTCGGCGAGAGACCTAGCGGACTGATCTTTGGGGCAAGTGAACTCATAGCACCAACCTCACCTTCGGTGACTCAGTCTCTCTCTTAAACTCAGTCTCTCTCTCTCTCAAACTGACCAAGTTTTCCCCAAAATTAGTATTCATCGTGTTTTCTGGGTTTTTTTTTTTGAACATGTGTTTTCTGATTTTGATTTCAAGGGTTCAATGTTTTCTTTTTAATTTTCTTTTAATTCTGAAACTAAAAAAAAAATGACGTCGTTTGGGCTCACTTAAAGAGTCAGTTTTGGATTTTTGCCTAATATTATATACACAATTCAAAAAAAAAAAAAAAAGTTATTGGAGTTAGATATGTCCAAAAACAAGTAAAAAAAGTAACTTGTGTTCTTTAAAAGAGAGAAATTAATAAATAATCATATCAAGCTACGGAAATAAAAATAAAATTATGCAGTGATTCAGAACATTAAGAGGTTGTTCAAACGTTGATCTTCCAAGAAATTTTCACCCATTCCAGAACTTTGGCATAGGAATTTTCAATACGAACCATCAGATATTCTAGCCTTAGTCTCATAGGTGTCAGTGTGGATTTATCTTTATAGTTCTTAAAGGTGCATCCACAACACTCCCACTCATGTTATGAATCCATTGTGAATTCCAACACATAAATAATAATAGTGTGAATTAACAATTGTTTGCACACGGACAAACCTTCTTAATTTAAAATACTGTGACACAAATTTAGTACATCATAAAATACACAATTTGGTACATCATAAAATTCTTTCAAATCATATATGTTGATACCATATTTTTTTCACCCTCAATTTGCATGCTAGACCCCAAAAAATCCAAAAATATCATTTTCCCTTCATGGGTCCGTGAGAGCATCCAGAACGACGTAGTGCAACCCACTCAGGCACCGGAGCACCCGAAGTGCCTTTTTCAGCTAAAATGACCAAAATGTCTCTAGTTAGCCCTAAGTTCGACCGAAGGCCAAACAAGGTCCCAACTCTCACAATTTTACTTCAAACCCGAGCTTCACAAAGATTTTTAACAACTTTGACCAAGGTTGACCCGAAATTAATCCTAGGTGGGCCAAAAACCTCAATTTTGATTCGACTGCCAGAATGGGTTGAAACCAATGCCATTACGAAGTTTACTAAATTCTTGTTCCAATGACTGTTCATGGGTCAAAATCGGAATTAGAACGCTTGAGATATCATGAAAACCAGGATGGCGCACCGATCGATGCACTGCAAACTTCCGAGAGCCACAACTTTCGATTCAACTGTTGGATTTTCAAGTTCCATACCTTTTTAGAAACAGGAAGTCAAGACATTTTCAGAGGTTTCAAGATCAACCCGATCAAACAAGCTTTGAGGCTAGAGGCCCTTGAAGGGCCGTCGCCTCGAAATTCGCATTCAGGCTATGCACCCCCAGAACAGGGGAGGACCTTTTTGCTAAAATTTTCTTGCTGCACAGCCTTTACAGACAATTTTTTCTCTTCCAAATACCAAAATACACCTCAAAGTTTTTTTATTCTTCTCACATCACCAAAAACACAAGGTATTGTTCCTATACCCAATCTTCCTCTTCCTTGGTTCTACACTTTGGATTTGGGGTTTAGGGGTGTCGATGTAGCTTTTTGGTTATCATCCACACCCCTAGCCTTCTAAATCCCTTTCTAGCGTTTATCTTGCTTTTTTTTTTTTTTTAGCTTGAATAACATGATTTTTTGCTTTCTTAAGCATGTTTCTTGCTTTATGTGTGTTCCTTGCTTAGATCCATGTGTTTATGTGCTTTTTGCCATGACTTGTGCTTAGATCTATGTTTTTACATGCTTATATGTTTAGATCTATATGCTTAGGGTTTTATGCGATGTTTTCCTATGTTTTATTCCTACTTTTGCACTATGTTGATGTTAAGGTTATATGTTCATATGCTTGATATCATGTTGTTGGATATGCCTTACTTGGATTTATGTGTTCATGTGCTTTTCACCGTGTTTTATGCTTAGATTTGCATCCGTACATGCTTATATGCTCAGATCCATGTCCTACCATGCCCATATGCTAAGCTTTCTCATGTTCACACACGCGGTGCCACACCTATGTCTAGATCTACGTTTTCACTTGTTTGTGTGCTTGGATCTATGCTCTGCTTGCTTTATGCCATCTTTCATGTGCTTGTATGCCCCGTGCCATGTTTGTATGCCTAGACCTAGGCTATGTTCGTCATGCCATGTGCTATTGTAGCCCTTTTTGTCAATTTACCTTTCTTTCTTGTGTTTTGGCCTATTAGTTAGGACTCGATCTATACCCTATGGCCTTTGTTATCGTCCATATACCTTGCACATATCAAAGGGTTTGGATCATCCATTTTGCATGTCTATGCTTGCTTGCTTCTGTGCTTTATCTTCTGTGCTAGCCTTTCTAGTTCTAGGCTTTGTCGTGTTTGGTGCCCTCTACAGGCTCAATCGTGTTTGGTTACATCCGACGCCCACGAGGCCTTGTTTAGGTGTAATCACTTGGGATGCATCTCCGGATGCCGGGTCACTTTGTGCGTTCCCTTTCCCTTTTTTCGCTCCGCGCGATGATATGCTTAGCATGTTTGTTGGTGCCACCCGTTGGCTTTGTTTGCATCTTTACACGCTTGCTTACATGTCCATGCATGAGTCTCGCTCGCTAGTGTGTCATCCATGCTCCAACACAATGAAGTTATGGACATCTAATCCAAACCTACATTTGTCCCTCGTGGACACCACCTTTTGTTTGTTTGCTTGTTTGTTCGCCTACTTTCTTGTTTGTTTGTGCATCTTGCTCGTCTTATCTCCTTCCATATGCTATGCTATGCTTGCCATGTCTATCATGTTTATTTGTTTTATGCCCCTTTCATACGCTCTTTGTACTTTTTCCTTCCATTGCTTATATGTTTGCACATGGAGAGGACGCATGGAGTTAGGGCACGGTCTCCCAGGTGCAAGCAAAAAAGGGCAAGGATGCATACATGCTGATATGAGCCAAGCGGTTGCGATCAGTAGGTTTAGGAGTTTAGCATTTCCCTACTACTACCATTCATTTTTGTGAGCGGAGCGGCTGCAGTCAGTAGGGCAAGGATGCACGCTGATATTCTTTGTCTAAAGCAGTCCGTGTCAAACTACTACCATTCATTTTTGTTCTCTTTGGACAGTAGCCTAATCATACACATTTGTTACTTTCAGATGTATTGTGGCTGTCATCTAAACAAAAACAAAAATAGAATATTAGCTCTGTCCCAACCAAAAGTGTACTAATAGCATGATCATAGCGTAAGTTGAAGTGTAGTAATCTAGATTTTAATAATAAGAAAGTTGGTAGTTAACGTATTTTGGAACGCATAAGATGAGATTAATTAGCAAAAAATAAGAATTATATTTTGTCTTTGAATGCATCTACACATTAATCTATAAATTATCAACAGCTTAACCAATCAAATTTGTACCTTTCATCTCTTTTGCTTTAATTGTCCCTGATTGCCCATTAACGATATCTTGATTCACAAATTTTATTACCTCGTTCCAAGTTTTCCAATACGCTCTAATTTCTACCCAAATGTCTTTAACTTCAAAAGCAGTCAGACCAGCATTATCGTAGGCAGGTCGACGCTGCTGTCGCAGCCATCTATTTTTTGTAAACAATTTATTGTCTGAAAGAACACATAGAAGCAGAAAGGGATATAGAAACAGAGAGAATTTTCCTTAACGAATTCTTTGCCTGCTTCAGCGAAGAGAACTCGGTTACTGCTTTTGTGCATGGAGAGCTTCAAGCTCACCTTGGAAGATGGCATTGGCAGAGCTGTTTGCATTTTTACTGAGTATTTATGAAATTTTTTTTTTTTTTTTTTGAAAGTAGTATTTATGAAAATTTGATGTGGCTGTGTTTGATAAGGGCAATGTAGATCCATATATAATATGATTGGAGGTAACTGGCTTCTCCGCGTTAGTAACCAACAGGAAAAAAATAATCATTATTATATATAAATTTTAAAAATTTTATAATTATTTTATCGTTAAAAAATATGTGATCACCCTAAAATTTTTTAGGCCCAATTTATATATCTATATATATAATAATAGGTAAATCTGAGAGAAAATTCTATTAGATTTCAAATTGGAATTCAATTAGAGTCTAAATTTGTGCAACGTGTCCTATCTAATCTAAGTTTTTAAATTTTTGTTCCAAGTAAATTAAATCAATGTAAAAATTAGATTTCAATTAGAGTTTAATCTTGTGACATGTGTCCTATCTAATCTAAGTTTTTTTTTAATTTTTGTACTAAATGAGTTAATTTAGTGTAAAAAATAAAAAGTCCAATATAAATAAACCATAAAAAATATAATTTTTAAATGATTTTATATTTATGAGTTTTTTTTTTTTTTTGCCAAATGAGTTAATTTAAAGTAGAAAACGAGGAGTCCAATATAAATAAATCATAAAAAACATAATCATATATCTAACACTATATATAAAATTAAAGGAAGAGAAAGTTTGAATGATTTTATATTTATGAGCCTTTTTTTTTATAACTAAAAACAATTCATTTAGCACAAAAATTATATATATATATATATATATATAGGTAAAGATTAGGGAAAATCCAATTAGATTCTACAATAGACAAAATTTAACTACAAAATTAATTGTAACTTTAGGGTAAAACTTACTTAATATATTTTTATTGGAAGTGAATTTTGACAAATCTACCATTATATTATATCTTCTTTTTATATCCTCAATATTTGCAAATTTCAAGAAAATTAAAGATCAATAACTACGCCATTAATAAAAATTTTAAATTGCAAGTTTTTGTAATTTAAAATTATGCACAAAATATAAGTTTATAGATCATGTATGGACACGATTTGCTTATTAACTTACCAACTTTTGGACACCACTAGCATTTTAATAGCGCTGTAAACGAGATGAGTTTTGTCGAGTAGTAAATGTTCAAGCTCGGTTGGACAACAAAATAAGAATGTTTAAACTTGACTTGAGCTTGATACGAGCCTATAAATAATATTCAAACTTGAGCTCGTTAGAGCATTCATAGCAGTTGAGCTAAATAGCTATATTGCTATTTTAGCTCCACCAAAACACAAAAAACACCCCTACAGCAGTGGAGCCATAGTTAAAAATTTTAGATGAATTGCTAAAGTGCACATTTATCTATAGATGTGCATTGTAGCTTGGAGCAAAAAAAAAAAAAAAAAAAAAAACAGTTTTTTATTCAACTGGTACAACATGTTTCCTTTTTTTTTTTTTTTTTTTTTTTTTTTTTCATTTTATCAAATTCGATCAGAACACTCATTCACTTTCTCTCGTTCATCTCTCATCTCAAGCTCACTGTCATCGCTCATCTCATTCGCCGGCCCGACCATCGTCAAGCTCACTCCGATACAACTTGCTTCTTTTTTTTTTTTCTTTTTTTTTTTCATTTTATCAAATCCAGTCTCATTCACTCTCTCTCGTTTACTGTCATCTCTCATCTCAAGCCTCTCAAGCTTACTCTCTCAACGCCGCCGGCCCGACCATCGTCAACATCGCCGCCATCGTTAAGTTCACTCCTATCTCTCTAGCTCACTCTGCCAATCTGCCTCAGACGCACTTCTCTTCCACCGATCCACTTCAGGTCAGTTCTCTTCCGCCAATCCCCTTTGGGTTTTTAATTTGGATCCACTTCATGTGGATGTCTCTATTTTTTATTTTTTATATATGATTTTTTATTGTTGTTTTGGATTATTGGCTTGGAATGGATGAATATGGTAGAAATGGATGAATGTTTCTATTTTATGATATATGATTTTTGATATATGTCTCCATTTTGAGTTGCTAGAAATGGATGAATACGGTAGTTTTTTTAGGATTCTTAATGTTCCACATCTGATTTTGGTAGATTGATGATGATTATGGTTTGGTAAGTGTGAGTGTGTGTACTGAGTAGAGATATTAAGATGGTTTGTGATATGGATTTTATTGGGCTCTTAATGTTTCACATCAGATTTGGGTGGATTTTGTTGGATATGTTCTGTTGCACAAAACTAGAAACAGAGCACACATTTCTTGTGGTCATTTTAATGAGAAATTGTTAGTTTGGTTTTGAGATGCTCAAAAATGAATTTGGTGTTTTCTTTATCAGTGGGATTAAGCTACATGTATGTTGAGGTATTTATGCATAATCATGTTCTATTGTTATAATTCTAAGTATTTTAAATTTTGACATAAATGTTAGTTTAGGAATTTTCTGTGTGCAGGGAACTTTACTTTTTTTTTTTTTTTTTTTTCTAATTTTATGGAGTCACGTAGAGACACTGAGTTACATAGAGACCTACCATATTTTACGGGTATCTTGAATGGGGATATAGAAATTGATTCACAATTTTTGGGAACGTCTCAAAATACTCCTTTGTCAGTTTCTGATTCTCCACCTCCACATTAACCTCAAGTTGAAAATGCCTCTTCTGCAAAAGGAAAACGGGGCACTAACTTTAGTATAGAGGAAGATAAACTCCTAGTGGCAGCATGACTCAATACTAGTGTTGATGCCATAAATAGTAATGAACAAACACAAAATACATTTCGTAAAAAAGTTTAAGAATACTTCAAGTAGTACAATACATCCGGTATCACACGTATTGTTATCTCCTTGTTAAGTCGTTGGGGAGCGATTAGTGAAAGGACAAATAAGTTTGCCGAGTGTATGACTCAAGTTAATGCACTTCATCAAAGTGGTACAACCGAAGAAGATAAGGTATAAATTATATTATAATAGCATTAACATGTCCATTCACCAATAGTTTGAAGATATTAATCATGTTATATTTCTTTTAATTTTTTTAGATTACCGATGCTAAGGCTTTGTATTTAAAGAATCACCAGAAACCCTTTCTTCTTAACCATTGTTGGCTCATGTTAAAGGACCAACCAAAGTTTGCCGATCCTAGCAGTGCTAAATCGAGATCATCCATGCCTCCAACTCTGGAGTCAATATCTATTGGCGAAGGGGATTGTGGATCCGAACTTGGTGACTCTTCCAATTTTGAGAGACCTATTGGTAGGAAGGCCGAAAAGGCCATCCGAAAGAACAAAGCCACCGGAAAAGATGAATATTTGACCAAGAAATTGAAATTGATTGAGAATGTAACTCGATTGGAAGAGGAGAAAATGTCTATTGAGAGGGAAAAACTTGCGGTTGAGAAGGAAAAAAATGAAAAAAAATTTAAGATTGAGAAGGAAAAAGTCATGATTGAGAAGAAAAAATTTAAGATGACAGAATGGTTAAAGGAGGAGAGAATTATGATGAAAGATACAAGTGGTTTGACCGGAGCACAAAAAGCTTTTTATGAACAACTCCAAGAGGAAATCATGGCAAGACGAAGTTCATGTAATTAATGGGGTTGATTGCATTTTGGATGTAGCTTAGGCTTTTATGTATTTTGTAGTGGCTTATGTAGGCCTTTATGTATTTTGGTAGTAACTTTATGTATTTTGTAGTGGCTTATGTCACTTGGCTTTAATCTTAAACTAGATGTATGTGTTGTGACTTGAAGTGCAATCTAACAAAGACTTTGAAGTGCAATCTTTTTTATCTTTTGTTAAGTTCCATTCAGTCTTGTGATAGGCATTGATATAATTCTTTGTAGACTGAAAAATGAAACTATTATATATCTTGCTGTTACAGCCACTATGAGTGTCTTTGATCCAATTATTTCTATTCATTGAACATTCCTAATATCATATGCTTGGTTTTGAGATGACAGGTATTAGAATAAATCTATGAACAATGAGCATTCATAATATTTCTTATTTTACTTATCTTTTTAAAGCGAATCTATTTGTTTACCATTTATTCGTTTCTTGGTCCTACTGAAAGGAATTTTTATTTTTTGGTTATATACTTATATTTGATAAATGCTTGAGGGCAAGCACAAAATTGTGTTTGTGTTGTGACTTGTGTGTGAATTGGTTATATTCATTTTGTTGTGGCTTATGTCATTTGGCTTTAATCTTTCATCTATAGTAATAATTGCTTTCCAATTGTCTTGAAGGTTGCATCCATGAATCACTATTTGGTTCGCAAGTTCATTTTTGATGACTTAGACAAGGAAGTGAATACCGTACCGTACTGGCCGGTACGACCAGTATATACTGTACCGGCCAGTGCACCGGTACAAGTACACCCTCTGTTTTGTACTGGAAAAAATACCGGTCGTACCAGCAAAATCCGGCTGTTTCAGCCGATAAATGGATATCGGGCCAAAACACGAAATGCAAATTTGAGTAAGCCAAGAACACCCAACAGAAAGAAGGAGAAAAATGCAAAAGGTAACCGGTGAACACTCCGGTTTTTTAAACTTACAAAACTGGAAATTCCACTTTTGGGAGAGAGAGAGAGGTAAGAGTGAATGAAAGACCGAACCTTTTTTTTTTTTTTTTTTTGTTGAAACTGAAAGACCGAACCTGTACAAGGGAGCCTTTGTTGTTACAAATTTTTTGAGGATCTGGGGAAGACATAGACAGAGAAATAGGGAGAGGAAGAGACGAAAATTGAGAAGTGGGTTGGGAAGACAAAGTAATAAAGGACTGGAAATGAGTTTATTAGATTGCTTGGAAAACTGTATCAGATTTTGCTTGGAAATTGTAAATTTTAGTGGGAAATGAGTTGGCTTCTTTCATTATTTATTTAAATTACCTTTAATTTAAAAAAGCCAATGTTGAGACTTGAACTAGCTGATGTGATACTGAGTAGACATTTGATTTTAATGAGTTGAGAATTTTATATTTTTATTTTTGTTGATTCAGATTTTAAAGTAAAAAGTAGATAGTTTTCTATATAATTTCTTGAAGAGTATTCTTTATTTACTTTTTTTTTCTCAAAAAAAAAAAAACCACTCTTTATTTATTCTAAAGTATTACATAAAACATTAAACATACCAATAAAATAATCATTATAACTAAATGTTTATCAAAAATATTATTATAACTTTGTATATTGTATAAAATAGTAAAAAATAGCGGTAAATCCGAAACAGTACACCGGTATTGACCGGTACCCGAAATAGATCGTACCGTTGGCCAAACTGGTACAGCCTCTGGTATGGTATTGACTTCCTTAAACTCAAATGAAGATGAGATAATCAAAGAACTTGTCATGGAAATATCACAACCTAAACGTCGACGTTCTATTCAACGTAATCATTTCGCAGGCCATGAAAGGCTTTTTCTTGATTACTTTACTCCTATACTAGTTTATCCACCTGTTGTATTTCGTAGGAGATTTTGGATGAATCGTTCTCTTTTTCTCTGTATTCAATCTAAGGTAGAAGCTCATTACTTTTACTTTGTCCAAAAAAGAAATAGTGCCAACAAACTTGGTTTATCTTTATTACAAAAGATAACTGATGCGCTTAGAATACTTGCATATGAAGTATCGGGTGATTTGATAGATGAATATGTGCGGATTGGAGAAACTACTGCATTAGAAAGTTTGAAAAAATTTGTTACTGCAGTAATTGATGTTTTCTTTGAGGAATACTTGAGAAAGTCAAACAATAAAGACATTGCTAGACTGTTAGCTCATGGCAAACACCGAGGTTTTCCAGGTATGTTAGGTTAAATTGATTGCATGCATTGGAAGTGGAA
This sequence comes from Quercus glauca, assembly GCA_023736055.1. Lineage (NCBI taxonomy): Eukaryota > Viridiplantae > Streptophyta > Magnoliopsida > Fagales > Fagaceae > Quercus > Quercus glauca. Next base: position 674,435 of record CM043315.1, read on the forward strand.
AAATTGTCCATCTGCATGGAAATGTCAATATTGTGGTCATATTCGTGAGCCTACTATTATTTTGGAGGCAATAGCATCATATGATCTTTGGATATGGCATGCATTTTTTGGGTTACTTAGGTCAAATAATGATATTAATGTGTTAGAGCGGTCTCGTGTATTTAATGAACTTGCTGAAGGACGTGCTCCTGTAGTACATTACTCAATTAATGGTCATGACTACATAATGGGATATTACCTTGTTTATGGCATATATCCAAAGTGGGCAACATTTGTGAAAACAATCCCAGCTCCATAATGACAGAAGTATAAATTATTTGCAGTAGCCCAAGAGGCGTGTAGGAAGGATGTTAAGCATGCATTTGAAGTACTTCAAGCACGTTTAGCAATTGTTCGTGGATCTGCACGATTTTTCCATCTTGAAACACTCCAAAAGATCAAGAAAGCGTGCATAATTCTCCATAACATGATTGTTGAAGATGAGCAGAATGATAATGAAGTGGTAGACTTGGATTATGAACAAATTGATGGAGTGGATAATCCTCCTCTACAAGTGTTACGTAAACAAAGTAGTGGATTTATGTCATACATTGAGAGGCATGGACACATTAGAGACCGAGAAATTTATTTTCAACTCCAGTCGACCTCATTGAACATTTATGATAATTGCAAGGCAAGTCGTAGGAACTTTCTTTTTCGTATGTTGAAAAGCATGAATCATAGGAACTTGTGCGAGTGTGTGAGTTTTATTGTAATTTGGTTTGAGTTATGTATATGAGTAATGTATGGACTACATTGTTCCTGCTATAATATGTGTTCTATTTTATATGTTTTCTTATAAAGTTCCTCATTTTCATAGTTCACATTGTTCCAATATTGCTTCCGGACAATTGAGACGATAATAGACTATCATGATGATTGAAAAATTGTTTTAGTAAAAAAGAAAAATGTATAAGTATAATTTGAGGTTAAAAAAATCACTTGTTTACACTAGACGATTATTTGCTATCATATGGTGGCAGCAGCGGCGGCGGCGGCGGCGGTGGCGGTTGCAGGTGGTTGTGATTATTGTTTATTGTAGCAGATATATTATTTTATTATAGTGGATATATTATTTTATTGTGATGTTTATATTATTTTATTGTGTTGAAAGCTAAAATAGATCTACTGCTGCAGCATGTGTGTAGATAAAATAGATAAAATAACTTTTGGTGAATGCTCTTACTTGTCAAGCTCATACCAATTTTATTATCAATATGTCAAATTAATAAAATTATTATTAATAACAATGGTAAAATTATGGCAAAAATGCAAAATTAACACTCTAACTTTCAGCCTTTTTCATTTCAGTCCTCTAACTTTCAGTTTTGTCATTTCAGTCCTCTAACTTTCAATTGTTGTCAATTCAGTATTCCGTTAGATCTCAGTTATTTACTGCCGTTAAGTGCACCAAAACGATGTTGTTTTGGTGTTTTTTTTTTTTTTTTTTTTTTTTGTAATTAAAAAAAATTAAGAAAACTGTTATTAAAAAAAAAAAAAAAAAAAAAAAAAAAAAAAAAAAAAAAACAACATTCATTTTCTCTCTCGTCGGACTCTCTCGCTTTCTCATTCTCTATCTTTTTGTCTCACAGTGCCGTGGTGCAAGGTCTCGCCGCCGCCGCTAGCCTTCACCCACAACCTTCTTGTCACCGCTGGCCTCCAGCTCTCTATCTCTCTCTCTCTTTGTCACTCACTCCACCAAAACCTGAAACCCAAAGTCTTGTACCCCCTCTCCACCAAAATCTAAAAGCAAAGAAAATAATCTCACACCCTCTCCCCCATAATCTCAAACCCAAACTTCATACCCTAAATCCCATGATCATCTCCTTCACAATCTAGGTAGTATTGACCACAGCCCTTAACTGCGAATTTTGGGGAAAGAAGGGAGAGTCCGTCTGGGTCAGCAGAGGCAAGAAGAGCGAGAAGAAAGAGAGAGAGAGAAAACAAACCGGGAAGAGTGGGCATGGCATAAGAGGCGATGGGTTTGGGCGTTTTCTCGACCTCGATGAGGCACATGCTGCAGTTTTCGGCGATGGGGAGGCGACTATGGAAGCAGAATCGAGGGATATCGACGCCGGCGATTTCGCAGTCTTGAAGGACCGTCATGCCTTTTGGGACTTTCACGGAGTACCCATCGACGAACACTTCGATCGCATCTTCCGAGTTGGGGAAATGGATTCGAGCTCCGGCCACAGGGAACCAGGGCGACGAAGGAGGGGGATCTGGAGTCAGGTCGGGTTAGTTTTTCGATTTAATATTTGACTTCATCTGGAATCTGGAAAGCACATATAGGTTGACCGTACGATAATAACAAGAAAGATAAAAGAGAAATTAACGAAAACCCAAATAGATAAAAAGATTTTAATGAAGACCCAGAAACAGAATAAAAAAAGACAAGTTGAATTTCTATTGAGGAAGACAAGTAGATAAGAGAACACAATCTGGATACCTCAGAAAAAAAGTTCCACCAAATCAAAGATACAATCTTGCAACAATGACGAGTTGTGGTTTGCACACACACACACACCCAATATATTCTAGAGAGAGAGAAAGAGACGGCTGGACCATGTTTATATTCTTAATAGATGGCTGTTACAACTGCCGGCCTGGAGGTTATGGGTGGAGGTCGACGGCGGCAGCGGCGGCGAGGCCTTGCACCACGGCACTGTGAGACAGAGAGATAGAGAATGAGAAAGCGAGAGAGAAACCGATGAGAGAGAAAATGAACGTTTTTATTTTTTATTTTTTTTAGTAATAGTTTTTTTAATTTTTTTTAATTAAAAAAAAAAACCAAAACGACGTTGTTTTGGCACACTTAACGGCAATAGCTAACTAAGGTCTAACGGAGTATCGAATTGACAACAATTAAAAGTTAGAGGACTAAAATAATAAAACTGAAAGTTAAAGAATTGAAATGAAAAAATTAAAAGTTAAGAGGCTGTTTGGTTGGCCTGTTTCCGTAACTCAATTTTCTGTTTCCATAACTCAATTCTCAAAACTGGTGGGACCCATAGCAAAAAGGTTGTTTGGCAAACAATAACTCTGTTTCCATAACTCTGTTTTCATCACTCAATTCTCTACTTTTTGAGTTATGAGTTATGGAAACTGAAAACAACTTTTGGCTGTTTTCAGTTTTCAGTTTTCAATAGCAAACTTGTAAATAACATCACATAACTGGGCCCACAGTCAGATTTTTGCTCCCTCTTTATCTTCTTTTCTCTTTTTTTTTTCTTTTCTTTTTGTCTTTCACGGGTCTGGGTGTCTACTCCTCTTCTTCTCCTTCTTCTTTTCTTTTCTTTTCTTTTTCTTTTTTTTTTCTTTTTTTCTTCTATTTTCACTTTCTGGGTTTGGTCCTTTTTTCTTCTTCTTTCACAGTTTCCGTTGGCTGGGTTTTTTTTTTGTTCTTTCACTGGGTTCTTCCTTCTTTCTTTTTTTTTTTTTTTTTCACCTGGGTTCACCGTCCCTGCTCTTCCTTCTTCTTCTTCTTTTTTTTTTTTTTTTTTTTTTTCACCTGGGTTCACCGTCCCTGTTCTTCCTTTTTTTTTTTTTTTTTTTTTTTTTTTCACCTGGGTTCATCGTCCCTGTTCTTCCTTTTTTTTTTTTTTTTTTTTTTTTTTTTTTCACTTGGGTTCACGGTCCCTGGGTTTCTTCCTCTTCTTTTTTTTTTTTTTTGTTTTTTTTCCACCTGGGTTCACCGTCCCTGGGTTTCTTCCTCTTTTTTATTTTTTTTCACTGGGAAACTCACAGAACCCAGTTAAAAAAAAAAAAAAAAAGGAAAAAAAAAAAGCTGCAGTGGGTGACAGAGCTGGGCCCACAAAATAGTGTGAAAAATGTTGAGTGATTGCATTTCAGTGATGTGCCAAACGGGTATTGAGTGATGGGTAATGGGTGATGAGTGATGAGTATTGAGTAATAAGTGATGGGTGATGAGTGACGAAAATTAAGTGACCAAAAAAAGCTGGCCAAACAGCCTCTAAATGGTCAATTTTATATTTTTACCTAAAATTATTATTATAGTAGTACAGTGCAGTTTTTTTTTGGTTCCTTCCCAACACCAGTCAGCCCAAACCCAACTCCACGCGCAACCTACACAATTAATGGGACAATACATTTCAATCAAACAAGAAATGGAGGTAGACTAAATGAGGCATTTAAGGCACCACAACAACTACTCCATAGAGGGAAAAAAAAGTTCTACTGACATGTACGGTTGATAAGAGCATCTATAAGGATTGTTGTAAAAATTATACAATTTCGCCACGTTAAAAATTTACTTTATTATTTTATTATATTATTTTATAATATTTAATTTATTAGATATTTTATATTTTTACCATTTTATTTAAACATTATTTTTTAATTCTTAAAAATTTTTATCTTATTCTTTCCTTATCATTTGTTCTTAACGGTAATATTTGTTTCTAAATAATTATATTTTTAAATTTTCTTTATTCTAACGTAACATTTTGTTTCTCAAAAAAAAAAAAAAAAATGGTGTGCCAAATATTCTAACAGTAACATGTTGCAAAAAATATAAAATATAACACATCTGATATATAGGGTTAAATAATATTTAGTGTATCAAATATCCAAATATTTAACATTTAACACACATGACACAGCTAATAAAAATGCTCTAACTCTCTAAAGCTCTGGGCCAGTTTTGAATGACCGCCGGATCTTTAGCTTGGAGAAAATAGTTTTCTCACTAATGACCGATGAAAAAGCTGCTCACATGCTCATTATGAAAAAACTTCTCACAAAAATGATAAATGTATTTTTTGTTATTTGCACCTCCTACACACACTCCCAGGCTTCCCCCTCAATAAAACCCTCGCACTTTTTTTTTTGGGTTGATTTCCAACACCAGTCAGGCCAAACCCACCTCCACGCTTTTTTTTATTTATTATTTTTTAATTATAAATTTCTTAGGTTTTGTTTTTTCTATTCCCATCATTCATAGTAAGTACGAAGACTTGGATTATGTAAGGTTTGATGTGGGTTCATACTTCACACTGTCTGTCAGTCTCACAGACATCAACCTCACCTTCCACACATCACTCCCTAGCTTTTCCCTCTCAATATAATTATTATTAATAAGTACGAAGACTTGGATTTTGTAAGATTTGAGGTGGGTCTACACTCCACACAGTCTGCCAGTTCACAGATATCATGAATTAATTAATAAATAATAAATGGTATTGTATTACAGCGCCGACCTGTATGTTAGTATAGGGTTTTGCCTCTATAGGGCTAGTACAGGCCTTGGGTCACGGACTAGCCAAATTGTACGTTTGGGTTTTGTTGCTTTATTTTGATGTCAGCTTTATTTTACCAGACGAACTTAATTTTTTAGTTTGCTTTTCAAATAATTTTAAAAATAAAATAACAGTATAATAAAAATATTAATAAATTAAATAATTTTATTTTTAGAAACATAACAATATTTTGTGATATTTTTAAATAAAATAGAAGATAAACAAACTGGGTTAGAGAGAGTATATAAATTTTATTAATATGTGCTTTAATAGCACACAATAGTAAACTAATTTTGAAAAAAATTTATCAAAAATTGAAAAAATTTTGACAATTTTTTCAATTCCGAATAAATTTTTTCAAAAATAAATTTGTTAATTGGACCCTGTGTGTGTGTATATATATATATATATATATATTATATATATATTGTTTGCATTTTTGACCCTAGAATCTTGTAATTTACAGTAAGGCCGTGTCATACTTGAAAGGTGACAACAAAGGCTTTTTTTACAACACCTACTGAAGCATATATTTTTAATTTTTAAATAATATTTTATATATTTTTACACACTTTTTTATTTAAATATATTTTTATATATATTTTTTCAATTTTTAAATACCTATACCGAATCCATTCCTAAAATCTTATAATTTACAAAAATGGTGTTAGACTATTCAAATTTCAAAGTTTTAAGCGTTTATAACCAAAATTAATGTTTTTTTGACATCACTGTACTCATTAATTCACCTTATTATGCCGTATTGGTATAGTGAATGAATCTTTGAAAGTTCGATGATTCGGTGAAGACTGAAGAGAGACTGAGGCCGTTGATTCGGTGAAGACTGGAGAGAGAGAGAGAGAGAGAGAGAGAGAGAGAGAGAGAGAGAGAGAGAGAGAGAGAGAGAGAGAGAGAGAGAGAGAGAGAGAGAGAGATTGTGTCCGTTGAATTGGGATATGAGATTGAGATATCTAATAAAGAAATTCATCTCTAATTGTGACCGTTGGATTGTATTATTAGTTTTGATTTTAACGATTAATTTGTAATTTGTTACTTTTGCTCTGAATCACTGATACGATGTATCTCTGTATTACTGTGCTAGAGTCTACTGATATGACTCGACTCAAAGGAGTTTGTAACAGTAGAGTTTGAATCTTGATTTGGTTTAACGGTTGGATTTGAAATTGGAAACTTGTGCCAAAAAGGATGTTCAGATTGGTTTCCTCCATTTCCCAATAACCGAAGCACAAAATTTCAAAAAAAGAAAAAAAGAAGCACAAGGCATGTGACTCACATGATGTGAGTGGAGGACTCGCATTTTGTTCATCACTTATATATTGATTATTTTCGGTTTCTACTAAACAGAATCTTTTTCTAAACAATAGGGTTTTGAAAAATTATAAACAAGTTCAACTATCAATATTTGGTCCATAAAAAAGAATAAAAACATGTGGAAGGTTAGATACTAATAACACGTTAGGATTTTTTTTCTTATATATCTTTTTGTTTAATTATTTGTGTATTTTTTTTAAGTCCCATTTTTTGAAGATATTAATATTTTTTTCACTAATTTTCCAATAGATAAATCAATAAAGTTGCCGATTAAATAATCTAAATACAAACCCTACCATTCAACACGTTACAGACAAACCATTTATTCATTTTAGGGATATATCTGCCTTCATTTTTTTTTTTTTTAATTTCTTGGATTTTGTTTTTTCTATTCCTATCGTTCATAGCATGATGGGAATAGAATTATTAATAAGTACGAAGATTTAAATTTTGTAAGATTTGATGTGGGCTCACACTTCGCAGTCTGCCAGTTTCACAGATATCATGAATTAATTAATAAATAGTGGATGGTATTGTTTACAGCGCAGTTTTTTTTCTCCCCAGCTCTCTCTGGGTGATGCACACGCCGCGGTTTTGCGTCGGGCCTTGCAAAACGTGAGACCCAACCCATCTTCCACATATCATCCCAAGCAACCCACTCAATAAAACCCGCGATATCTTTCACCAAAGGGTCATGTCGCTATCTATATGTTAGTATAGGGTTCTGCCTCTATAGGGCTAGGACAGGCCTTGGGTCACATGACTCTGGTACCAGCCAAAATGTAAGTTAGAGCTTTTTGGGTATCTGATCCAATATTGGGTATTGTAAGCGAATTTTGAGGTCAGCTTTATTTTTTACTTTTTGAATTATCCTTCTAATTATACTTTATAAAATCATAAAATATTTTCCTTAACCAAATTAGCCTATGATCTTTAGGGGTCAGGCAAAAAATGTATACCAGGAGAAATAGTGTGTACCAGGAGAAATTGGGCCGTTTGAGTTTTTATGAAATAAACGAGGATAAAAAAATGTTTGGAAATATGTAAAATATTGTTTTAAAATTGAAAATGTGTGTTTGAGTCTTTATTAAATAGGGTTATAGTTTCGTCACTTAGTGGTCTTTTTTAGCAACTTTAAAAAATATTAATTTGTATTTTCAAATAACAATTTTTAATTTTAAATAACATTACATGTATTTTTATATAATTTTTTATCAATATTTTTACATATATTTTTAAATAATAATTTTTAATTTTTAAACATATGTACCATTAATCTCTCATTACTGGCATTTCTTGAAAAAAAAAAAAAAAAAAGCCTTAAGGTTACAGTATTGCCACTCGCGTTATTTTGGATTATTTATATTAAAATGGAAAAAATATTGTTTTATTATCAATCTATTTAAGAGGTTCACACAAACTCTTCAGCAGTGACTACACGCCCCTCCCCATTTCTCAGCTTGAAGTTGATAGAACCAGGTAATATCCAAATTGCTATCCACTTTACTGGGTCTATCATATTCATATTCACAGCTCCAGGTTCTAGCAAGTTTCTCTTTAAACAGTTTCTTTTTAAGGATATCTCTTTTAAGGAACCCTTACTATATTTTTGTTGCTTGCCCCCTCCATAAAACCCGCAGTGTCTTTCTCCCACTTACTATATTTTTGTTGCTTGCCAAGGAACCAACACCAGAGAGAGAGAGAGAGAGAGAGGCATCTAAAAGGAGACGCTACAACTTTCACATTTCTTGTTGAGACATGGAACAATTACTGGAAAGAGATGGTGCAGTTGAGTTCTTCTTGGAGGCTGCCTCCATGTATGTTAATTGGAACGGCAGCTCCACCGACATTGAGAGGAATAAACTTGAAACAATTGCAAATGAGGTCAACAGAAAATTTGGTACTGCGCTTAATCCTTACGATGTAAGGGTGACATGGGCTAAAATTCGGGTCCGGTGGGAAACCTGGGTACAAGCAAAACATTATGCGCCTCACGGCAAGGCTAACTCTACTACTGGGACGATCGATATTGATGACTTCGCGTGGGATCAATTAGTGAGGGTTAGTCTTACTATCTCTTCTGTTAGTGCTACTTTTTCATCGTTGTCTGTTTCTTATCTTGATATGTTTGTTGCTTCTTTTTTTCTTTTATCTTCTTGTTCCCGTGTCTTCTGCTTTGTAATCATGTTCATGCTTAGTTGAAAACAAATACAAATCTCACGTATGTAACCAAATCACACGATAAAAAAGAATAAAATAAGGGAAAAAGTGAAGACGAAAAACTATGCATTGTGTGGTCCGTTCCTTGCTGTCCTTGTTTTCTGGGTTTTTTGTTTTGTGGTTTGGTTGACGAGGGGATTATTTTTATTTGTCATTATGATTTAAAGAGAGGGTTTAAAATAAGAATGGTAGTCTGTTCGGCGGAAGATGCTGTTTTATTTCTATTCAAAATTAATTTCTATTCAAAATTATTTGTATCTGTTATATTTCTGCAGGTTGTTCCTGGCGCTGAAGTTTTTCGAAAGGAACCTATGATTTTGCCCAACAAAGTTTGTTCGATTTTTGGCCGTATTTCATTGCGGCTAGCGCCCGAAGAGCATTCAAGTCGTCGGAACAATGAGGTTGAAGAGGAAGAAATAAAAGCTTGTATGCGCGAGGTCTACAAAATTGACGAACTTAAATCTTCGGAGATATATATTCGTTTTTGTTTGTCTATTTTTAAAGATCCTGAAATTCGGGAGACTTTTAATTATCTTCCTACCAAAACTTTGAGGTATGAATATGTTATTAAGAGGTATAATGAACACGTTGCCCATTAGCGTCCGGCAATGTATAATTATTGTCCTGAGTACTGTATATTTAAAGAACCGTAGACTGTTCTTAGAAGTCTTTTATACCTTATGTATAATCTTTTTTCTTTTGCTTAAAAATGTATAATCTTTTTATTATATATGATAATCTTTTTATTATATACAAAATTTAACTTAAGTTTTTTTCCAAAGTCCCATCACATTTATGCAATTCCCCCCCCGGACCACGGTACTGAGGTATGCTTGAAGCGTCGGTTTTAGTGTGAGATCAATTCAACTGCTAAGTTTAAAATAATTGCCTCCCGAGCCGTGCCACATGAAAAAAAAAAGAAAGCTGAAACTTTCAGCTTCTCATCATCTGTCGCTTTTTGTCAAATTTTTAGACCGTAAACAGTGTTTGCTTACAGAAAAGAGCAGCTTTATGTCAAATTTTTATACTTTAAACAGTGTAATGTAGCTGTAACAGTAGTTGCAATAATCAATTACGGCGTAGCTGTAGTGTCCAAGGAATTCTCAAGTCTCTGAATTTTCAACCATCAGGATTGGGATAAGGTGCAAGCTGTTTGCAAACTATCAATTTCAGCTGTTAAAGAAAAATACCCAGGGAAAAATTCAATCCCATAATCGCTGTTTAGGTGGGAGAAGCCGGTCACACACGTGAGAACAGTTAAATAAGTTAAATTATATGTCGGTAATCATGCTCAAATTGTCACAACCTAAATACAGACTCAACTTATTTCTTTGGTTTTTTTTTTTTTTTTTTTTTTTTTTTTTTTAAGGAACTTCCAATTTTGTTTCTGGTTGAATACTGTGAATAAATTCTATTAGCCTTTACAATAGACAATAATGGTGGTTAAAAGTGCATTAAAAAGCTACACTGCAAAGGAGAGAAATTATACTGTTCTTTGGTGGGCTACGTTATTTGTCTATCATTCTATTAAAAGATTCTTACTTATTTAAAATTGCTGAGTCAGTTTCTATTTAAAAAAAAACTAATTGTTAACCTGTGTGATGCACGGAAAAGTTACTAAAAATGAGATCAACTCAAAAAAAAAAAAATATATATATATATATATATATATATATATATATTAGATCCAAAGCAAGTTACAAATTGTCAAGCTTTAACGTTAGAATCATTTGCAAATTAGACTACAAAATTGGGTAAAAGAATCAATTGCATGTTACGAACTTTCCAGCTTTTTATTGGTAGCAAAATCACTTGCATGTTCGAACTTGGTCTTAATGGATCAAATGCAAATCCTTTGTCTTGATATTCTAGTATTAGGATAGATGATATGTTTTTGATAGGTAAGAATTAAGATAAATAACAATTACACATATCCACGTAACTCCCAAAAAAAAAAAAAAAAAACCATTTATTGAAGAACCTCAAAAATGTAAATTTCACCAAACAAAACATCACATATAATGCATAAGCACATGTCTACGTAGCTTTTGAATCAGCCAAGTGTAGCAACATTAGAAGCAACCTTTAGGTTTCTGTCCTTTTTCAAGTGGATCCTAAACAAAGTCTTTTTTTCTTTCTCAGTTCTTTTCATCATTTTACAACATAAAAATTACAATCAACACGAATACATCTCATAAAATCCATAAGCCTTTTTCCTTTTTTTTAGAAAAATTTTCCTTCACCCTCCTTAGTTTGACTAAGGCAATTAAAAATTATAAATTAAAACTAAAAAGTCAAAGTTTACTTCTTTATAATGTTTCAAATATAGAGCAAATACAAAACCAAGCTTTTAATATGAGTTCAAGTTAATTTCAAAACACAAACAGGTTGAAAATAATTGGAAACTTGTCGAAGCATAATCTCAGTCATAATTAGGAAGACTTTTATCATGAATGAGCTCTAAAGTCAAAACTACCAAATAAATTGAGTGGCATCATATTAGGATGATAGACTATCATAAATTAAATTTTTTTAACTTAAAAAACATTCCATTGACAAATTGAAAGCACTCAAATAAAACTTTCATCAACAAATTCAGAACTATTGATTTAGAACCTTACGACAATCATTCATGTTGACTTCTAAAAGTTCTACAAAATGACAATGTTACAATAGCAACAAAAGAAGCAATGTCACCATGATACCTAAAAAAATGATATACAAAATGCTAAGTACACTACCGAAGTAATAAAATATAAAGGTAACAGTAATACCTTGCAAATAATCTGTTTGTTTCTTTAAAGCTCCTATAATTCTTGAATAGGAATGGATCTATAAAAAAAATTATATTACTCATTGAAATTTCTTAAAAAGACACAAACGGATTATCCGCTATATAAAAAAATCATTAATGTGAGCATATATCATATATATTTTTAAAAAAAAATTGAAAATCTTCAAGACAAAGTAAACCTAAAGTCATATTTATTTCAATTTTTTTTGGGGTTAGTGTCCGATTGCTAACCTTGCTATAAAAGATAGATGAAAAAAAAGAAAAGAAATTGAAGTAATACCCATCAAGCTTTGTAGCAAATTCAAGAAATTTTGTTCAACATAAAGCAAGAACCATCCAAAATTACAATGAAACCCCAACTTAGAGATAAATAGCAGTACAGAAACCCCACTTACTTTGCCTTGAAATAATCTTTCATTAAGACCCAGCCATATGTAACTGATAGTAACACCAAAGGCCAGCTGAACATAAAATATACCAAACAAATGAGGGTTCGTTGTTCATGAAAGTTGTTCCTTAAGGCTTCCAATTCAAACAAACATTTGGCACTAAAGAACGATGCTTTCACTATGTTCGAAGTAAAGACATATATAGTCTCTAAAACATAAAATAGCTCAAATTGCGACAAATCCATTATTTTTTCTCTATTTTTCCCCCTTTTTTGGTTCTAAATTGATGAATTAGAGAGAATATGGTATTATTTGAGTTCAATAGGTTCAATTATAGGCTTCTAAATATTTTCAAGTTATTTTGGATTTGAATTGTAACATGGAACTAATAAAGTAGGGGGAATTGGTTTATGTAGTAGACTCTAGCTTCATTATTTTCCTCCAATTTTCATAATATTATGCAAATTCTAAAGTAATTTTAAGGTACAGGATTCAAAGAACTTTGCTTCATATTACATGAATGATATAATAGGTAGGTTATATGGCAATTTCAAAGTAAATTTAGTTTTTGATGGATTAAACCTTCATTGAAACAAATTTGCTTGTAGTTAGTCTTAAATGAGTAATCAAGATGATATTTTTTCTTCCTTATTTTTGGATTTTGGTAGCAAAATTTGACCCTGTATGGATTTTATTGGTTAATAATCATTCTTTCATCTAAAGAATAGATTTAGTATCAATTAATGTGTGTATGCATGAAATAATAATTAAACTAAACAAAAAACCAAGCTTGGCCATAACCCAGAAACTTAAATTAAATCCAAACACAAACAAATGACTTGCAAAAACATCAAGGGCATGCCAAGGATGCTCGTCTAATAAAAGGACAGGAAATATCATTACTGTCCCAAAAGATGAGCATCAAGTATAGTATAAATCTTAACTTGTATTATTCATTCAAGCCATCACCTTTTTTTGGGTGCAAAACTCCTTACACAAAACACAACAAAGGGGGAAATAAAGAATTGCTAACTCTGACTTACCGCATCTTGCTCACTCAATTCAGCCATAGATTTCTAGCTTCATTCCTGTAGCCAAAAGCTCAGCTGGAATTCACGGTTAAGTAAAACATCCAGTAACAGCCCAAATAAATCTTATCCATAAAACATAAAACTAAAATTGACCTTGGTATGTTATCAATCCAAAGAATCAAACCCATATAAACCATTCAGACAATCAAATCCAACATAGTGGTTACTTTCATACTTTAAAAATAATCACTTTTCCACTAAGTAACCCCTGAACTCACAAGCTTGATGCAATTTTCAATCTACATATATAAAAATTCAATCTAAAATCCCAGATGGACTTTCTCGTGGCCAATAATTAAAATTAATAAAACCCACTATGGGCTCTAAACCCATCAATCTAAGCTAATCATTCAAAAGAAACACTCCCAAATGAAACCCTAAATCATAGAACAAAAATGAAACCCTAATCATATTTAACAACAAAAAACGAAACCCTAAATTATAGAACAAAATAATAAACTTACCGGTAATGTTTGCGGAGAGATTCTGGTTTAATGGTAAGTCTCAAATCAAAAACTTTCTGCCAGTAAAGGAGTGGGAGGCTGGAGCCCGTGGACTATAATTTAGGGGTTTGAGAATTGAGAGAGGCAGAGAGAATGGAAGAGGCAAAGAACCAAAAACAAAACCTTAAATCATTTTAACAGCCAAAATTATAGAACAAAATAAAAAACTTACAGGTAATGTTTGCGGAGAGCATCTGGTATGATGGTAAAGTCTTAAGATCAAATACTTTCAGCCACTAAAGGAGTGGGAGGCCGGCGCCCATGGACTATATTTTAGGGGTTTGAGAATTGAGAGAGGCAGAGAGAACGGTAGAGGGAAAGAGGAGAAGGCAGAGTGAATATATCAGGTTCAGGTTTTAGAAAACTCCTGTGTTTATTTTTTTATTTTTTTAAGTTTAAAAAAGTTTATTTATTTATTTATTTTAATATTGTGCTAACGTAGAAAATTGTGGGAGCTTCAAAAGTTTCGATTTTATATATATATATAGATTTTCAACTCAGTAATTTTAAACAGGTGTGAGTCTTTTAGTGGAATGGTAGACCACGTCACTTTTCTACCAAATAGACCTTAAAATTTCTCGCAAAGGAGACCGTAATGATTGATTACTGCCGGTTGAGGATTCGTTAAACAGAGATACGGCTACTGCATAATAGAAACAAAAATAAAATTCTTTATGTGTCATTGTCACCCTATGTACCAAGCGATAAAATCTGAATAAATATTTTTTTTTAAAATTTATTTTTATTCAAAGTTGTTTAAGTATGCTATGTGAGAGGCAATTAGGCACTTAATCAAAGTTGTGATGTGATGGACCAAGATTGGTCATAGTCAAACTAATGTTAATGAGAAGTATGCACAAATATATATATATATATATATATATATAAAAGTAAATAACTTTGAAGGAAAGTACCCATTGTACCAAATAGTCGAACTATAAAAAAGAGTAAATTTAGTGCCACACATTTTGGCACAACAAATGTCATAATTCGTCCACACATTTTGGCACAACAAATGCCACAACTTGTCACATGGCGAGTTGTGATTAGTGGAGGGGTGATGGTGGATCTATGTGAAGACACCCCTCCACCAACCATCACCCCTCCACCAACCACAATTCACTAGATGATGAGTTGTGGCATTTGTTGTGCCAAAATATGTGGCACCAGACTTATTCCCATGAAATCTGAATGATTTAACATAAAGGTTATTTAATGAGAAGGGCAAAAGTGGTTGGACTCTTACCAAGTTTAGTAACAAATGAACCGAGACCTTGACAGTTAGACCTATGCAACAAATACCCACTGGTGCAAGACCTACCATCAGCGCAAAATTCTCCGCTATCAAGAGTCCGTTTGGTACATGTGTTTAGACATTAATTTTTAATTTTTTTTTTGAAATATGTGTTGGTGGAAGTGTAACGAAACATGTGTAATGTTACTTAAAAACTGAAAATATGTGTTTGAACTTGCATAGCAAACGAGACCCAAAGCTCACAAAAACACCATGCTCAAAGTTGTAGTGATAATAATAATAATTGTATTATGCCCGAGTTGGGATAAAAAGAGTTAATTAATTATTTGGCTATGAATTAATCTAATGAGGAGAATTTCTGTTATGTCTACTTTTCATATATCTCTGATCTCCACAATTTGCAAATTTTCTACATATTAAACCCAAATGGTGATAGTTAAGTTTACACACTAGTTTATTTACAATTTGAGTTCACTAATATCTAAAGCATTTGTGTCCGGTTGATATAGTGATTCTAAAAATTTACTTTTAAAAAAGTAAGGGCTCGTTTGGTAGAAACACATATTTTTAGATTTTAAACAATATTACACGTATTTCTACACATTTTTTCATCCACACGTATTTAAAAAAAAAATACAAACAACATTACTCAAACTATTCTACCAAATATTTTAGATTAATCATG